>JAZFNS010019999.1:86457122-86468755 GCA_037127165.1 Alloteropsis angusta | reverse complement strand
CAAACACAACCTCTGCCTGCCTGCGTCTTGACCCAAAAAGAGGTGAAGGCAAACAAAAAAACACCCACCACCTCGGGCTCGGGCATCCCCGCCTCCCCTCCCCACGCCTCGAGCCTCCTCCTCCCCTTCGCCTCCTCTGACTCGCCCCCCTTTTAAAATTCCCTCGCCGCCGCGCCTCCCCCGCCTCCACTCCACCGCACACGCCGCGCCCCCCTCCCTCCCTCCTCGGTCCCAACTCGCACGCAGCGGCGCCGCCGTAGCAGATGGGGAACAGCCTCGGGGGCAAGCGCAAGAGCGCCAAGGTGATGCAGCTGGACGGCTCCTCCTTCCGCGTCAAGCCCCCCGCCGCCGCCGCCGACGTGCTGCGGGACCACCCGGGCTTCCAGCTGCTCGAGTCGGAGGAGGTCAAGCTCCTCGGCGCCCGCGCGCGCCCGCTCGCCCCCGACGCGCCGCTCCGCAGGGGGAGGCTCTACTTCCTCGTCGCGCTCCCGCGCCGCGCCGGCCCCGCGTCGTCGGGGGCGCGGCCCATGCGCCGCGCCTGGTCGGGCAACCTCCACGTCGGGGCACGCGAGCGGCTCGAGTCGCTCATGCTCGCGCGCCGCTCCACCTCCGACCTCTCCTCGCTCCCCGCCCACGCGTCCGCCTCCGCGCCCACCTCCCCGCTCCCCAGCGGCGCCACGTCACCGCTCCCCGCCGCCGCGGGGGCAGCCGCTGCCGCCACGCCCGTGCGCCTCAAGATGCGGCTCCCCAGGGCGCAGGTGGAGAAGCTCATGGGGGAGAGCAAGGACGCCGCCGAGGCCGCCGCCAAGATCATGGAGCTCTGCGGCGCGGCCATGGGCGACGCGCACGCCAGCGCCAGGGTCACCCCGGAGCGCCCGCCGGGGATACTGCGGAGCCCAAGGTTCGCCAAGACGCCCGAGTGGGGCGCCGGGTTCATGCTGCCGCCGCCGGCTCCGGCGAAGACGCCGCAGCGGTGGCCCACGCTGCCACGCACCAAGGAGGTAACCTCCCTCGTTAGCTAGATTTAACCCCCCATGCCCACGTGCATTGCATTATTGTTTGTTCCCACTTCCCATACCGGCATGAACACAGTAAGATTCGCACGCTGCCACAGATGAACGTGATTTGCGATCCATTCGATCTCTTCTTACGTGCGGTGCTCAACGAAAAAAAAATCCTAAACTCACGATTGGAGAATGCAGCAAGATGTTCATTTAGGATCGTTCATTTATTTTTATCTAGATCGCGTTGCATTGGTTCATCTAGTGTGAACGCGCTAGCTAACACGAACAAGGTTACATGGCAGCATGTTAGATGCAGTTTCCTTGTCGCCAAAGAGAACATGTAGATGTAGCTCGCCCCGTCTTAGTGGGGCACTTGTGTAGAAAAGTAGCAAACGAAGCTGCTGTTCTCCGCTCATTGCGGGGAACAAGGAACAAAAGTGCGCTGGATGCAGGAACATGATAAACTTCTCGAGTGGTATCTGCAGTCGTTTGACAAAAAGTAGATTAGAACAAAAATGAAGTTGGTTTGTCTTGTTTGTGCCCGAGTAGTTGAATATCTCATATCTGGAGCTTGTAGTACGTGGAAAATTATCTGGCAAATGATCCAGAAACACTAGCCATGCCTGTTTATATGAAGAGCTGAAAATGAAGTTGTTCATTAGCCTGCTGCAAATGACTGCGCTATGGTATTTTTTTACCCCACTGTCGGCTTAGCCTGAATTTCATTACTAATGCAACGGAGTTACAGCAGTCTTGTTAGGAGTTTAACCAGATACTAGCATGACTGCGCTCTGTTGTTTAGTTATTTTTTCTCATCACTTATTACTTTGAAAAATATTCTCATAGCTTATAGAGCTCTCATTTTGATGTTTCAGAAAAAGGCAAGGTTCGTGGAGTTGCCGGACGAGCTAATAGCATGACTACACTTCCCTGAAGCGAGTTAACTCTTCTTGTTTACTGTCGCAAGCATGTTTGGTGATTGTCAGACCAGGAGATAAGGAATTGTAAACTTATCTTCAGGCGAGGCTGTACTTCTTCCATTGCTCATTTGAGCAAAACAAACTATGGTTTGAAGATGAGAAGCCGCCGATGGCTTCCAATTCACCTTGATCCAGTGATCTGACACCGTGTTAGACTGTTAGTACTAATGTTTCCTTCCGCCTTCTGGAATCACTGTGTTTTCCTGTTGACTTCTCTTTGGTGGTTTATTATTCGCCCACTATGGCCAGTTCTTTGCGAGCCAATTGTTCAGGTCAACTCTGGTTGCCGCTGGGTAGCTTCATCTTCATCACAGGCAACATCTAAATGCGAATCTGCATCCATACACCACTGATGCCAATCTGTTCTCTGCATTATCTTCTCCATTTTCCTGCATGATTTTGGAATGAAAACCAGGGGTCATAATGCATAACTATTGCTCTACGCGATAATGGATTGTTGAGTTGAACTGGTCGATGGTCTGTTGAAGAATTATTGGGAGGCGTTGCTCAACTGCATTCCCCGGCACATGCAAGAGCATCATTTGCAGAGTCGTCGTGCGTTGCTGCGCCGTAAGCATTTCTTATCGCCACCGATCACCCGGATTTGGATAAAGATATCGCCGCCAATCACCAGTAAACTTGCACATGCTGTACAGGATCTGAGTGTCTGACCTAGACTTGCCCTACCATAGCATCGTAGCATATGATATACAAACAATGCGCCCAAGTCAGAATAACATGGCTGTTGCTCTTCGTGAACCAACAAGGGGACTAGGGGAGACCTCAGATGTCTTCTGGACTCTCAGGGACTGCTTCAGCCAGCCTTCAGGTTCAGGGATGTTCTCTGAACCTCACTCGCCGCCCTCATAATGCAGAGTTCGTTGTTGTCCCCCAAAATGGTCAGAACTTCTAATCCAGTACAGCTAATGTATGCTTTCTATTTTGTTGACCCTAATGAACAGTTTCGTTTGGCACCACCAGTTGGCCGTTATATAATGAAAATAAATTCTCCCAGCGTACAACGCACTTTTGTTCAGATTATCTGAAAAAGAAAGAACTATCGCCCATGCTTCATATCCATCTGAATCTGATCTGTATGGCCTCATCGATAGGTCTACACGAGAGTTATTACTGCCTAAGGTTCCTCTGAGCTACAGAGAATATGTACCTTAGCTTAAATTGGCTACTTCCATTGTGAAAAAAAAAATCAAGTAGTTTTAAGTTTACGTATTACGATCACGTTAACACTTGATATTGTCTGACACAAGGTAGAGCTCTGGAATTTTCTCCACCAAATCTCTATACAAAGAGTTAACATCCCCATGGATGGTTAACGCTTGGAAGGCTAACTCCCTCAAAAATCAGGATCTTCCTGTGACAAGTCTGTAACGACAAAATCCAATCCGCATATCAATTGGTAAAGTAAATTGGACTGGGAATGGATTTTCAGACTATCTATGTTTATTTAGATTGGGGGAATGGATTTTCGGAAAAAATCACATCAAAATAAATGTACCATTTAGGAGTAGTAAACATAGACTACTAATAAAATAAATTACAGATCTAGACATCTAGTCTGCAATTGCGAGACAAATCTAAAAACGATTAATAATTAGTGAACGGTTACTGTAGCATTATTATTGTAAACAATAGATTAAATATGCCCATTAGATCCGTCTTGCGACATACATTTCATTCATATAATGGATTAATTTTTCCATCTACTGTTGTCTATCTTGGACTATTTGGCTAACTAGAAATAATTTTGTTTTTAACAATGTAGTTCTTACTAACCCTAACATTGCGATACATCAAATTATATTCGTTATGCGGGCCCAACGCTCTTGGGCTCTGAGACACTTAGCCTCCAATCTCCGTTGCCGCATCCGGGAGAGGCCCATGCGCCGCCGTAGGCCTCTTTGGCTGCTGCCCTACCAGGCACGCTTCTTTGGATGGAGGCGTGAGAAATCTGGTTGGGACAGTCAGCACATCTAGACCGCCGATTTCCTTGGTCTGGGGCCAGGATTGCTGCCTGGGAGCAGCTGCCTGGCTCAGGCCTCCGTCCAAACAAGTCCATATCATAGTACCAGGCAAGTTTGCCAGGGCCGAAAGCAAACACGCCTAACGTGCCTCCGGGTGGAGAGGACATGTATTTGTATTGGTCCGTAGCAAAAACTAACTTTGAGGAGTGTTTTTGAGTCAATTTTACCATGATGGCTGTGTTTAGTTCGGCAAGTTTTAGCTTGCAACGGTAAAATTAACGCATTAAGAAACGTATCTTCTCTTAGGTGACATGTTTGGAGGGTTAGACAAATACTACACCATGTGTCGAACTCGTTTCCTCCGATCGATGATGTTTAGGGTTCATATTTCCTGGCACTGCGCTAGGCCCCACCATTCCCCGCGGACCCGATCCGCTTTGGGCCTTCCCGTTCCCGCGGAAGCCGGCCGGCCTCCCACTCGATCGGCGGCCCGTGGCCACCCGGCAATGTCGCGAGAGCGGCGGACTCGTGCGGAGTGGGAGACGCCGGCGTCGACGAGCTGCGCGTATTTATCATACAGGCGCGCGCGCCACCCAAGCCAACAAGCCTCCTATCCTAACCGGCAACACAAGGAAAGCCTCGCTCGATTCGACGAGCACCGAACGAAAACCTGCGCGCGAACGCGAAGCGATCCCCGGCCGGCCGGGGAAGACAGAGATGGAGCTAGACCTTCTGGGGCTCGGCTTGCCTCCGGCGACGCCGGCCGCCGTAGGTCATGGAGGTACGTGCCATGCCCACGTCCAACCGTCGTCGACCATCCCCATCCGTACGCCCCTCCTGTTGGTCTCGCGTTCGTCTCGATCAGCTGAGGCGTTCGCTGATCGCTGTGTGTTTTCCTCTGGGTTCGTTCAGCGGGGCAGCGGCCTCACGAGAGCGCGGCGTTCGACGGCGAGCACCTGCGTTTCGCCGCGGCGGCCCCGGAGACTCCATCGCGGGTGCGCGCGCGCATGCGCCGGCGCGCCGTGGAGCGGGGCGACGACGTCGTCCATGCGCCTCCGGCGAGCAGGCTGAGGCCCTCGGCGCCGGCGCCGTGGCCAGCTCAGGTTCGTCTCCCAGGTGCCGCTGGAGACGGATCTTCACGAGCCTCTCAGCTCGGTTCTTTCAGGGGCATGTTTCCGCCGACGCCGAGTGAGCTGGCCCAGGCGCACGCCATTGCCACGGGCGCGCTGCCGCCGCCGCATGCCGCCAGCGCTCTCGCTGCAAACGGATTTGGTAGGCCGCCGCCGCCGTTTTCCGCCGGACTGGTCTTCCAAGGGTCCGCGGCAGCGTCGTCTAGCACCAACCCAGACCAGTCCACCGCGCCATTGACGATCATCTACGCTGGTTCTGTGCGTGCATTTGACAGTGTCCCGGCGGACCAGGTACCGTGTCTAGATCCAGCACTGCTCTTGACACATTTGGGTGATCGCCATCGCCGGCTAACATGGCGCATATGCGATACCCTGCAGGCTGAGAAGATTCTGTCCATGACTGCAAATGGGGTTCAAGCTGCGGTAACCCCAGCATTCCAACAGCCAGGACCAGGATCAGCTGCTAATACACTCCCAAGCAATGAAGCCCAGATGATGATGCTCTTCGGTTTGGCTAATGTTAGAGATAGTAAGGATTTTCCCTCCCTCTGAACATTGGCAGTCACATATGGACGTGCATATCTTAATTTTTTTTTGTGGGATGTTCTTGGTTGCTTTAGGTCTTCTACCCAAGAGGACGGCGTCGCTTGCCCGCTTCCTGCATAAACGCAAGCAAAGGCAGGCGCACTAGCCACCGTTTCTACCCAAGAGGATTGTTTTTCAATCTCCTATATATAAGTATATGTAGAACAAATAATCCTGATGCAAGAGATCATATGTTTAGAAGACATGTGGCATCATGTCTCTAACAAATAGCGAGTAATCTCAGTTCCATTCCAATAATTGCGATCAATATGAGATGATCGGGTTGTGTCCTGCTGAATCTGACTTGTGAAATTGTTGTACCTTGATTTGCTTGTTATTTCAGGGTGGGGAATGCAGCAAAAATGCCTTACCTTCGGGGAGGGGAATTACGTACTCAAATGGACGCTTCCACCGCGGTTTACGCGCGAAACAAAGCCCCATTTGGGGACATGAGAGAAAATCATGGTCCAGAGAGCATGAAAGAAAATCATGGTGAGGATGCAGTGAACACTGAGCTGAAGATCTAGCCGGTGCAAAATCATCAGCCCATATCTCGGGCGCAGTTTCACTAATAACTTCCTGACAATAAAATACCGAATCTTAGGCGTTTTGACTTCGGTTCCTGCGCATTCCAGGATTCAGGCATCAAAACCCAGTCAGCTTTGTCTTCACGACAAAAGTACATGGGTTCACTCAGAATGTTTTTTTGCTCATTCTTATTAGAAATCCTTTGGGATTGAGTAGCTAATTTGTTGTACTAGGACCGGCTAACCTGTTTTACCTTTGTAGCGGGTGTGTGAATTGTGCGGCGTGTGTTGATGTCCGATCCAACAAGCGGCAGCCGCTGCTATGGTTTTTTTCCCCTTCCTGTTGTTTCGTTGCTCAACACACTGAGGTTATGGTTTTTCTTTCCCCCTTCTTGTTTCGTTTCCCCACACATTGAGGTTCTTGTAAAGGCCTCTTTTAAATATAATAATTGGCAGTTGTCTGCGTTGTTCTAAAAATATTGCTTGTCTCCCAGTATTGTAATGTAACAACTCTTTGCTGGTGGAAAGAATGTACTCCTAAATTTTGTTAGCCTGCCTGTGGTTGGTGGTGCTGCTAGTAATTCCCCAGTTCAGTGGTTTGTCAGTTGCCTGTATTTCCTTGTGGGCAAAAGCATCAATAGAATATTGTTGTGTTTTAGAAATGTAGCCCTCAAGCTGATGCTTGTACATTCGGTGGTATGATGTACAGAATCACTGACTGACTCCTGATTCTGAGAACGAGGTTCCTTTCCACCCCCAAAAAACTAAAACTCGTGAAAAAGTACTTGAAAGTGAGTCCTTTCCAGAATGAAAAAACTCTGGACAATTTACTAAAAGAACAAAACCTTATTTAGTAACAAGCAATATTTTGAAAAATTAGGATATTAATACTCATTCGTAACTGATAAAGAAGTGGTTGCCTCCAAATTATGCTGGTTTGGTACGTGAGAAGGAAACCAAGAAAAAAGAACGTCCACAATAAAGAATAATCAAATATTCAAGGCATTTACAAAGGAGTACAAAGGTTCAGATGTTCAGGTACTAGACACCATACTGTTTGTCTATGACACCAAAGAGATCATAGATTACAAGGTGGTCGCTTTTAACATCTGGACCAGGAAACGGGAAGTGGTGATTCAGACAGGTAAACTTAAATCACCGTGCATCAAGTGATACAAACACACAGAAGCTACTTTGCTGTTCTAGAATGCTTGATAAGCCAGTCAATGACAACATCTATGTTTACAGAATCCTTACAGGAGATCATGTAGCAACAAACTTCACGATCACTTATAGATTCCAATCCACTGAAAACAAAGAAGAAACAGCACGTCAGCTAATAACATGCAGAAAGAAGGAAGAATGATGAATACACTATAAGCCCATCTGGGAGAAGATTAAACTCACAGTTGGTCAACCAATGCCTGCTTCGAAAGTGCTTCTGACTTGTCAATTTTGTTGCCAAGGACAAGCAAGGGAATCCCAGCTAAAGACTGTTTCGTCAGCAGATCATGCAATTCACTTTTTGCTATTGGGACACTATCCCGATCGGCAGCATCCACCACATATCTGCAATTATATCACAAAATTAACAAATTATTATCCATCCACGCTAGCTAGTCAGGCTGGAAAACTGAAAAATATCTGGGTAACATGATAAATAAAGGAACAAACAACATGGTTTATGTGTTCAAATGTGTCTACTATTTCAAGTAAAAATGAATATATTCATGAGAGGATATGCTCCGTAAATGTAATTAGGTTCCTTTATCCTTTATTTGATGCAGCGTCAATCAAAAGTCAATACAGTGATACACTCACCAACACACGACTCACTGCAATAACACAGCCCTGGTAATTCAGCATAACTGCTTATGTTGCAATATGTCAGTTTATACAACTTAAAATCATGATCCTTCAAGGTGAATATAGGCATAAAGGTAAACAGAATGCAGTATACATTTTCTAACAGGCCATGAAAAAACATATTCTGCATTTCATGCAGTTACCTATGCTTTAGTAACTTTTTGCTACATGGACGGACATATATAATGCTGTGCTGCTAGCCGATGATTCGATTATTTCTACAAAATGAGAAAACAGCAAAAGGCACTCAAGTTGGAAGTCATTTGTCATATGTTATAATCCTATCTTATCATCACAAAATTGAATATTCAATGTACAGAATATGAAATATCTAAGAAGAGGAATTACAGAATAGCAGAAACTCCTCGGCAGTAGCGCTCCCACATAGTCCGGAATCTTCGTTGCCCACCAAGATCCCAAAGTTTAATTGTGACATTTCCCTTGGTGACTTTCCGCATATTAAAACCTACCTGTTTTAGGATATGAGCATTTTAGATCACTTAGATAACCAGAATATTATTCAGGATATCATAAAGAAGTAGTGTACATACTGTTGGGATCATGTCCTCACTGTAGCCACCAGTCTGAGAAGCACAGCAGCCATGAATTAAAATTAAAACATCGAAGCAAACATGATAATATATCTTAAGTCGAGTGAGTTGATGCATACAGCAACAGCATTGACTAGAGATGTCTTCCCAGCATTCTGCAGCCCAACCAGGGAGAGTTCCATCTCCTGCTTAAAAAACAAGCTGAAACAGAGAGAATTACTGCTGTGAGTAGAATTGTGATGATTTGATATATACTGCTTCGAAACCAAAAAAAAAAAAAAAACTACTCAATAGCTCAATAGCTAACATTGGCACACCTATTTCAAACTAGCAGTGTTGGGTCAGTGTTAAGAGTCAAGACTGGAACCTCGTGAAAACTTTGTTACCAATATTCCAAACAAAAGGTAGCCATTCACAAGAACAAATTTCATATAGCATAAGCAAAACGCTGAAAGTAAACAGGGCAATAAAACATGGCCTCATGCTGACCAGCTTCCTCATAGGCAAACTTAAAAATTAAAATTCACCGAATATTGTTGGACCAACCTCATACTCATTCACAATTAAGCGCACTCCGAAGAGCAGGACAGATTGCCCAGGGCCATCCTAACAATGGAAGTCCCCATTCACACTGCAGATTTAGGCTTTTGCATGCCGAATTGAAACTTCTTTCAGACATGTCTACCTATTCATCTTCGTTCATGAGTATACTACTTGCCATCATATGCGTCAGATGACACTCATCGAGCCATAGAGTTTAAAAAGTTATTTTCCATCCTGTACTATCAACGCTCTTTAGCCATGCCATATAACTAACTACAATGGCCGCATCAAGATCTACCTAGGTTAGTACGCAGAAGCAACTTTACGAATGGCTGTGCCAACAATTAGCCTGGATCTAACTGCACACACGACCCACTTCAATTCGGAACCAAGCCGCATGCATAACCACGCAGCACAGGGAAGGGAATCCCTAAATCGAAACCAATCTAAGAGAACTCGCGGTCTTGCCTTGCCCTAATCGAAGCACACGAAGTTGTCGAGGCAACGAAACGGACTGGGATTTTCCACCAAACGGATTGGAGCGAGACGGACGGGGGGGCGGAGAGAGGCACGAACCTTCGGAGCCAGTTGAGCAGCGAGTCCCAGAGCCCCATGCCGGATCTCTCGAGGGGAATCCGCGGGGGTGGATGGGGGCGACGAGTTCGATGCTCTGCGAGTAGGGGAGGGAGGGAGGAGGGAGAGGGAGAGGGAGAGGAGACGACGTGTCGCGGGCGGTAGGCAATCGGAGGCTCGGCGGCGGCCGCGCGGCTGGCTCAGGCTGGACTGGGGCCCGTGGCGTGGCGAAACCAGATGCGATTGTGCGATCCGTCGCGGGGAGGGAGACGGACAGATCGATCGTTTTGGACGTCATCGTCGGCCGTGGATTTCTTTGCTTTTTTGTTCTTGTTTTTATTTTGTTGGTTCAGTCGCATTGGACGGCTGGATCTCGTGGTGGGAGTGACGTGGCTGGGTCTACGGAGTCCGTCTTTCTCTTCCGTTGTCGTGTGCGGCACCGCCCATGGCCGCTGGTGACGTGTCCATGACTCAAGAGATGAGGGATGCCCAGGTGAAGATCTGAAGGGAGTTGCCGTTACTTGATGGAGTCCTCAGTCCTGTACCTGGCGCCTGGCGGTAACAAGGCAGGCATATCGGCATTTTTTTGGAGATGCTTTAGTCGCCGTGCACACAAGTAAAATAGAGAAAATAATTTTGCTAAAAAGGAAAAGACCTGTATTTATGCTCGGGGGACAAATTAGAATAAAATTGTGGTTGTGCTGCTATTCCTTTACATAATTCATAAATGGTGAAAAACTGGTTTTTCCTTCACCATTGGGCTAACAATGGGCTATGAGCCCATGACGAGGCCTGCGAACATGCCGCCAACCTATCTAGCCCACCAACAACGTCCGAGCAAGCCATAAAACGAGCGTTACGTTCCCGTAGTTGTACCTGCGTTCGGTTTTGGCACTGTTCCGTGAACAAAGCAAAAAATAAACCACCACTCAGGCCTGTAGTGATACCGGAGGTGTTTAGATTGGTAAAATTTAATCTAAAAATTATCATTAAGAAATATTTTCTATGAGAAAGACACGGTTATTAGTATAAAAACTTTTACGAATTTCAACAATAAACACCCTCACACTCGTACGCGTCGTCTGCTCCACCGCTCTGCCTGCGCGCGCGCACTGCGTCCACACTGGCGGAAATCGATCGGACCGCCTGCTCGACCGCTCTCCGGTTAACTTTGCTCGAGCCGCACAGAGACGTGCATGTCGTCGTCGTGCGTATCACGTTCGCCGCGTGTCGCGTGTCCGGCCTCGGGGTCCGGGCAAGCACAGGGCAGCACGTACTCCACGCATTGGATTTGCGCATCCGCAGTTCCGCACTCAGCGAGCGTGTAGGCCAGTGGCCATGGCGGGCCAAGGCCCCAGCAGGGCGCGCACGCAACCGAAGCCCGGAGAAGAAGCTAGCCTCTGGCCGGGGCGGAATCTGTGTACAGGAACAGAACGGAACGGGACGGGATGATAGTGGGAAAAGAAAGGGTCCGAGAGCAAGAGCAAGATCGAGATCGAGAGCATGCATGGAATGGAACGGAACGCTGGGGGCAGGGATCTGAGGATAAGGTACTTAACCGGAAATGGAGCACGGGCCCGGCAGATCTCATCCACCTAAACCCACTACCGCCCGGGCTTGCCATTGCATGATGATGCTGCCTGCCGCTTGGCTCCGGCCGATAGGACGCTTTGCGCAGCCGGTACCGAGACCCACGGCCACAGTGCTCGTGATCGCCGATCGGGATCTCCTGTCACGTCCAGCTCTAGCTCTGCTCCGAGATTCCACGCGCCGGCTCTCCGCCGCTCCTGCTTAGAGCAACTCTAGCGGGACCCTAAATAGGCCCCAACTCTATAATTTAGGATTTTGCTCCAAAGAATGAAATCCAGCAGGGCCCCTAAATGGGCATGCAT
>JAZFNS010019999.1:86221086-86233913 GCA_037127165.1 Alloteropsis angusta | reverse complement strand
CAGACATGAGACATCCGGCGTATCATTGGACAAGACAATGGCATTACCACCAAGAGCAGAAAATTCGAAAACCAGGTAGTACAAGTTCTAGAACTTTCGAGGTTCGCAGGCCACTCTCGTAATTCCGCAACTAGTTTAATCGCCGCGACCAAAGTGGGGACCAGCATATAAAAAGCCCGGACCTGATTGGACCAAGCCCCGCCCGTCCCACGCTCCACTCCCGACACCTGTTGCGTTTAAAATCCCCCAATCGACGTGGCCGCGTGCGCAGCCACAACCCCACCAAATCCCCCAATTAACTATCCACCTAATCAGCCCGGCGCAGCCCAAATCCGCCGCTAATCCCCCCGCTAAGCCGCTCTCTCTCTCCGTCAAAAAGCCAATCCCGTTGCACCCTTCCGCTTTTCCTATCTCCACTTGGCGCCGAGGGTTCTAGACTCTCTGATTCGATCCTTCTAGACACTTCGCCGCGCCCCGCTATAAAAGCCGGCGCATCCCGGGGTCGTCGATCGTCACATCAGCACTCGAGCGCAGCCGCTTGCTCATTGGCTCTCCCGGATGGAGCTCGCGGAGATTTCCAAGGTATGGTACTGTTTTTTTGTTTTTGTTTCTGTTTTTGTTTTTGCCCCCCTTTGTGAGATCTTTTAGAGAGATCTGGATGCCATTTCTTGAGCGGTGATCGCGGCATAGTGCAGCACTGATGATAGATTCCGGGGTTTGGTTTTGCCTCTTGCGGTGTTGTGGTTATTATCCTCGTGGATTTCACGAATAGGCTGGGGACTTACAGGATGTTCTTAGCTACGACCTGTTCAAACATGAGCAACTGATACGCCAGATTCGTGATTAATTAGTTGGAAACCATGTGGTCCATCTATNTGATCTATAATTCCAATTGACTAGTTCCTAATACCGTATTACCCCTCAGTGTTTGTAGTTCTTACTCNTTATTTTAACTCTTATTTTGCCCTTCAGAGTTCAGACAACATATGTAGCTTAATGTTTTAGTGTCAATGCTATTTTAGCTTATTTACTACCGACACAAATTGAACCTGTGAGAGCCATGATTTGTGGTGAGCAGACTGGCATTTTGAATGATTGCAGTGATATATCTTTTGTTTGTTACAAGCGGCACCTATGTTATGTTCTGTGTTCGATTCATTGTCAGCATACATTCTTAAACATTACGACATTTTGCTGCTAAGTGGGTCTGACATTTGTTAATTTTTGTTTGACTAGCCATTGGCGCATTGCATGTGGTGGCACCAAGCATGAGGCAGGAACTGCATTACTTGCAAGGAAGTCACAAGTAAGATACCGAAGCTTGTACTTCCTTTTAAGATGTAATAGTACTGCCTGCCTTATTTGTTTGTTCCACCTAGCGCTCCAGAAACGGCCCATTATAGCTTGTATTACTTAGCTTGAAATTCACCTTATGGGCCTGGAATTCACCATTATGGGCCTTTTGCCTCCTATGTGACCTTCTGTACAGCCCAGGATTTGTACATTTTTGGATAAAATCATGAGTTGGTTTCCAAAATATAAAATCAATGAAGAAGAAAACCATCATTTCTGTGTCCACTTGAGGTGTGCTTGAACTAGAACACATGTCTTTTTCAACTATAACTTGCAAGTACAAATTTGAGTCAATTCCACATGCGGATATGCCCACGACTTATTGGTTCTTATCAAGAATTAGTACTGGATGATGACTCTGTACTACTCCCTACCTTTTTATTGGATGCGAGAATAGGTGTCGCCATGGCATTGATGTTCCAGGACTTGTGCAGCCAAAAATATTTTTTTGACCAAATTTCTGAAATTTGACTGCTAAAGTTGTTCAGAAGTATCGGCCATACACCATTTTTCTGTGGTTAAATGTACATTAAAAGTAATGGTTTGCCGTTAAAGTCAATGGTATCAAATAAAATAGAATGGAGAGAGTATTATAAAGAGCACATCCACTTTAATGTCATATTGGCATAACCATGCTTCTTCAAGGGCACCTAGCCTTCCCAAAAAGCTCTTTCCTGTAACTTTAGTGCTCCGCACTGCGCACGATTGATGAAATTCTGGTGGGCATCATGTGACCCCCTAAGGTTCATCAGAAAAAGAATTATTTGGCATAACCATCGGTTGCTATGGAGGAACTACAACTTTCCTTTTGATAAGCAAACACTCATGTACTTTGTATTAATAGCTCTACTCAACATTGTTGATAATCATCGTGGAACTATACGTTCAAATCTTGATTGACAGATAAAATTCTTGCTTGCCATGCTGGCCAAAAGTTCCAGAGGTTGTGAGCCGGTAGGATAGCAAATGATCTGATTTCTGATGCCTGTGGCTGGCAGCAATGTCTGGCTGGGCTGCCTCGAAATAGCCCCTACCTATATATAACAGCCACTAATATGTATCTGAACTGATGAGCTAAGGAGTACCATACTGAAGCTCTGACCATGTAAATGCTTTGAAGCAGGAATAAGAACGATTTTAATGCCTTAACTGTCAAAAAATGATGACTGGAAATTGGAATAACCAGCCATATTGTTTCCGTGTTTCTTGATTACAAATCCTGAGAACTGAATAGAATCCTTGGGCAGGGGAGCAAAATGGGTGCTAGTGTTCTTTCTTTGTTTTTACTAGATATTGGGAATATGGTTGATTTGGTGTTTGCAAGGATTTGGTTCCTTTGCTGACTGAACTTCGAAATAAGAAATATAAGCTCTGTGGTTTGAAACTGAAATTGGACACACATTTATTCCTAGTGCTAGTTGAACTCCCATTGGCAATCTGTGGGTCAGATATCATCCCCAGCAGCCAGCACTAAGGTGCGCACACTATTTCTTTGATAAATCCTATTAGTTGATCAATAACAATTCTTTCGTATTGGTAAGTGTAAGTCGATAATATACATCTTGGTTGCAGAATTATCTTCAAGGCTTCAAGGTCAACGATACAATAGTCAAGTGCACCATAATAGTTAGTCATTACAATAGCCAATATAATTGAAATAGAACAGAGACTCATATAGCATTATTATTAGTCCTATCTACAACATGTACACAAGCCATTTTGTTCACTCAGCCAGTATATTTCACACAATACTCATTGCAACCAAAGTGTGCTCTGCATTTCACGAAGTCGGTGAAACACCAACACCATGATATTTTCCAGCTTGTACTAAATTGTCTTAGGGCAGTTGAAGTCTGCAAAAAAAACAAAGCATAGGATTATCATCATACTTTTTGGATGAACTAAGTTTTTTGGATACTAGAAAGACAATATTTACCCCAGTTCAGGAGCCATCAATTCTTTGCATTGCTCCCCCTCTTTTTCTTGTGACTGTCTCTGTTCAAGATTAGCAGAGACACCTGCATCTTGTGCAATCCTAAGTCCGTAGGGAGTGCTAGAGCTTGTATTTGCATCAGAAACACCTCTTGGTTCACTGTCCTGGAGCTGAATAAAAACAATTAACTTTCTGCTGACAGTGCATATTTATTTTCATTTGGTAAAAGTTTCTGCAGAAGATCATTAATCGAACCTTCATATGTAGTTCCATTTTTTGTTGCGACATGATATTTACTCTTCTACTGAGTTCCATGTTTTCCTGGTGAATTAGGCTACCCTGTGTCACCATGAGTGTAAAATTAAGACATCAGTGACTTCCATGCATGATCATTTGTTTGAAATGAGAAAGGTGCATTGATTGTAGGGCGCAACCTTCCTGTGTAACTCTTCAATTTCACTTTTCAAAAGATGGTCCTGTTTGACATATGTTAACACATATTAGATTGAAGTGAATAGAGAACCAAAATTTGGAAATGAAATGAATAATGAGTATGACCTTCCTCATTCTTACACCACGTAGGCTCATTTCAAGACGATTCTCTAAACTTTGGAGGTCTCTCAAACCTAGGCCTGAAAGCTCCTCCCCCATTAGTTGCCTATAACAATGGAAAAGAATTTCTCACATTATCTTAAGTAGGATATTGAAACTAATTTACATGGGTACAGAGGGAAAGTGAAACAGCTTGTTATGTTGTTAGGAGAGAGTCATTATCAATTTCCTTTCCTGAATAGTGAATGCCCTTAATGTCTTTCAGTAACTGTATTTTAAAATTTGTCCTGGCTGAAAATGTTTTTTTTTTCTACAGTTCTTATGAAGTTTTCCATGTGGCATCTGAACTTTCTATTGATCCGTAATCCTTTTTTGTTGCAGAATCAATTGGAAGATCATACTTGTGGCTTTCTTGCAAGTTGTGCAGTTGTTGCCTCAAGCTTGCTGCCTCCCTTTGCCAGAACTATCATTAAAACAAGAAGTACTGTCAGTTTGAGCTATAACATACAAATTTAGGAGAATAGTCTATAAATTATGCCATATAATGTACTAGTACAATGATAAAGATCATTCAATACCCAATAACTTTCATATGCTTAGGATTTGGGGTAGCATACCTGTTTCGTTTACTTCATGCTAACCCTTAGACCTATAATACTCTGATTTAGTCATAGAATAGCCATTTGAAAATGTGTGATATTAATGACTGAACTATACCCATTGTGTGGGATAACTCATGGTTTAGTCGTCAATTTTGTTAGAACAACATCAATTAAGGATGGTTACATTTACAGTCCACCCAATCCGGTGTTTTAAGGAAAATTCGGTCTGGTTTCTCTGTTTTCCTAAACATTGGCTTCCCAGTTGCATTGTCAACAGTGTTGATGTCCGATTCAGTTGAATTTTCAGGGGCACGGTAAATAGGGCTTGGAATCTGACACGGATGCGGGGTACCTGACTTGGCAAAAAAGTTAGGACATGGGGGTCCCGGTAACACTGATTGTCAATATGCATCTGTAGTTTAATTTCCTAATTTCTGTGGCTATTGTGATATTTTCTTTCTAGAATATTACCATAATTCATCATCTTTAAAACATAAGATTTCCTAACACACATTGTTCCGTGGTGGATGACTAAGTGTGAGTAGATATATATCATAACCTGGATGACTATGTGTCTGTAGGTGCTGTTTGGAAAGGGAATTTATCAGTAAACTGTAGAAGCATGGAAGAATGTTGGGAGCTGGTCTATTGATATCTTCGGGCTTGCAATGATATCAATATCATACTCATTACTTTCAGTTACGTTGTATTTGATATTTTACTATCCTGGCTGTTCCAGCATTTGATATTTTACTGTCCTTGTGCCAGTCAGAGTGTCACTTTGAGTTCTTAACAGATGTTTTTCACCTAATAATTTTGAAGGGACATCTGCCATCTCCTTGTAAGGTGCCACTTGCCAATTGCCATAGGAGGTGTGGATTGTCACTGTATGCACACTAGGCATGGAAGTTAAAAGATAGTCACAAATTTGGTGATATTCAATTTGTACAATCTCTGCCTGCACTATGATAGGCAGACCAACAAGCAGGTTCAATCAATATGACTATTGGACAATATAGAACCACATCCATACGCTTCCTCTTTTGAGAGAATTTTATTGTGCTTGGCATTTTCTTCAGTGCATTCTTTTTGTCCACTTCTGTACTCAGTCTCAGTGCAAGTTTTATCGTACAGTTACCTAGACTCCAAAGCTAGGTAATCGTGCAGATTGAGTTTCATGGGATGAAACTCCTCTTACATCTCATAAAACTCTCTCCTTCCCTCTCCTTGCCACATTAGTAAAATTTATGGCATGAAACTCTCCATGAAATCCCCATTGAGACTGGCTAAGACGCATCTCTTCAATCAATGTGCGTAACACGATGATTCTCGAATGCCAACCCAATGACTATGGAGGTTTCTATAAGATTAAATAAGGTGTCACCTAGGATAAAAGATGATGTGGCAAGTGAGTAAATGAAGAAAGAGAAGAAAACAAGGTTTTGTATGAGACCTACTTTCTACACTATATCCAAGGCACAATGTGAGGTGAGTGACATTAAATTTGCACATACATTGTAGTGTTTGCATTGGGAAGTTAATATCTAACACTAGTTTCTTGATGATGTAGAGTCTATGGAAACTATGACTATTGTCTTGGGCTGGGGGTGGCCTAAAAACGTGGGTTTCGTACAACGATGTGGGTTTCCTATTAGGCTAGTCCAAGTGGTGTTTAATCAGGAGTTTCATCAGTATTAAAGGCTCGTTTGGTAGAGCTTATTATGGCTTCAGTTTCATCTGTTTCATGTAAAAGCAAGGCATTGTAGTGTGAAGTTATTTCAGAAATCGATGCAAAAATGAACTAAAACCTAGGCAAAGCTAGTTTTTTCAGCTTCACTAAAACAACTTTACTCGGTGAAGTTGTTTTTGTATAAGCTGTACCAAACGGCCCTTAAATAAAATGACACATCAACACTTTTGCTGAAATGACAGAGTCTTTATGAGAAGAGAGGGTTGCATCACATGTAAGGAGAGTTTTATCCCATAAAATCTATCAGGGACAGTTACCTAGTTCTCAGACTAGGTAACCGTGCCATGAAACTGAGATTGGCCTTAGCTATTGCCGTACAAAGATGTGGGTATTCCACTGTGATGCGAGCGGTTTGACTACGAACCACTGATAATTAGAGGGTAAATTAATCTATGATTAGCGGATGGTTATTGTAGTATCACTGTTGCAAATTATAGATTAAGTAGGCTCATTAGATTAGTCTTACAATTTAAGGTCCATCCATGTAATAAGTTATTTTTTAATCTACATTTAATACTCTATGAACTATAAATATAAGATTTTTTTATGTGATGGACGAAAAGTTTTTGAGAGAAATAGACATCCACATAGGTCTTACCAATATACTATGGTTGTATTTATGGACTCGGAGTGAATCCTTTGACTGTTGGACGTCCTAAACGATTGCTGGAACTGTCCTTCTTTCATGTACTCCTTCTGTACCAAATTTTAATTTATTTTGGTAGTTTAGACTCATTATTTTTATCATCTATTTAGACTAATGCATAGAAAAATAATGAATATAGAAAAATTAAAATGAACAAAAATTTGGAACGGGGAAGTATATAGCCAGCAAGAGACAAGGCATATACGCTTACAACATATGTTCGCCTACACGACCGTTAAGACCGTTTACACGCCGTGTTAATACTACTCTATGACTATCCGTGTAGACCGTTTACACGCCGTGTTAACGGTATGACACTGCCTCCGAACAATCCAAACAAAATATATAAAAATTCTAAGAATCTTGATTTTTAGTATACATTATAAATTAATAATGAGCTTTATTTTAACTAATGTGATAGTAAATTCCAACTTTTTAATTAAAAAATATTTTAAAAATATATGTTTAAATTGTCAAGTGAGCTAATCTGCTATCCCACCATTGGAGAACAACCTTTTATTTGAGACTGCAGTTGGAGAAAAACTTAATCCTTTTCCACACTCCGGATGGTGCGTAGCGATTTTTTTTACAACCCTCACTGATTAGTACCATTTTGTTTAAAAAAGACTCCAGCCATTTATCCTCTTCCTCCACCCAAAGTTAAATTTAGACATCGTCATAGTTCATAAAATTAAATTTAATATACCTAAAACATACTATCGTGAAAGTCACTTTTAAGAAAAATATTGGTATTGTTTTTAAATTTCAAATAGCTTATAATTAGTTTTTTTTTGGAATAACTGACTACACACAACCAAAATTTCACTATTTGTAGCTGAATGGCTCAATTTTACTCCTCCATGCACAATCAACCACGAATGTCTTTGACAACCAACTCCAGTAGGTACCCTAATCAGGTAGCTACTTAAAAAGCTGAGACCTAGAGTAAAAAACACCACTCGAGCGGGACCTCTACTTGGAGCCCTACACTAGGGACTAGGGAGGCCCCTAGATCCCCTTCAGCCCCATCTCCCACGGCTGGTTAGGGAGCCCCCTAGGCACCTGCCTCACGCGCACGTGGACGCCAGCGCTGCCGCCGTCCAGGGCAGGAGCGCTGTCGTCTCCTTGCCATGACGACGTTGTACCCCGTGTCCTATACCCTGACCTCAATATCCCTCGACTGCACCACTTCTCCACCGAATCATGCCGCTCTTTTTTCACCAGATCTTGCAGCCTCCGGTCGCCCAACTCTGGGTGCCCATGCTTTCCAACTCCATCCGCCCACCTCAAGCAAGTTGTTTCTCCTCCACTTGCGTTGGCCCAAGCTCCAAGCCCCGAAGCTTGCCGTCGGCGCTACCCAAGGGCCTCCATTTGGAGCTTCTACTCCCTTTTCATGCTCTCCAATCCTCTGCCCAAATCCACCACCCTCCACACTGCTTCCTCCGTCGTGGAGCTTGTATGCTACCTCGTGTGCCATGTCCCTCGCACCCCTGAGGTCATGGCTCTACCTCGATGACTGGTCGTGCCATGGATATGGCTTCCTCCACCATGAAATCGCCTAAGCAGAGCTCCGCCGTCTCGGTCCCCAAGTTCGGTGGTGGATCCGCGACGGGAGCAGGGTTGGGGTGGGGGACGAAGGCTGAGCAGGCGAGGAAGCAGCACCACCATCATCTCGCTCAAGAGAGGAAGAGTGTGTGGGAGGTAGGGGGAGGCCAACGGAGGAAGAGAAGGGTTGGAGGAGGTAAATTAAAATAAAAAACTAGAAGAAAATCTTGACTCACTAATGAACAGGCCCCACATGGGCACATGTCATATGGAAGTAGGGGCTCTAAAATTGGAGCTATTACTAGAGTTGTGGATAAGTTTAGAGCCTCAGAAAGTTGGGGCCACAACCCCTACTCATGATGTAGGGACTCAGAAATAGGGAGAGGGTCGTATCATGCATACATGAATGAACCAGCAAACAAACCCAAACTAATTAGAAAATAAACTAAGGGCATATACAACAGTTTAGACGATTGTTGTCTATTTGACATATACATTCAACTTTGCAATAGGTTGTCTATTTTGATCAATCTGTGTGATGTTTAATGCCTCCTCTGGTTAGTGTTTTTTTCCTACAAGCACGGCCAAAACAGTAGACAAGATAGTAGACAACAACATACTTTGTCCTCATTTAATAATGATTATGTCAGCTCATTTTTTTATGTAGACTCATAGAGACAGCTGATGTGTAACCGTTTTACGTGCCCTAAAGGGCTAAACATCTTGTCTTGGTCAGACCAACATCACATTACACATGTGTACGCCTTAGCTTCTCACTAATGAATTACAATGGTGAGTACTTACTAGAGAGCAAGACATAGGTACTTATTATTCCTCACCGTACCATGAGTTCTGAAGTTGTGTTGTTCATGCCGAGATGCTCCTCTTTTGCCTTGCCATATCGGTCTATCACAGCCTTCATGCTAGAATGGAATTCAAAAAGAGTGTACTTAGTTCTTTTGTTTACTTTTGAATTGCAGCTAAATGTAGTACGAGATACAGTAGAATAAGTGATGATATGTGTGCATAAATATGTTATTTTATTCTATTAATATCATAACTTCTAATTTCATTAACGCACTCGAAGTAGTTAGTAATTTAGCACCATACGAATCAAGAGTTCATGGCGCATTATTAGCTCTTTGGAATCTTAATGTCAACAATGATATATAACGTCATAGTTTTAGGTGTGTATACAAAGATACAGGAAGTTTATATCGCTATTATATATATATCCTAATAAAGTGACAAGAGTGACCCTTTTTTTTCTGACTGACTTGCTTACCGATGTCTATAAGCTTAGACGCTTAATTTGTTTTGATGGCGTGAAACAACATTTCCATAGACAAAAAAAGATTTAAATATTCCATTTCATGCATGATGAGGTAATCATATTCATTAAGATATTACATGAAGAAGAAAATAGTACTATTGATCAGTAGCCATAAGAGAGCCAAAAACCAAGAAATTCGTGACCGCATATAAAGATCTCGATACTAATTGGAAGGATCATGTATTGATATTATAGTTCGATCGCATAAGATAATATATCTATATATTCTTCAGCTACTCTTATCTGTTCATACATCTATAGAGCTAGCTAGCTATAGACACTGGAAGGAGAAAGGTTAGATATATATCAAACTAAACAGATCGGTTAAATGAAAGTTCAACCAAATCAATCGGAAACTTTCAAGAGTCATGTAGATACGCGAGAAGAAACGAATCGTACTTTGTGCTGGAGAACTCATAGAGCCTGCCGGTGCTGGAGAAGACGATGAGGCCGACCTCCGCATCGCAGAGGATGGAGAGCTCCTTGGCCTTCTTCAGCAGCCCGTTCCGCCTCTTGGAGAAGGTCACCTGCCTGCTCGTCGAGTTGTCTATCCTCCTTATCAGTATCTTCCCCCTCCCCATCTCCCTCTCTCTCAGATCTAGCTAGCTATAGGAGCAGAGATCACAAGAAGATCGAGGAAATACGAGAAGAGCTGGCAAGGACGATTGATCTGATGCGGGGAAGGCGGAAAGCTAGCTTAGAGGTGGATTCCTAGCTGCCAATACTAAGAGAGGAAGGACAGGGGGAAGTGCCGATTAGGTTTTATGCACGAATTTGATGTGCAAGTGGCCAAGTGGTTCAGCCAGTAGTCCTTCTCTACATTAATATTTAGCTTCTAAGTGAGGCTAGCTACTTATCAGTGATGTGCTGTACATAAATTAACCGTGTGCTATTCTATTGTTAGCACAAATGGAAAGCATCCAAGTGATCTCTAACACCTCGGCTAATTTATTATCCAAGTGGCCATGTCCTTATCTTTGTTAAATAATCTTTACGGTAAATACTAATTATGTCAGAGAATAATAAATTTGAGGAATGAGAGAGAACTGAATCATCAGCACAAATTTATAAATTTTCGACGTAGAAGACAAAGAGGACATAGGAAAGTACAGGCAACACAGTTTTTGTTCTCAGATGTTTACTTGTTTGCTGCTCTACAAGTAGCATATAGGAGTATATGAGAGTCGTCAGTCGTGTCCTTTGGGAGCTTGAGAGGGCTTTGATTCTGATTAGCATATGGAGATGTCGACATCCTATCAATCAACCTACCTCGTACAATGCCTCCACCACTCATCACCTTTCATTTCTCTTAAAGTTCGTCCTTCCTTGTAAGTTTACAATACGTAGTTCCTATAATAGTAGTACGCTAATTCTACTAGCATCAATATATAATTGCATCTGATTTTCTCCCATTTACAGTTACCAATAGAATCGTCGTTTAAGATTGTGGTCTGGATTAGAGGAAAACACTGAATGAAGGTGCAAAAAAGTATATCATCTCAAACTTCGTATTTCCAATGCCCATACATGATACATATGACCATAATATCATATCATCCTAGTACAAAGCCCAAAGAGCGAGAGATGGTTTCTTTTTTGCGGGCAAAGAGAGAGATGTTAACATGCCAAAGGTGATCTCTAACACCCCGGCTAATTTATTACTTTTTTGTTTTAAACTATTTTTATAAACTAACTCTCCCGGTTTATACAAACATAGATCGACACATGTACTTCACATGTTTGACCACCGAGGGCCAATCTCGGTGGTGTATGTTCTTTTTATCACCATGCTTACGAGCATGACCCTTAGTATGCCTCAAACGGTTTTCTTTGTTTTCCTTTCCGGTCAGAATGATGTGGTCTTCCATTTAGCATGACAACTGACAAGAAATAATAAAAAGATCGAGCTGATCCGTTCACCTCAAAATTACAACCATTCTAACAATGCGCTGTTAAGTGAGTCCAACTTGGTAGAAGAAACAGAGAATAATAATAAAGTTCTTTTTTGAAAGAATAGAGAATAATGACCAAGGGCAACTTGCATTATTTCATATAAGAAATATTGTGTGGGTGCTTTTGTAAAATATCTTATTTTCAAATTGCATCTTTTGTGGAACCCATGATTAATAATCTAGCAACATAAGGGTATCCGTATGGGATCTATTTGCTCAACTGCCTTACATGTATGTGAGGAATGGTTCTTTCAATGTATCTTTGCGCTTTATTAGAGAATGTTACTCTGGATATTACGTAGCGGGTAAGAGCGAGGATTACTGCTTCATTAGGAGTAATAAGTATATATTTCTTTCTACATCAACACAGGAACATGATGCTCTTTCGCGCCCAAAGAAAAAAAATACCGGGAGCATGTTACTTGCATCATGGTGATGAGTTGGTGACCACGCACGGGAGATCGCTTTGGAAACTGAAAGGGGATTATCCTCGTCTTCGTGCTCCGGAGCTGCGTATGGTTGGTCGCGCAGGCCACGTGGTTCCATGGTCCAACGGACCAATAGGCCGCCGGGCTTCAGTTTTGTTCGCGCCGATCGATCACGGATCACCAACTTCCAAGTTCCGATGTTCAATTTCAATTTTCAAACCACTTTGAGGCCGGAAAGCAAAGGCTATGGTTTTGGCTTTGCTGTGCGCGCGACGCGATCCCTTTTGGTTTTGGGTTGGAAAAAGCGGCCGTGTACATTTCCCTGTACGAAAGTGGCTCGGACAAGTGTCAATCATTGGCGTGTGATGAGACAACACCTGTCGAGAAAGGTCTCTCGGGATGCACGGACAGCCAACCGCAAACCAGGAGAGCGCGGCTGCGTGGTGGTTACTTTATTTATTCTTTTTTTTGTTATTTATATGTTGGCTCCGGTTTCACTACATTGGCCGCTTCAAAAGTATTCGCATGTTGCTTTAGAACGAGAATAGTACGTTATGTCTGCATCAATGCTCTGATGGTGTTCATTGGTCATCCTAAGGGAGTGTTTGGATCCAACTTCTAAAGTGTAAAAGTCCTAAACTTTGGTCTAAAAACGACTTTGAAACCNGCTATGGACTTAATTGGACTAAAGTGTTGTAGGATCTATAGGAGCAAATTTAGTGCTAAAAGATCT
>JAZFNS010019999.1:86206652-86218119 GCA_037127165.1 Alloteropsis angusta | reverse complement strand
ATCTTGATCCAATGGGAGAGGTAGGAGGGGTGANCGACTAAGTGGGCGGTGATTTTGCAAATCCCCCCTCCCACATGAATATATGTGCACCATTGGATCGAGATCATGTGATACAGATCTGAGTTCTCATAGTTCTCACACGAAGCTAGTTATCATAGGATACGTTGCCTTATTTAATACCTCTAATTTTTTTTGAGCCAAGACTCTTAGTATACAAGCTGTAGTATCTGAACTCTACACCACACTCATACCACTACACACGCACACCCATAGAAACTACAACCTATACACCCAAAACGTCCTTCCGGAGATCATCGAAACCATGGCCTCGTAGACGACGGGCACGTCCTAAGGAGGATGAAAAAAATTTCAATCCCGTGTGAATGGTATGCATGAGTGCATCTGCTCTCACTGGTCACTGCTCCTCGCATTTTCCTTGCCAGTTTTTTCTTCTTTTTTCTCACAAATAGGTCGAGACCACCGAAACGGGAATAATCCTCCCGCGCCGCCCCCGCATCGCCACCCATGGCCTCCGCCGCCAGCACCGCCGCCGCCGGGGCCCCGCTGCGCCTCCTCTCCTCCTCCTCCGCCCGTCTCTCCAAGCCCTTACTTCGCCGCCCCCACCGCCTCACCCTTTATTCCCCCATCTCATTCCAGCGCCTCACAGCCCGGTCCGCCGCCTCCCCGTCCCCCTCCATCGCTTCCTCCTCCCCACCCGGCTCCGGCTCCGTCGACCCGTCGCAGCTGCCACCGGCGCTCCACGAAATCGTCGGGCTCTTCCAATCCGTTCCCGACGCGCGCACCCGGTACAAGCAGCTCCTCGCCTACGCCGCGCGGCTGCCGCCCATGGACCCGGCGCTCAAGACCGACTCCAACCGCGTCCGGGGGTGCGTCTCCCAGGTCTGGGTCCACGCCGAGCCGGAGGAGGGCGACGGCGGCGGCCGCAGCGTCAGGTTCCACGCTGACTCCGACGCGCAGCTCACCAAGGGCCTGGCCGCGCTGCTCGTGCTCGGGCTCTCCGGTGCGCCCGCGGCGGATGTGGCCAAGGTTCCCGTCGAGTTCATTGAACTATTGGGGATAAGGCAGAGCCTCTCGCCCTCCAGGAATAGTGGCCTGCTCAACATGCTCAGCCTCATGAAGCGTAAGGCCCTGGAGATCGCTGGAGACGCTGGTGGTGACTCGACGACGAGCCAACAATCAGTCCAAGATGTTGCCAAAAAACGTGCCGATGGCATGGAGAACAAAGGGTCTGAATTTTCGGCGTTCGGTGTGGAAGAAGAGGAGAAATCGGTGGCAAATATGCCTCGTGAGGAGGAACAATTGGAGGAAACGCCAGAAAATTTCGTTGAAGGGAATGATTCTTCTTTGGGGAGTGGGAGGAAAGAGAGGATAATGGAGAGTCTGGAGCGCGGGCTTTCACCCGTGGAGTTGGAGATTGAGGACATATCACACCTCCACAGGGGCCATGCTGGGGTGGCAGGGAGTAATGGGGAGACACATTTCAATGTGAGGGTGGTGTCCAAGGAGTTTGAGGGGAAGAGCTTGCTCAAGAGGCACAGGGCTGTGTATGATCTCCTGCAGGATGAGCTTAAGACTGGGTTGCACGCACTGTCAATCGATGCAAAGACTCCATCTGAAGTTTAGGTACCAGCTTACCATGAAAAACATGTTTTTTTCCCTGCCATGTCTACATGAGTTTTAGACTTCATATGTAGCCATTTGCTTACCAACATAAGATGGCTTTTAGTGTGACATATACATATTTTCATGTCTCAATACACTTCTGTCACCCATCGAACTATTTAGTTTGCAGTGTTTGTTTTTGCGCTGTGTCAAATGCACCCCCAGGAAGTTAATGTAACGTTTGAAAGTTGTTTAGCATTTAGATGCAAATGAAATTTTGACAATTCTGGTCTGCATGATCAAAATATGGGAACAGTTGGCTGCAAACTAAAGATGGTCTATCAGGCTATATGTTCATGGAATAAACAAGGTACACACTTGGCGACAAAGAAAATTTGCTTGAGAGAGGTTGCATTTGCAACAGGAACGAGTCAATGTGTAGGTTCATATGTTTTAACATAGAATTTAGAAGTTACCTACTATGAGGCAGGTATTAACATATACTATCCCATGTTATCTTTCTCTGTGAGGACCAGTTAATTTTGGTCCAGTGTACTGCAATGCTAGGCATTAAAATCACTGCCATTTACAAACTAAAATTTCTTTTGACTCACTCAATTGTGCACATACACTCTTTCCGCAGTGTTAATTCGTGTTCAAGTAAGGATAATGGTGCAGCGTTGATGTTAAGTTCTTGCCCTATTGTAAACTTCTTTGCATATTTTTTCCTTCTTTGGTTTCCTTTCTTTATTCTGTAGGCCTCACAAGGATCTGTTGCGGTCTGTGAAACCTCAACAATCTATTATGAGGAAATCTGAAGCTATGTGCATCTCTAAAAAGTTGACAATTAATTCAAAAAAATGGTATATTTAATATTTGTCTTAATTCTTACTTCAACATATAAGAAAGATGATATTTTTTACCTAAACGGTTTAGGGTTAGTGACTTTTTCTGTCTTAACAGGTGTTTAATGTTTGTTGTGTTGATATGTTCTTACCAGAAAAGCAACATAAATACTGCCTGACCTATGCTATGTACTATACACTAAATGTAGCCAATCATCTACTGTGTCCTTTCTAAGTACTCTTATCCATCTGTTGAATGGATATCCTTTGTAGTTTGTATTGATGTCAGATTCTGAAATCCTGCCAGTACAATTAGCATATTTGTTAAACCTGAGCAAAGGCTTTGCAAGGTGCTCCTCAATTCAGTATAGCTTAGTTGGTGTCCATGTCAACTAGGAACCATCTCCGTAGCTTTGGTACCCCATATCAACAAGACAACAATCTTCACACCGAAAAACTGTGCGGCACTGAGCGTTCACTGTCGCCATCAGCACTGTAGTCGTCCACATGCTCCTCCATGTTGTGTCTGATCGGATCGGCAGCCGCACATCTCCACCATCGCACCTGTGAATTGAACCTCAGGTCTCCGCTCCTCACTATCCTGGCAACCGTGTCCAGTATGAAGCACAAGCCCGAGTAGCCGGCGTCGACATCCTCCAATCTCCTGTTCTGAATCAACAACAGTGCCCCTTGTTCTGGATTAAAAACATGTGCAGGTGAACTGCATCTACTGTAATTTTTTGCTTTTGAATTGGTGCATATTGCTGCAGAATGAGATCCAGGAAACTAGCTTCACCCCTGCTTTCCTCCCGAGAGACTACGAGTTCATTACATATCTTTTACAAAATACAGTGGAAATCTTGTACTGTTATATGATTCATTTGTGGGTAAAGTGTACGGGCGGCGGGCCCAGGGTGGCTAGAAGGGGGCGCTGGCCTGGGAGAGTCCAGAGGATTTAGGAGAGTGTTAGTTGGTTTGTTAAAGATAGAGGGAGTTGTTAGCAGATTGCCAGATTGGTTTTGGGCGCCTGTGTATAAGGGCAGCCGATCAGGTTAGGAAAAACTATCGAAGAAATAAAGTCTCTTCTTTTGGCTAGGCTGTCTTCGGTCGCCGTGGCTGGGAAAGCTTCCCTGGCCGCGGCGACGACGACAGGACCTTGCCTAGTCTTCCCAGATATACCCTGCACTCATACTCTCAATCCCATCTCCTTTACTCACCTCTGTCCCATACGCTGAGACGCCCATGGCTTATCATGTACCCAAGGCAAATTGATTGTACCCTAGAAGGATGGCATTTATTTGTCTTGCTACAATTTACTTTTGAGAATTCTGCTTCTACAATATTTGAGTCTTCACAGCTGATTGCCGTTCAACCTACAGTCATCTTGTGAGTTCAGACGACTTGAAACTCTTGAGTAGTTCCACTAGCCATACAGACTAGATGCAGCGGAATCATCTCCCTTGCAGACATTAACTGGCAGTGCAAAGGGTGGCATTGGGTTCTTTTGGAGCTGGTGCTCTCCTTTTGGAGCGCATTTATTCTAACATGGTATGATATAAACATTTCTTGTATAGTTTCTCCCCAATGGTTGAAATTTCCTGATTCTTAGTGGCAGCTACAAAGAAAAGGAAAGAAACCAAATGTATTTCATGAGGGTTATAGCCATGATTTCAGTGGTATTTTCAAAATATGAAAAAAAGACTTTATGTTGTTTCATCATCTGGGCATCAATGCAACAGTTTTTGTTTTATCCAGTTCCAAACTAGGTTGGTACTTGGGAAAGCACTGACTATGTATCATATGGTTTGTATAAGGAAAAATTATGGAATGTTCCTATGTGTTCATGTACCGACAAGTTCCTGCTATATTAACTACCAGGTATCGAAGGTGTCTAATCTTGTATTGGATGGATGGTTGCTAGCTTACTCGTAGATAATATGTTTGTTTTTGTTTTTCTTTCTCCTGACCAATCTGGGGGCTTTTAAGGGCTGAACCAATCCCCGATTGGGATGACCTGAAACTAATTGTATCTACTATTTGGTTCCTAATGAGTGTGCATTGCATGTTAATTCTGCTGCAGGAAACATAGAAAGCCAGACATGACCTAATTTTGTGTAAAAATCTATTCACCTAGAGGGCACGTTTGCTGGACAAAACAAGGCAAATGGTCTACTGAATATATTGATATTTGTTTTCACCTAGAGGCTCTGACTACCTTTGACACGCTTGCATCCTTGATTTGGAGATTATAGTATAATTGATAAGTTGCTATGCTTGACAATCTGATGTAGACTCTCTGGAATGAAGATGCTTAAGCTGGAGAAACTACATTTTCTTCAGCAAGCTATCTATCATTTGTCATGTGTCAGGTATCTTTTTTTATATGCATTTATAGCATTAGCCAGGTAATAATTGATCAACTCCTCTTGAGCAGGTTAATGTGTTGTAGCCTGTGCATTGGTGGAAAGGAACATAGGACACCTGGAGCGAAAAGTCCGCGGCATTTGTGGGGTTGAGAGCCGACACAATTTTGCACATCTAAGTGTCAGTCGCAATCAGAACACCCTGTCAAATGTGCAGTTGATTGAAGAACAGGGATTCAACTCGTTTCAGGCATAGTTCAGCTCACTGCTGGAAGGACAATGATGTATTTAGAAAGTTTGGAATATCACAGATCTTTCTTTTTCTTTTCTTGAAGGAATTGGATATGTGGTCGTTGCCTTTTTTTTATTTGATACATCTGGACTTGTTATTTTGTTTTATGGTTTCTTGTAGTGTAATACAGTGTTCTGATAAAATTGCAAGTGATAATATATCCATATGATGTTTGCCCATTTGCACAGGCATATTTGCCTAGTCGGTTCCAACTCAATCGGGAAGTACATTTTCGCAGAACCAGGTCTAAATCGGCAATGTGAACCATGTCAATGTTGAAAACTGGTTTTTTTTTTTTGTGTGTGTGTGTGTGTGTTCTCTGTGTTTAGGCGACAATGAGAAAAAGATAGCGAGGTTGATCGCTTAATTCATCCTTTGTCAGTTCCAAACGGTCACCGGAAAACATGTGTGTTCTAATTAATTCATCTTTTTTAATCTGTTCCAAATGGTCACCGGAAACGCTACTCTAGCTATAATACTACCTTTGTATCGAAATATTTGTTGCCATTATTTTTTCTAAAATATTTGATATTTCATTTTTATTCAAAAAATTATGTAAATTAAAAAGTCAAAAGCGATAAATATTTTGATATGAAGAGAGGTACCGTGTAATGAAGAGAAAATTCCTGGTGTAATGAAAAGAAAGTAAGTGGATATGCTGCCGTGTTATCCTTCATCCTGAGAGGCGCTTCCATGAACAACTTGGGCTCTCTCGATGCTCTCCGCCACCACCTCAGCTTTCCCGCCAACTCCGCGCCCCTTCAAGCCTGTCTCTGACGCCACCGCTCCCCGATGCCGCGCCGCGCTCTCGGGCGACGCCGCTCTCCGCGCGTTCAGCGCACACCACCTCGCCGGGCGCGCCCTCGACGCCAACCCGGCGCTGCTGCCCGCGCTCGCCGCCTGCGCGCGCCTGCCCGCCGCCGCGGCTGAAGCCGAGCAGATCCACGCGCTCCTCGTCAAGTGTGGCGTCCCGCGGACTGCCTCCTACGTCCACGCCTGTACCGCACTCGTAGGCGCCTACGCGCGGCTCGGTCGCGTGGGCGACGCTCGGAAGGTGTTCGGCGGAATGCCCGTTAGGACGGTGGTCACCTGGAACGTGTTTCTCGATGCGCTTGTCAGAGCCGGTGACTTGGAGGCTGCCTGGGAGGTGTTTGTCGAAATGCCCCAGCGCAATGTGGTTTCTTGGAACACCATAATTACTGGGTTTGCAAGGCTCGGGTGGGCGCAGGGCGCCGTGGACTTGTTTGTCGAGATGACTGTGGTTTATGGTTTGGCACCGGATGAGGCCACAATGGTTGGGTTCGTGTCAGCGGTACGTGACATTGGTCTGCTGGGACTTGGGAGGAGCGCGCATGGGTATGCTCTTCGGCGAGAGTTGTCACTTGATGGAGCACTTGGTGTTGCGCTGATCAACATGTACACGAGGTGTGGGAGCATGGCTGCTGCACACAGTTGCTTCTCAAGCATCGGCAACAAGAACGTGGAGCATTGGACGTCTGTGATTACTGGTTTTGCAGCACATGGCTCCCCTGAGGTGGCACTATCATTATTCAGTCAGATGAGGCAGCTGGGCATTGAGCCTAATGGTGTCACCTTTGTAGCCGTCTTGAATGCCTGCAGCCATGGTGGGCTTGTGGATGAAGGCTTCAAATACTTCAGCCTGATGAGGAGGATGGGCATCAAGCCAACGATCCAACACTACGGCTGCTTGGTTGATCTCCTCGGCCGTGCTGGGTTCTTGGAGGAGGCCTTCAATCTTGCCAGCAATCTAGCGGAAGATCCTGGTTTTGTAATCTGGAGCTCGCTATTAGCAGCCTGCCGTAGCCATGGCAATGTCGAGATGGCAGAGTTGGCTGCTTCAAAGTTGGCAGACACAGAACCAAGTCATGGCAGCTCGTATGTGCTGCTATCGAACACATATGCACAAGCGAAACAATGGGAGGACTTGAAGAAGACAAGGAGGAGGATGGAGGAGCATAGAGTAACAAAGAAACCTGGGCTTAGCTGGATCGAGGTAGATGGAAGTGTGCATTCGTTTGTCACTGCAGACAAGTTTCATACGGAAAGCGAGGGTATTTATCAGATGTTGGAAGATTTGAAACATAATTTGGCATCAGCTGCATATGAACCTGAACCGTTCGTTCTCTCTGAGCATCTGTAATTGTCTATTCAGTCTCATGAAAAGTGTCATATCAGAGAATATATTTCTTAGTAGATGTTAGTACTTGTACAGTTGTTGTACACATTGACATACTGTCCTGGGAGTATCCTCCCGCAATTAGCACAAGCCCAAACATTTGACTGCAATGGTACTACCATGCATCTCGGCATGCCCCCAAATCGGACTGCAACTGCAGAACTGGTGACATGAGCCTGAGGGGCTGAGCATCGCCATCACCTGTGGCCCGGCGGGTGTTGCCACATGCGGCTTGCGGCTTTCTGAACAACTGTAATAAGTTTTTTTGGAGGTAGAGCGCCATTGCTTAATAAGAAATGCATCATAAATATAACACATCTATCCACACTCATGAACTTATCAGAGGAAATTTTGAATAAATTGATTTAGTATATGCTAGTAATTGTACACTTCAGCAGCATTTACATATTCAGCTGGGAGGATGACCCAGCAATTAGGACAAGGAAAGGACACTGAACTGCAATTAGAACAGGCAGCTCGACATGCCCCAAGTGGAGGTCATATTATCTCTACACTCTATTCTAAAGCTGCTTAGTCCTATACATTAAACAGTCATCTCGTATGAAAGTGTGGTCGAAACATAGGTCGACCAGATTGATGGTCTCTTGATCTGGTTTTAGCAACATCAACAATTATCATCCAGCCGTTTATTATCTGCAAATAAAAGCATATGCGTGAGTTTCAAGAGGCGTGAGGATATCCAGAATCATGAAAACCTTCCCAGTAGCATAAGGATTTTAGTTACCTACCTGTCCATTCATTGCTTTCAAAGCAGCACCTCCAGCTTCCTCAGTAGTGTATTCTATGAAGGCGTACCCTTTTGATCTTTTTGATATTTTGTCCATTATTATCTTTACTGTATGTGACAAAGCAGTTCAATGGATCAGCATCTGAAACGCAAAGACATCAATGGATGGGTATAAACATTCAGCAGTACAATCACAAACCTTCTACCAGCTCACCAAAGGGCTCAAAGGCTGCACGTAAAGTTTTCTCAGATGTATAGAATGAAAGCCCTATATCAAATAAAACACAAAGGTTAGCGGCAACAAGATCAAAATAGATCTGAGTTTCTACCATAGTGTATACTTCTTAATGCTAATGGCCTACGGACGGTAGTAAGAGAAGTTTGCATCTCCCATTCTCTTATGCATTGTAATATGACGCGTACAAGATTGCTCCTTTCTAGTCCTGTTTTCTATATAACCAATAGTTCTGAGAACGGGTACCTGTCCTTAAGCAGGTTTCAAGTGAGCTACCCACAAGATAAGAAAACTGGGTATAGAATTTACAGATTGACACAACATCCAATGTTCGATGACAAAGACAAGAAACATTAGTTCAGGCAATGTAGAGGGCATCATCCGCATGCAAATGATAGATGAATAAGCAAATGAGCAGAAAAGCACGCAAGGTATGTATTGTATCTTACCAGTAACGAAAAGTCTTTTAGCTTTTACATCGGCCACCTGAATCCCTTCTGATGATTTTATGTTATCATAACCTGAAAACCATCAATACAATTTACAGCCAGGCCATTTATTCATGCTGGCTTATGAACAGTCAATGTAGTAAGATGTACCCTGTACCTACTAGGTAAGTTTTCTCAGCAAAGGGTACAAACTGCAAAGTATTACAAAATCAACACCTTTATACCAAATTAAAACACAAGGAATATAATAAATGTCATCCTTTTTACTGTTGATCAGGTCAGAGGAATGAACCTCAAAAGATCTTGTCATCTTTTATCTGTCAATGAGTAAGAACTTGCCATAGAGCAGAATACTACGTTGCTGGTTCATAGAGTCGTTTATGCTTGACTAATTAAAAAAAAACTTGACCGGCTGGGGAAAGACTGCCCCACGGGCCACAACATTGCACTAAGAAGAGAAATCTCAGCCAAGCCGGCCGAGAAAACCCCTGAATCCCAGGTTCATCCTATAGGGCCGCACCGTAACTTGGGCCAACCACAACCCACTGGGTAGCGACTACCGCAGCTACCCCATGGTAGGAGGGCCCAAACCAACCATAGGTGCCACAGGCCGGCGCCCTGCCACTGTTTTTCTGGGTTGCCAGCAAGGGATTTTTTTTGCTGCCACCAGGAACCCTGGTTGGTACCCTCAGCTGGGGAGTTTATCACCACACTACAAGAGTGTTGGAAAGTTTCAGATCACTAACAGTAAGCATCTAGTTAGAAAGGCAAATTTGTTAAATCAGGTGATGAGAATTGCCAAGCGCCATTCATATTTCTTCATATTTAAATGTGCCATATTAGGTCTCGAACACCAAGACAGGAATTTTGGTTGCCAAGGATGCACATAGGATATGCAGAGATGATACCAAACCTTTGTAATCTTTGTTTTCTGATCCAAAGTTCATATCTGGTTGAACAGACAACACTCCAGGAACATCTGACATGCAAAGTTAATTTGTCAGTGCAAATGGACAGAAACATCAGTCAAGGGAATCAAACCCCTAGTTGCTCACCAGCTAATTCCTTTGCACATTCTTCATCAATATGACAGCAAAAACCATAATCCCTCTCCCATGAAACATGGTATATGCTAACTTGAGCGTCTTGTTCACTGAAATTTTGATAAAGACAACAAAAGTTTTGTCACCCACCCCGCAGACTTTTCAAAGTAGTGGCTAGGTTGCTGACGAGATTACATACTTCCCCAATACTTTCATAAGGATTTGGGTGTAATGGTCTACCATTTGTGCCTTTGTCACGACTTCAACTCCAGGTTTCTCCATTCGGACAAGCCAAAACTCGTTTCTTCCACTTGAAGATGAGTGATTAGAAGCACCATCACTCATGCTTGCAAGGTTAGCTGTCGATAGACTCAAGCTGTGACTATCCTTCTCTGTTTTATGACCAATATCCGGCCGAACAGATAGTACTCCAGGCATCTCTGTAGATTGAGAAGAGAGCATCAGCACTCAGCCGCAAATACATATGAGATTCGTGCATACAACTCTACAAGTACTATCATTTGTTAGTGAGGTGTGCTAATTTTTGAAGTGCAGCATCAAAATCAGTCCAACAATTGCTGCAGTTTATAAACTACCAAACTTATCAAAACTGTACCAAGCATCAAAACTAATTAACAATAGGATACCTCAGTCTGAATTTGGTAAACATATGCAAATAGATTTATCGAGAAAATGGTGTGTTAGAGAAACAACGGTCATTAACAAACTTTTATAGCTGTCCCCATTTTGGGGATCTCTCACTGACTCACTGTGTAAAATTAAACTCTGAATTGCGTGAAGATGAACAGCCAAGGTTCTACTGACTGAATATATAGTGCTAGACTAGCAGAATGCAAAGCATTTCTCTAAAATAACAGAAAGGAGCTCCAAAGCACAACAATGCACATCTCCACTGAGGGCTCGGCAACATACTTGCAAGCTCCCTTGACGCCTCCTCGTCAATCTCACAGCGGAATTCGTAGCTTCCATCCCATGAAGCCTCGTACATGCGCATCTGCGCCTCTTCCACACTGTGCACATCACCCAAAACCCAATATTTTTCACCATCCTCCATTAATAAAGAAACTAACTAGCCTCGTTTGCCACAGAACGTTGAACTGCTCAGTGCTCACCTTCCCACAACCTTGGCCAGTGTGGCGGCGTAGTAATCTACGGCCTCCGCGCGAGACGCTCCGCTTCCTCCCGCCGCCGCGGGGAGGCTATCCATCACCACTACCCACCCGGAGGAACGCGAGTGGCTCTCAGTAAAAGCGGCGGCTAGTGGAGTGGAAGGAGACCCTGAACCTGAAGAAGTGGCGAGGAGGGGGCAACGACGCCGACTCCGATGCCGAGAGGGCGAGAGGTGGGGGGCTGGGATAGCTCGGATTGTGGCTTTGGCGGAGATGGATAAGGAGACCCCGCCGCCGATGAGGAGGGGCGATAGCACGGCGTCCATGGCCGGCGCGGCAGCGGGTGTGGTACGAACCGCGGGTGCGAGGCTACTACCTGCGAGCGAGCCGAGGCGCCGGCGAGCTCGCGCGTGGCGTGAGCAGGGTTTTTTATTTCGAACCGGTGAACGGAACCGGTCCCGGCCGGTTCCGGTTAGCCGGACCGGTTACCCAAAAAAACCGGAANAAATTCGAATTTGAAAAAAACGGTTTGACCGGTTTAC
>JAZFNS010019999.1:86179510-86191256 GCA_037127165.1 Alloteropsis angusta | reverse complement strand
TATGTACTCATGGTTGCCCCTTGGGCTAAGTGGTGAGAGTAATAGATTCCTATTTGGGCTAACAACATGTCTGAATGATATAATGCTGGAGCTATTATGTAATTAGTCGTGTCCTTTCTACCTCCTTCCTAAAATACGAGGCCTCAACATCGAGATGTCCTGCCGACCGGCGGCACCTGGCACGGGGCGTTGCCCTACATGGCTACATCGCCGTCGTGATTTTCCACCAGAGACGTGTTGTTGATTGCGCTCTTATTTACTAGCGTTCGTACTAGCGTTTCTCGCTGTCTTGGCGGGCCGCCTATGATGGATGCTGCGAGGGCGATGACCTGCAGTGATTTGGGCCGGATTAGCTGCAGCATGCCGTGCGACCTGTGAAAAAACAAAGCATCAGAAGCAAGATGTTTCTCTTTTAGCAGAGGGGCGGGCATCAGATGGATGGTTGCTTCGCCGGCGTGTTGGATTGGATGGACTGAGATTTAATTTGAACTTGAAATGATGTATTGGGCATGCGTTGATTGATTGATAGATGATGTATCGCTGACGTGCGAGGCCTTTTACCGGCGGAGAAGCTCCAGCTCGGCCAGGACGCCAGGTTTCGCTTTTGCTTTCGCAGGTTATAATATACTGTATAATCATTATGTGTACTTAAATGTAAATAGCAAGAGATACAAATGGGCTCATATGGTCCAGAATGGCAAGGTAGCAAGGCCCAGCCCAGTCATATGTCCTTCCTCCTCCTCTGCTCTGATATGTACCCCTGCCGCGGATGCAAACCCTAGCCGCCAGGCGGCCAAGGAGCGATTACCAAATACCAAGCTCCCCAGTTGTTCACACGCGGTTTTAGAGCCCGATCTATGTCGTAATTTTTTAGCGATTTTGTTACTCATTTGTCTTCAATCGGTGTTGCTTGGATGATTTTTTTTCTTCAGAAACGCAGTCTCGCTTGATTTTTCTCTACATGCGCACGCCTTTGTTAAATCGATGGCTGTTGTTTAGGCTACCTCGCACCATTAGCCCCCTGCTCTGTTGAGGTTGGATGCAGGGAAAAATGCGAGAAATGGGTGTATGGGTGCAAGATTCATGGACTGGACAGGGGCTCTATACTTCTGGGGAAGCTAGTAAATATCCTCAAGATCATATCTTCTGTCCACATTGCATCATCTGGCTGCTGTTTTTTTATGTATTATTGCTCGGAACTTGCATGTGTTTTGTGCCTCCATCTCATTTTATTGAGTAACCATGCTCCGCATTCTGTTTAGAAGTGATATGAGGAGATTGAAACATCTGAAAGTTTTCCTGTGGATAATTGGGGTCATACTATTCGGGATGTAATTACATAGACTTAGAATCATCTCCCCCCTTTATGCTTGAACTTGCATATTAATACAAATGTTCAGACCGGCTTCCTGCATGCCGTTTTTCTCTCAAAAAAACATCTGTCTATCACACAAAAAAAAACAGACTAACTTGAGTTTTAGCCCATTACAGCCCATGAAAATTTCTGGGGCCGCCCGAAACATCGGACACGACGGCCCATATGAGCCTGCTACCCTCCTGCCCTAGCGCCCTCCTCTCCCCGGAAGCATCGCAGCCTCTGGTCCAGCCTCTGCGTTCCTCCGCCGCGCCGCCTCGCCGCCTCGCCGGTTTGCTTGTTCCCGTTCCTCCCTGCACCGCTGCTAGGCGGTTCAATCCCACACCTGAACGCGCAGCGGCAGGCCAGCGATGTCGGAAACGGCGGCGCCGATCGGCCTGTCATGGGCGCCCAAACTGCCTTCCCTAGCGACGACGAGCGGCGGCGGCGGCCGCAAGAACGACCCGGCGCCGAAGCCGAGCGCCGCGCATGGGTCGCTCTGGAAGCCCGCGAGCGAGCTCGTGGACGGGCTGTTCGTGCCCCCGAGGGACCCCAGGAAGGTTAACAAGCTCGCCAGGAAGACCGTCAAGGACACCACCGGCAAGGGCTGGTGAGTTGCGTCGCCCTAGGAATTTGTTCGAGTTTGCTTGATTGATTGCAAACGCATGGTAGGGTTCATGGATGAGTTCTCATGCTCTGTAGCCACGTTTCTTAGGTTCGACATGCCGGCGCCGAGCATCACTCCCGAGTTGAAGAAAGATCTCCAGATTTTACAGGTTTGGTGCTACTCTGGCTCAGTAACCTTATTATAGGGTACCATGGTATGTGCCTTTAAAATATATGGTTAGCTGTATAAAATTTGGGAACCAACGTCGCCAATGGTAAAGCAAATGGAACATATTTGTGCAGCTGCCATTGGATTGGTGTGTGCGAAATTGGGGATAATTAACGGATTGTTTTGAGAGTGTTACCATCTGGTTGAAGCTTCTTTAGTTTCTTACAAAAAGAATCAGAATTGTTTTGCTTGAAAATCAAGATATAATACAAATTGTAATGCACAATGTGGGATGTGGCTGTCTTAACTCGGTTTTTTACTTGTGTTTTAGCATTCTGTTTTGACATTTGGGATGCCTATGTGATTATACACTTGCCATCTGTTTTGCAGCTGAGGCATGTAATGGACCCAAAAAGGCACTTCAAGAGGTCAGGAAAGTCCAAGGCCCTTCCCAAGTACTTCCAAGTAAGTAACCTAATCACAATCAGGCAGACTTATTCAACATTTTTATCTTCCCACTCTGTTGAAATCTGTATGTATCCTCTTCTGTAACTGATGTATTGAACATCTCGATGTTGGCTTTAGGTTGGTACAGTTGTTGAGCCTGCATCCGAGTTCTACTCGGGTAGGCTGACAAAGAGGGAGCGGAAAACAACATTGGCTGATGAGCTGTTATCGGATCAATCTCTTAAAAGCTACAGGTATGCTCATCATCATGTTCATGAATTAGCGCTGACTTGTTTTCAGTGTAATTTTTCTGTATCAATTGCATATGACCCTTTTGAGTTCATAGAAATTCATGAAATGTAGTTATCTAGCCTTATCTGTGAATTTTGTGTCGGGAAGTAGTTATACAACAAGAGACTCATTTTAGTTATACACCACATAGCCTCGCCATCATGATTTGGATTTCAGACACTTAAGAAGGCTCCAGTGCATAGAAACTCAGAACGATTCCTAGTTCCAAGGATGCATTTCCTTTTTCTTGTTTTTGACTCCAGAGCATGTAGTGATGTTACCTTTGGGCCAAATCATTTCCCTGTAGCTAGAGCTATTTTTTCTGAACTGAATGTAACATGATCTCCACCAAAATGCAGGAAGCGCAAGGTACGGGAAATTCAGGAGAGCCGTACACCAGGAGGCAACCAAAAGTGGAAGAATAAGGGGAAGCAAACACTTAAGAGGGCCAAGGATAGGCGAAAATGAGATAGGGTGTGTCAACTGTTTGGGTTGTGAGAAATGGATGAAGTATCTCTTTGAAGTTGCACTATACTTATTCTCGATTTTGCGGTATAAATTGTGATTCTAGTGCAATGCGGTGAACTCCATCAACATCATCAACATGCCTGGTTCCATTTTGGAGGGCTTTTCCCAAAGCGGCTTCAGTGGTGAAAAAGAAACTGGTTTCATCCAGCATCTAGTTTATTTTGACCTGTTTGCGAAACGTCTTCACGCACAAAACAGGTAAAACTCAAACTGGTGTAAGCCCGCTTAAGCGGGTACGAATGTGTTTTCAGTTCTAAACATCAGAATTCAGAAATTTTGGTTCATTGTTTTGGAATCGTTTCCTCTGTCGAGTAAACCCGTATAGTTTTTTCTTGAGTCGTTCGTGGCGCGAAAACGCTCGGCCACTTCATGTATAGCTCACGCTCGGCCACTTCATATATAGCTCACGCTCGGCCACTTGAGCACATATATAGCTCGCAAAGACGCTCCTTGCAAAGACTGATGAAATTCAGTGAAATGAATGCTCTTCTAGTCCTAGGAGGCTCGGAGTGACTAGTTTGGCATTATAGCACTACCTCCGGTTCATTATACGTAGGGGTTGTTTAGTTCACCTCTTTTTACAAAATTTGTATGCGTCGGGTTGCGTGCGCAGAGAGCAAAATTGCATTGGAAAACGCGTAGTATGTAAAATTTTGAAGAATAGAGGGGAACTAATCAGGGCCTTAGATGTTCCAGATATAAGTTTTGGCCTGCAATTAGGCCAGTTCCTTCGTCTGAGACGACAAATAAACTGAATCGAAGGTAGTATGTTCTAAGATCGATAGGCCATCTAGAACGAGGTTGTTCGGCTGGTACGGAGAATAGTGTTCGGCTGGTAGCTTGAATAGTGTTATGTGAGAGGAAATAAGCCGAGATAAGCCAGCCGTGCACTGTAGATTGTACCATCCGAACAGGCTGAATATCATCAATCCCCTAGTCAAAAAAAATCATCGATTGGCGTCGAGAGTTGCAAAACTAGGACAAACGGTCAACATGTCTGTAAAAATTTGCAATTGGAAAATATGTCGTAAGAAAGAGGACATATTTTTTCAACGTGTTACTTTTGCAAAAAGTTGCTGAACTAAACAAAATGTCGTATTAATTTTATCCTAAGTTAAAGTTATTCAACTTTGACTAAATTTATAAAAAATATAAAATATCTACCATATCAAATTTGTTTTCATTGAATCCACCTTTAATATATTTTATTAGTATATATTATTGGTATCATAAATATATTTATTTTTTCTATAAATTTGATTAAAGTTAGCACAAATGTAATACGACATTGTCGGAGTTTTAGTTTAGTTTACGAAGATGACCGCCCTCCCGGTCCCGGCGTCTCGCTTGTCTTGTGCTTCTCGACTCGGCGGCCCTCGACAGGGCGCGCCGCTCCGTCCGACCGAGTCCCACGCCGCCCCACTCATCCCCTCCTCGTTGGCCGTCGCCGCCGCTGCCGCCGCCGTCGGCTGCATCCCCCACCTCATCGTGCTGTTCCCGTGCTCACTATCCTCCTCCAGCTGCCCTTACGCTCCGTCGCCTCGCCTCGCCACACACCGCCGCTTCCACGGCCGCCGCTGCCCGCGTCCAATCGTCAAAGGTTTCTCTACCAAACTTGATCTCCATCGAGGCTGCAGGTTGTGGGGAGTCGGGGCTGACTAAGTCCTCCTCCTACCCCACCATCTGCTCTAGATCCCCTTCCGGCCATCCAGGCTGGTGCTTCTCCATTTTTGGTAAGCCCAAAACCTTTGTTGTGCTCATTTCCCCTGTATTCAGCGGTGGGCAGTAAAAATCTTTCTGTGTGGTTCGCTAATTGTTGGCCATTGTTAGATTTTCAGCCAGGCACATGCTCTGAATTTATTCACGGTGCTGCAACCCGACAGTAGGGGTATCTGCCCTGACCTCAGCACGCCCTGATGGCAGGGCTGGAGGAGCTGAAGAAGAAGCTGCAACCCTTGCTGTTTGATGACCCGGACAGAGGAGGTGGCGCCAGTAACAGGGCGCCCTTGCCAGAAGATATTTGTGATTCCTACGTAGTAAGCATGCCCTGGTATTCTTTGTTTATTCCTGGTTGGTAATTGTACTAAATTATGTTATGTTAGTCACCTCTGGTCTAGGGTTGTTAAGTTGGTTTGTATGTGTGTGTGTGAGAGGAGGGGGGGTGGGGGTGGGGGTGGGGGTGGAGGAGTAGATTTAGTGGCCTTAACTCTGTGTGTACATGTACATGAGCTCCATTGTTTATGCTTAATTCGAGAATAAGCAATCAAATGAATACAAATAGGTCTTTGTGTTGTTTACTTGTAAGTTTTATGCTGGATAAAACTATGCGATCCTTACGGGGTGGGCTAAATACATCCTAACCTATTGTGATAAACATAGTAGGGTCTGCTGTATCCAAACCATTCGATACAGTGGACATAACCACATCAATGTTATGGTTCAATTGCCTTCTGGAAGTTTTTATCCACTGCCACTTGTCAGACTATGCTTCCTGTGTTTCTTTTGAGTGAAATGTTTTCTTTGGAATTTATTTCTCAGTAGCAACTCATTTGGATATGCTGCTTCGCCATCTGTGAAATCTTCTCGTCTTGAGTAGCCTTGTTGCCTGATAAGCTAAATATAGTCTGTTTGCTGTTAATTTTGTAGTTAACTCTTGCCTTACTTTCTTTGATGTTTTAATGCACTGTGCATGCAGTATCGTCTCTCAATTGCTCTGTTTTCCCCATATCAACTAGATCACAGTAACCACATTGAGGCACATAAGAATGATCTAACTGCGTATGGTGCAAATCAATCCACGTTTTCCATGTGTTTTTTATACTCTACATAAATTGATTCCTGTGTGTGATGATGGCACAAGAGAAATTGGCAAATCATTTATTACAAGACTTACTAGTGGATATTTGCATGTATTTTAATTTTAAAACCTAAATGGCTATATCTTTTAATGTTATTTGTTTAAAAGAATGGTCTCTGTCTCTGACCTATTGATCATTTACTTTTTTCCCCCCAATCTAGCTCTGTCCTCTTGCAGCATCCTAACCTTGAACTGCTTATGGTTTCAAATGAAATATTTTCTAAGTGTTCATTAAAAAATAAATAAAAATTAAGCTGTGTAAAAAAGGGAAAGATACCACATTACTTTTCCGAACAATCCAGTTGGTTTGTTTGACCTTTTAACAAATTTTGGCTCAAATGTCCTACATCAAAATATTTTATTTGGTCCAATCTAACCCCAATGATATTGTATTTTTGTTTCCTCACGTACAAGTTGAATTTTAAGTTCAATTTTTTGGGGTTAAAAGAAGACATCATGTCCTATGTTAGAAAAATACATTAAGAACCTTTTTATGATTATTTTTAATAGGTTAGGAGCCTCTAATACTTATTTAATCATAGATATAAAAAATTGCATGAAAGTAATTATGAGAAATTCTTGATGTATCTTTCTAACATGTCCTTGGTCACCTCACAAAATTTGAACTTAACGCAACTTGTGCGTCTGGAAACAAAAAGAAAAAGATAAATCTTATTTGGTGGTACATTGGACCAACTGAAATAGTTTGCGAGAGAAAATTGAGCCTAAATTTGTTCAGCGGGTTAAGCGGATATAGCGGATTATTCATGTAGTAAAGTGGACTTCTCCAAAAAAGGATAATCTTCCCCAGTTCTGCACTGGTACATCTTTAATACAACTGAATACAAATATAGGAAAGGATATTGCACATGAATTGTGGACAGTTAGGATAATTTATGGCCATCAGTTTTATTCAAACTTGTGTATGTCATGCTTACTGCTTAAACTCTTAAGAAAATAACTATTTCTTGCATAGTAATTTTGATATAGATCTTTTTTATGTAGGTTTCTGATGGTGGAACTGTTAATTTACTTAGTAGATCCTTGGGTGAGTATAACATCAATGAGCATGGCTTTCATAAACGAAGTGCTGGGCTGGACGAGTCAGATTCTGAGGAGAAGGCATACCGTTGCGCCTCTCATGAGATGCACATATTTGGTCCCATTGGTAATGGTGCAAGTAGTGTTGTGGAGAGAGCTATATTTATTCCAGTTCATCGAATTTTGGCCTTGAAGAAGATAAACATATTCGAGAAGGTCTGTATCTTTGTTCCTTGTGGTCTAAGATGCAAATAGCAACCATGTTGTTGTGTTCTCTTTTCACATTTTTTTCCCAATTCCTTAATCATACTCCCTCCATTCAAAGTGAAAAATCAAGTTATACGAAGTTTGACCAACAATTAGTCAAATTATATGCAAGTTTATNTTGTATCAATAGATTTATGATAGTAGTCTCTTTGGGATGACATTGATTTTCTAAAAGTTGAACACGTATTCTAATAGAAATTGTTGGTCAAACTTTGTATAACTTGACTTTTCATTGACAAAAATATAGCTATCAATTCTAAACGGAGGGAGTAGTTTATAATATTTCTTTGCATTGACCATGCATTCTTGGGTGCTTATGTGTCTCTAGTTGACTTCAATAGCTGTGCAATGGTAACATTGATTGTTCCTTCTATGGTATAATTCAAAATGTCTAGTCGAAAACTCTGAATCCTACCTTTCCTAACTAATTTCCACATTTGTCTTTAGAAAGAGACTAATGTCAAAATTGTTTTAGTGGAAAATTATTTTTGAAACTAAGCCCTTCATTCCTAGTTCCCTATTTAGTTGCATCATGGATCATACTTTTCACACTGTAGGGCATCTCTTTTTATTTGTCCACTGCGCAATTCGATTAAATGTCCTTCCTGTTTGAAAGACTGGAGCAAAATGTATTGAATATGAAAACATGCTGCCAAGACCTGTACTTTCTTTGCATACAATTTAGTATTGTGGACTGGACAATGGCATACGGTTGGACGCAAAGGTACTGCCATGTGATTTACTGGAAAACAGAATAGTTATTGCAATTATGCAGAGATTTGGCATTTCGTGCTCCTATATGTACATATTTGATGACAGCATTTTCCTATGATATTAAATTGCGTACCATTGTTAAAATGAAGTAATTTACTACTATCAAATTAAATCCAAGTTTCTAACTAGCTTAGCTCATTTCATGGACATGCAGATTCATGTTGAAGCCAATCTTGTGCATTAGAAGTATCATTCTCTCACACGTATGGGTCTTATTCTTTGTTGAATCATCTTTTTTCGAGTTAATCTTGTCCACAGATCCCTTAAGTATACTAGTGCGTGAATGTGATGGGCTACTTACACAAATGGGCCAATGGGCTGCAACTTGTGGTCAGAGTACTGCTAGTCAAACGTGATTTTGCTTACGAAAAAAAAACATGATTGTACTGACTACACGTGAATCTGATGATTAATCAGCAAGCTGGCCGGTTTTGCAGTCGGAACTAAGTTAAATGTGGTGGGATGATCACTGCATCCGTTTAACCAGATGATCTATTGTCCATTTAGAGTGATTTCCACAGTACTCATTTAATGGAGTGCAATAGGATTCTGTTGCTGCTGCAGTGAGAGCGGAGTATTTGGCTCAGCTTTATTATCCCATAATGAGACTAATTAGACTGACATGTCAGAGGATAAATGTGCTCTCTTCTATTCTAAATTCAATTGAATACCATTGCAATGATGCATGTTTATTATTACATATAGTAACCCAGGTATTATATGTTGTTGTCACTACCCATCTAATTCACATTCATGCCACAGTTTCAGTTGGTAAACAGTAAACTTAAGACATTGCTATTCACAACTTATATGTTTCTCATGTTTCTTGGTATCTTTGCAGGAAAAGAGGCAACAAATTCTGAACGAAATGAGAACATTATGTGAAGCATGTTGTTATCCCGGTTTAGTTGAGTTCCAGGGTGCATTTTACATGCCTGATTCTGGACAAATAAGCATTGCTCTTGAATACATGGATGGTGGTTCCTTGGCAGATGTTATAAGGGTCAAGAAATCTATACCAGAACCAGTTCTTTCACATATGCTACAGAAAGTATTGCTTGTATGGATCTTCCACGTCTATTTTGGTTTCTATGCTAGCATTAATAAAAATCAAGCTGTGACTTTCTGTTTGACTTGCTACATTCTTCTGTGTATAATTCTGAAGGGTCTGCGGTACTTGCATGAAGTAAGGCATCTAGTGCATAGAGATATAAAGCCAGCAAACTTGCTGGTAAATCTTAAGGGTGAGGCGAAGATTACAGACTTTGGTGTGAGTGCTGGTTTGGACAACACAATGGCTATGGTATGCTACTTATTGGTGACAGTCATCACTATGTTCTTCTAGCGTTGCTTAATGTATGATATTTATTTTCAGAATAGTATTGGACATGAAATTATATAGATTGAATCATCGATATATTTTCCTGCTAAATAAATATGTTCCAGTGTGCTACCTTTGTAGGCACGGTCACATATATGTCACCTGAGAGAATTCGTAATGAGAACTATTCTTATGCTGCTGATATTTGGAGTCTTGGACTAACAATATTGGAATGTGCTACTGGAAAATTCCCATATGACGTAAATGAAGGTCCAGCCAATCTCATGCTGCAGGTGATTTTTTTTTTCGGGTTGCCTACTAACTTTGTTCCTTACTATAGACCTACAATTATTGTTGCTTGATGTTTGGTGTGTAAGATATTCTGGAATGGGAGAAATGAACTATTTATACAAGTCCTCTGGGTTATGTTAGTGTTTTTATGATAATTCTCGTTTTCCTTATAATTAACTAGTGACACAGTGGTTTTAGTGCCCAGGAACTTAAACAAGAACAAGACACAGTGGTTTTAGTGCCTCCGAATGAATTGGAGCCTTTTCTGTTTCTCTTCTATATATAGCAGAGATAGAGCTACAGTTATGTCTGAGACTTTCTAACTATGATTTTCTACTATTCTCCTTAATTACCAGCGGAAAATCAGCTAACAGAAAGACTCTGCACCTAGAAACTTGACTGAATATGGACATGTGCTTGCACACACAAGGTTACTGCTAAAGCTAGTTGAATGCTTGGATGTTGGGTCCACCACTTCCCTTGTGAATTTTCAATGTATAAATCATCGGACAGTTTAGTCGATGTTCATTGTTCACTGTCTATAGCAACTTAAAATATAAGCACAGCTAGCGCAATGCAACAACTGCAAGTGACCTTAGTTCTAGCTGCTCGTGCACTTTTCTACCATATGATGTTGTGACCACTTCTATAGTTATGTTTGAATGGCTGGTCGTGCTTCACTGTCTACTTGCTTAACTTGATGTATTGTAATTCAGATACTAGATGATCCATCACCAACTCCACCAGAAGATGCTTATTCATCAGAGTTCTGCTCGTTCATCAATGATTGCTTGCAGAAAGATGCCGATGCAAGGCCCACGTGTGAGCAGGTAAAAGGACTTCGTATGTGATGATTTTCATATAATTTGAGTTATGTAGGTTGGTGTTTCAATACATACATTTGTGGTAATTCTCATGGTCTCTCAATACGTTTGATTTAATCATAGAATGTGAAAATGTCGCTTTGCATGTCAGTGAACTCAAAGTAGATTATGTTTTATCCGATTATTGTTTTGATTACACTCAATACATTTTGCAGCTTTTGTTACACCCATTCATCAAAAGGTACCTGAGAACTGAGGTGGACTTGGCATCATATGTCAAAAGTGTTGTTGATCCAACAGAAAGATTAAAGCAAATAGCTGAGGTGAGTCCTTGTAACATATTTCAACTTAGTTCTTCCCTAATGTAGTTTTTAGTTTCAGTTTGACTACAATTTTTGTCCCTCGATTTAGCTTATTGTCTCAGATTCCTTTATTCTTCCAAAGGAATGAAGGATCAATCTGACCCTCAAGTTACACATTCTGCTGAAATTCATCCCTTAGCTAATTTGGCATGACCTATAGCATGTGATGTAGACATTGACAGGGGTATGTTTAGATTTAGTTTGACTCACGCTGGCTGAAAAATCAGGAATAAGATGTGATGTAGACGTTGATGGGATCTGTTTAAATTTATTTTGATGCACCCAGTCTGAAAACTCAGGAATGCAATTATGTTTCCAATCAGTTCAAAAATAACTTATTGAGGACCCTGAATCAGAATATACGGGAAGCATTTTCATCTTTGCGAGTAAAATACACCTGGAGCTCCAACTTCTTCCATGGTGTCACCTAGGTCCCTAAACATGGAAAATGCAGATAAAGAAAACTTCCTAAACCTCTCGCAAGTGGGCCCCTCTGACCTGATTGGTCAAATTACTAGTTGGCAAACCTTAGATTTCTCCTTTTTGCATAAGTTTCTTGCCAACCATAACAGGTTCACTCAGAGCCCAAAACTGCCTAGTCATCATCCTATTAC
>JAZFNS010019999.1:85942781-85956379 GCA_037127165.1 Alloteropsis angusta | reverse complement strand
TTTTTTTTTTGCACCCCCCAACCCCCTAAAAAAAGGAGTAGCACTTTTCATCTACAATTCAGAATATGACTTTTCTCCTATACATGCTCATGTAGGACATCTGGTGTTATATACATTCTTTAATGCCAATGCGAGATGCTGCCCAAACTGCGTGCGTTGCGCGGGCCTTTGTAAGTTCTTGGAGATGCCATCCCAATCTCGAATTCAGTGAAGGAACTTTGGGAACTGGATACCGAAAGCATGAAACTGCAAGTGATTTCAACAACAAAATTGACCGCTTTCTGAAAAAACATCCATGCATTGGTGTGAAGGCATTCAAGTTTCACGTCCCCTCAGTTTACAATAACAATAGTCATCATCTGAATCGTCTGGACAGTTGGCTTCAGATGGCTGTGAAACCAGGGATTAAAGAACTGAGACTTATTCTGACAACAGACGAAAAATACAACTTCCCATGCTCACTTTTATCTGGTGAAAACGGTGACCTTCTTCAGCATTTTTCTCTTGCATGTTGTCACTTTCATCCAATAGTCAATCATGGTTGCTTCAGAAGCTTGACAAAGCTACAGCTGACTTTGGTGCATGTTACGGGCAGTGAGCTAGGGTGGTTTCTTTCCGGTTCTTTTGCTTTGGAGCGTTTGAAACTCAGGTATTGCAATGACATTGTTTGCCTGAAGATACCTTGCCTGCAGCGGCTCAGCTATCTTGAGGTGGTATTTTGCACCGGTCTTCAAGCGATAGAAAGCAAAGCTCCAAATCTCTCTAGGGTTTGGTTTGCAGGTGACCTCCATGTACAGCTCTCATTTGTAAACACATGCCGTATTAAGATATTAAAGAGGCACTGTAGCAATTTTGCCTTTTATGCTCGTACGAATCTTCCATCCATCATGCCAAATCTTGAAGCTCTTTCCATACATTCTGATATTGAGGTACATACTCCAGATTATTGAATGGCATTATGCACACAAATGTTACAGTAACCATACATCGAAATATAATTAGGTTTGACTTTTTTTTCAGATGGTAAATACACCAATGGTGCCTAGCAAGTTCCTCCACCTCAAGTTCTTGAGGATTGCTGTTGGTGGTCCGACGTTTGATTTTTTGTCTATCGCTTCTTTTCTTGATGCTTCTCCTTCACTGGAAGCCTTTATCTTGGAGGTAAGTTACTGCACAAACATATTTGCCACTATGGTGTGAGTTGTTAGTTCATGTTTGACTTTTCATTTTTAGGTAATCCGGGAAGTCAATGAGCGTCTCTCGGTTTTTGAAGATCACTCATATCTTAGGACAATGCCAGGGCACCATTATTCCAAACTTAAGCATGTAAAGATCATCAAATTCTCGGCTGCCAAGAGCTTAGCTGAGTTAACATGTCATATTCTGGAGTCTGCAACTTCCCTCGAGTGCCTTACATTGGACACCACTGGTATGCCTAGATGCTCTAACAACAATAATGGCAGATGCCTCATTCTGCTCAAAGAAGCACTCGTGGAAGCCCAAAAAGGAGTTTTGGCTGCCCAAGACTTCATCAAGCCGAAGGTTCCCTCGACAGTTGAGTTCAACGTTTTTGAACCTTGCAGCCGGTGCCACGCCTTTGGATTTTAGATCGATGGTCCATCTGTCATAATTATCTCATTATTGTGGTTCGTAGATTTTCAGAACTATCAATATTAGCTTTGGGTCGTGTCCCAAGTGAGGCGTGCTTATCACTGCAGTAGCAGGACGCGCCAGGACCTGTATCCATTTGCCAGGCGACGCTTTACTTCGCTAATGCACTCTGGATTCTGGAACGCAATATGCACATTTGCTGATGCCGTTGATGATTTATTGCTTCACTGAAAATATCGTTGATGCTTTGTTGCTTCGCTGCAAATCTCTCATTGTCTGTGTATTCTTGAATTTTGTTCAGAGAGGTTTCTTGAGGGATTGCCTGTTATCACCCCCGTAGTCTTTCATCCAAATTACACTCTGGTATTTCTTCAGATGTTATAGTTCTCCGAGCACTATGATTGTAAACTGTAGCACTTTGTTAACTGAACATAGGAGATCAATGCAGAGTAGAAAATTGCATGTTACTACTTCACTGCACTATATTTTTCACGTATCAAAATTGATTATCGAGAACAGAAGTTGAACACGTGAAGAAACACATAGCATTTCAGTTTCACTCTTTCATCATCTTTCAGTACGATGACCAAACCGTTCCCCACCAGCTCTGGGCCGCCATATGCCACTGGCCCAATTGTAAGTCACCATCAAATCAAAGCCCAGCATCTGCTGGTTGCCTCAGTCCCGTGTTGGCAAGAGTGCAGCCCATATACTTCCTCGTTGGCGTAGAGAGTTCCCGTCGCGAATAATATGCGGAATAGCTAACTATCCGCAAAAGCTCGGTTTCGTCTCTAAACTATAAAAACGGTTGTTTTCATTCTTGAACTATTGGAACCGGCTCAATTTAGTCCCTGAGCTGACGTGGAGTGCCACGCTGCCGTCCTCGTCAGAGTCCAGGTCATCACCTCAAGTGAAATGTCGGCTCTACCATTACCTCTTGGCCATCAGAGAAGAGCATAATGTAATTGGAGAATTCAGAGGGCATGTCATTTTTGTCATTTGAACTTCCATCAGAACCTTTGAATGAACAACTACTTTTATAATATGAATTGGGGAGACATGCTTACATTTCAGAACATTGCAATATTAGCCATAAGTCTTCTGGGAAAAGGGATGGCCAAGAGCCCAAGAGATAAGGGTAGAACTGATATTTCACTTGAGATGATGACATGGACGCTGACGAGGACGACAACGTGTCGCTCCACGTCGACTCAGGGACTAAATTGAACCGGTTCCGATAGTTCGAGGATGAAAATGGCCGTTTTTGTAGTTGAAGGACGAAACTGAGCTTTGACGGATAGTTCAAGGACCAATTTGGCTATTCCGCCGGAATAATATTACAAATTTCTCTCCAAAACTTTGCGCAAAAACCTCTAATAATTTCCTTCCAAATAAGAACAGTTGTTGACAACAAAGTGGTTAGATTTGTTAGTTGGTTAAAATGGGAATGCCTCAACTATGAATTGTTTCTTCCCTGATGAAGTTCTACAAAGAACCGAGGGATTTTACTATATTGCCACTAAACCAGCCAAAAGTTTGCTTAGTTGATTGTTGAGAAAACATGACTTCTTCAATACTGCACCAGTACTGAACAACAAATTAACAAACTGTAATTGATATTAAAATAATGTGTATAATTTCCTTACAATACAAAGATAAGTTACTTATGTATGCAAACACAAAGTGAACATAGCTCTGAAACAAATTAGAGAAATAAAACATAAATGAATTATTTATCAACTAGCTCACCACCTATGAGCACAAAAGAAAATGGGCCATGACCTGAGACGACACGTTATCGTGGGCCGTTTTCTCATTTCTGAGGCCGCGAGCCCATAGGATAGGGCCCACCCGGAACCTCCCTGGCCGTGGTGATATGGAAGGGGAAATATATAGATTCCCTGAGCGCGCGGGATGATTTGGAAGAGGGGGAAATACAGATTCACGGAGAGCGCGGGATCCATTCCAAATCACGAAAGAGAAGGGGAGACGGAGAGGATCCGAGAGCGCAGCCCTGGAATTCCAGATTGGATCCGAGGCGCATGGGGATGCTGAATCTAAGTCGGCTCATTTCCAAGCAGCGGCAGCGACAACGGCAACGGCGTCGTCGCCAAATCCGTGCCAGTAGTAAGCCGCCTCTCAGCATCTCATCCTCTCAGCAATGATATGATGCTTCGCTGTAGAGAGCTTTCTGTTCGACGGGGTCACGGGGAGAGGGGGATCCCGCGGCGGGGCGGGGGCGAGGGGATGTTATTTGACCAATGTAGCATTGCGCTGTGGATATCAAGAATTCAAGATTTGTCCCTTTTGACTGATTGAGCAAGCTATCCAAACCAGATTCTTTCTGTTTCAGATACAATGCTCTATTTGTGCTACAGGCTTGCAATCTTTAGCAAAAAAAAGTGACCAATTAAACCTTTCTTCCAGTTAATTGAAACAGTTTGGATATTTTAAAAAAGAAAAAACAGATTATAGCATTTTTGCCATAAATTTGATAATGGAAACAAATTGGATTTTTGTGCGTATATTTGTGGTTGTGCTTGTTGTTTTCTTCTGTTGGTTCCTTCATTACCATGATTAATGACCACATGTGATGTGTTGCAGATAGATGGGTTGCTTCACAGGCTAAAAGAAAGGGCTCACCCTCTCAACAAAATGACAATTCACTAGATAGTCAAATAAAGGGGCATTCAGCATCAAACCTTCCAGAGGTATGGAGTCAAAATTTGATGTTGGGATACTCATGTTGCAAGTAGAACATCACTATGCCTCGTGATATTTTCCAGCATTTCAGGCAGATAAGTTACAGTAGCATCCATCGCAATCTTTCTCTAGACCAGTGTTCCAAAATAGGCCTACTATTCAAGGGATGGCTGCTCCTACTTGTTGGCATATAGTCAGCAGATAGGCCACTAAATAGCCCGATTATACTGGACAATCATGACTAGGTTGAGCAACTGATTGGGTAGTGCTTAGCAGTTTTTAGGACTTCGCACCAGATTAAGAGCAACCAAACATGCTTGCTATAGAAGTATAGAACTTTTAGGTTCTGTATGTGATGCTCATCCTCCCTCTACAAAGGTCAAATGTGCTGTCCATCTGTGTGCAGTCATGCATAGAGCATTTGGGTCTGTATGTTAAGTCTGTATAGTTTGATTGGTTTTGTCTTTCAAATGGACTAAGCATTTGCCTTAACCGTTCCAAGGTTGAATATTTCTCCCATGCATTCTCATGTAGGACATCTGGTGTTTTATACACTCTCTAATGCCAATGCGAGATGCTGCCCGAGTTGCCTGCGTGTCTCGAGCTTTTGTCCGTTCCTGGAGATGTCGTCCCAAGCTTGATTTCAGTCAGGACACATTGTTGGGTTTAAATAAAAATGGTTGCCGAAATGATAAAAAAGCTAGATATTTTAACAGCAGAATTGACAGCATTCTGAAAAAACACTCAGGCATTGGTTTAAAGGCACTAAAGTTTGAGGTCCCTTCAGTTTACAATCAGAATCCGTGTCATCTTTCTCAGATGGACAGTTGGCTTCAGAACTCTGTTAAACCAGGGATTGAGGAACTGAGCATTAGTCTGGACGGAAGTTACAACTTCCCATGCTCTCTTTTATCTGGCAGGACAGGTGACCAGCTTTGGTATCTTTCTCTTGCATGTTGTCACTTTCATCCCACAGCCAGACTTTGCTTGAGAAGCTTGACAAGACTACAGCTGACTATGGTGAATATTACATCCAGTGAGCTAGGATCTCTTCTTTCCAGTTCTTTTGCTTTGAAGAGTTTAGAACTCAGAGCTTGCGAAAACATAATTTGCCTGAAGATACCTTGCCTGCAGCAGCTCAGCTACCTTGAGGTGGCATGTTGCACCAGTCTTAAATCTGTAGAAAGCAAAGCTCCAAATCTCGACAGTGTTTGGTTTATAGGTGTACCCCCCCAAGTAAAACTGTCATTTGGAGAAACATGCCATGTTAAAAATTTATACAGGCACTGTCATAATGGCGCCTTCTATGCTCGTACGGAACTTCCATCGAGCATGCCAAATCTTGAAGATCTTACCATACGTTCTGAAGTTGAGGTATGTACTCCTGATTATAGACTAGCAGCATGCATTCAACACTGTTACAGCAGCCATATATCGAAAGATAATCCAATTTTGGCATCTTTTTTTTGCAGATGGTCAGTACACCAATGGTGCCTAGCAAATTCCTTCACCTCAAGTTCTTGACTATTGCTATTGGTGGACTTATGTTTGATTATTTATCTCTAGTTTCTTTTCTTGATGCTTCTCCTTCACTTGAGACTTTTATCTTGATGGTAAGTCAATGTTATTTCTATGCAGATATTTACTAATTACTACTATGGAATTATTAATACAAACTTGGCATTTCCTAATTAGGTAATGTGGGAATGGAAGAAACGTGTGTCGGTTTTTGAAGATCAATCAGAGCTGCGGATTATGCCTGGGCACCATCATTCCAAACTCAAGCATGTGAAGATCATCAAATTCACTGCTGCCAAGAGCGTAGCTGAGTTAACATGCCATATTCTCGAGTCTGCAACATCACTCGAATGCCTTACATTGGACACCACTGATGGTACGCCAAGATGCTCTGTACACAAAACTGGCAAATGCATCTCCATGCCCAAAGGTGCACTCGTCGAAGCCCATGAAGGACTCTTGGCTGCTGAAATGTTCATCAAGCCAAAGGTTTCCTCTACAGTTGTACTCAATGTTGTGGAACCCTGCAGCCGGTGCCATCGAAACAAATCCTCTACAGTACTGCAGAGGCACTCGCGTCACTGACAAGTAGGCCAGGCCAGATCACACATAAGGTCCCCTCAAACTCTGCAGTACTGAGAAGACCCACATGCCGTGATTTCGACTCTAGATCGTTGTAATTACTCTATGCTGTCAGTCCTTAAACTGTCAGGACTATCAGTTAGTATTATCTGTGGTGTCTGGGTTTTGCTTTTGGTTCTGTAGGTTCACATGACCATTGGTGCATGGCTTTATGTGTTTTATCCCCGATTGGTGTGTTTAAAATTTGTCAGCTAATTTCAGGTCTGAAAGTTTGCTCTTTGCAGGGATTACTAGTGAGTCCCAGCCGTTCTAATTTGGTTATGTAGCAACTGGGTGAATGGATGGCATTGTTATTGGAATGGCCCAGTCATTTGTAGCTTGACTGATCTTCACAAACCACATCTCGGTGACTGAATCTGAACCTTATACTAGCAGTAGCAGGACCAGATACTGAAATGCAGGTGAGAGACCCATGCAATGCAGCCACGAGCCATGCACTGCCGGGTATTCTCTTCACTCTCTTGTGTGTAGATGCCTTTCGTTCAAAAATTAACTTAACGCTCTGAAATTGGAAATTGAAGTCCCATGTCAGATCTAGGTTGAATTGGTTGAGCCACCAGCCGATGCTGCTGCAGGGGAAGCCTGAGGGCATGTCAAACTTGTAAGGGGGTGTTTAGATTGGAGGTTGTGTTTTCCGGAAACCAAGAAAATCTTACATGCATGTATGAAATATTAAATGTAGTCAAAAAAATAATCCATTACATGAATAGAAAGTACGTCGTAAGACGGATCTAATGATTCAATTTAATCCATGTTTTTTCATAATAATGTTGGAGTATGTCCGCTAATTATTAGTTAACTACCATATAATTACCTATCATTAGATTATCTCGTGATTTCTAAGCTAAATCTATAATTAGTTTTATTAATAGTCTACGTTTACTACTCCTAATTAATACATTTCCTTTGATGTGACTTTTTATGAAAACTCAATCCTCAATCTAAACACTCACTAAGCTAGACGTGATGGAGCACTGCAGGTAGACATTAGACATTTAACCATTAGTACTGCAGAATGCTTCTTCTGGTAAAGCTCTTTTTACCTCTGATTAAAAAAAATGTTCTGAGGACTGACCGTATATTGATTAAATAGTTCAGTGTATGAACACTAACGCTAAGAATGCTAAACTGTATCAAAACAGCATCACATGCATGCATAGACCAAAAGTCGTGTCTCAAAATAAAATGAATATTGGATTTACACTTTGAAGCTGCTTCAGCTCCTCTCATCATTCTACGCTACCAGGAAGAAGCTTGCGAGAAGGCGCTCGCGACGCCGACGAGGTGGTCCCAATCCGGCCGGGGATCACCCGCGACGGTGTCAGGACTTCGAGCACGGACAGGTTGTAAGAGTCCGTCCCGAGGCGGCTCTGCGCCCATCCTTTCCGGCCGGAGAAGCCGCCGGCCATGACCCAGCAGTTCTTGAACCCGACGTTGTTCAGCGTCTTCGCCACTGTCTTGGAGATGTCGTTGTACCTGCATGTCCATACCCACACACACGAAGGTCAGAAAAAGGTCACCACCATGTTCATCCAAAATTGCAAGGTACTTCCTCCGTTCCAAATTATAAGTCATAAGACTCTTAGAGAGTCAAATTATTTTAAGTTTAACTAAAATTATAGAAATGATCATAAAGATTTGTTGCATCAAACAGATTTATTATAAAAATATATGTTACCAAAAATCTAATGATACTTATTTGGTACGATAAATGTTTATATTTTAGTGTAAAAGTTTGGTTGGACTTAAAATAGTTCGACTTTCTAAGAGTTTTAGAATGATTTATAATTTAGAACGGAGGAAGTAGAAGTGATCGGAACGGGAGATGGTTGGGTGCACTGACGAGTCCAAGATGATGACGTTGGAGCCCTTGCCGATTTTCTTGAGGTAAGAGATCTTCAGAGCCGTGATCTCCGCCTCGGCTTTCTTCGCGTTGCGCACCATGCCCTTCAGCTTGCTCGGAAGCTCTTCCAGCCTGAGAGAGCGCAAGGTTTGTGACTGTTTGCATAATTGCATTGCAACGGAGAAAATGCACGGCATGACCGAGGAAGAAAATGGATGCGTACGGCACAGCGATGAGCTTGTTCTTCGCGTTCGAGGGCAGCTCCGGCACGCCGGCTTTGGCCTTGTCCTTGTCAGTCCGCACGTCGATCAACACGTAGTCTTGCGTGGTGACCTTGTCGAGAGCTTGCGCAGGGGTCAGGTCACCTGAAACAACAAAGATGCAGCAACATGGTGAGCAATGGGAGACGGATTGCAGCATTGATGAAAGCAAAGCAAGAAATGCAACGGGCGGTGCCATTACCTTTGTAACCGCGGAGGTTGAAGGTGACCAGCGACCAGACCGGCGGCAGGAGGAGGTACGCGAGGAACGCCGCTCCGGCGGCCACGACGTAGTCCCCGGGGGCCAGCGACGTGACGGTCTCCACGGTCGCCGATGCAACGGGCTTGGTGGCGTCGATGACCTTCGTGCTCTGCTCCACTGCAGTCTACTGAGCAGAGCAAGGACGTCAAACCAAATTGAATGCAGACAGTTGGCCGTGATCAAGAAGCAGTGGCTCAGAGTGGCCGAGACGGCGCCAGCCCAGCGTACCTTGGCGGCGGACAGAACGGGAGCGGGATCGACGCCGGCGCCCTGGAGCGCTTCCGTGGCTTGCTGGGAGGCCCCAGAGAGAACGGGCGCGGCGAGCTTCACGGCCTCATCAGTGGCGCTCTTCAGCACCGGGAGCGCCGGCTTCGCGGCCTCGCCCAGCGCCTGGAGCACGCCGGCGAGCTGCTCCGCGACCTTGCCGCCGACGCCGATGGCCTGGTCCACCGTGTCCACCACCTGCGCAGCGGATCCCCAACAACCAAGCGCTCGCTCACGAACAACACAATGCAGAGAACGAACTCGCAAGAGCATCAACAAGAGCGGCCAATGCAATGCACGGACGCGTTCGCTTACGTACGCACCTTGGTGAGCGAGCCGGTGACGTCCTCCTTGGACAACGCCGCGGCGGGCGCGGCCGGCGCCAGTGTCAGCAGCGCGGCCGAGCCGGCGACAGCCGCAGAGGCTGCCGCGGACGCAGCGTTAGCCGGCGCGCGCCGTGCCGGGCTCCTGGCTGCCGCCTTTGCCGCCGGCGGCGAGGAGGCCAGCGGCGCAAGGGTGGCCGACGCCGCCGACATGGGGGCCATGGATGGCTTCGGGTCCTCTGTCTGGCCGTGCAGTCTACCCACCCGCGCTGCGATTTTGGCCACAAAGGCACGCCGCCACCGGTGATGCTTATGGCTCTGGAAATTTTCGGCCACACGCACGGTTTGTGTGGCAGCGAGGTGATCATCCATCGGGTCCCCTCGCGGACAATCTAATTTGCTTAACTCTCCTGTTTTGTCATGCTCAAAAAAAACTCTCCTGATTTGTCTCGTTGTCACTTCGTTTGAGCTGAGAATCTGATATCGAAGGGAGACGGACTGGGCCCAGCGGGTGGGTGTGACATGCATCTCAAAAATTAAAGCCCGTGTGAAATCTAGCCCACATCGTCTTTTCAAAACAATATAGCCCACATGCGGCCAGTATGATAACCTTTGCTTTTAGAACTTGGCTTGGCCCATAACGTTCGAGAGATATGGGCCTTCAATTTCGTCCAATCGAGACAATCTGCCGTTCAGTTCCTATGGGCCTCAAATTGAGTTGGAATACAGATTATGCGATGGCCCACCAGCTGAAGGAAATCCTTACATTTTTTATGTTTGACGAAACACCCTTTTTCTGAAGAGAAAATTACGTAAAGAACTTCAGTACATGCTCGCAAGATTTCTGCCGAATAACCGAATCCCTCGAAGGAAAACTGCAGGAAATACGATTTTGTTTCCACATGACTTTTCTACCAGCACTTTATTCACCTATTCCTCTCATCTCATCTCCTCACAAGCATCTTCCAATTTTTATCCTTGTAGAATCCAGATAAGAAGTTCCAGCCTTTTCCAAACAGAACACATTACGTGGGAGGCATCATCAGACAGATAATCAAAACCAAAAACAAGAGACCTCCTTTGCTCTTGTCATATAGTAATACTACTAGATTAACAAACTCCAACTTGGCTGCTAATCCAAGCAGCTATGTGAAGGTCCAGTCATCCTAGGAGCTAGGGCCTATCTAGGCAGGATCAAGCAATCACCTACCTTAATCTAGGCAACTTTCTCCAGCACTTTCCCCCTGCTCCTTTACTAATAGCCATCCATCCATCCATCCATCCAGTTTTAAACAAGAGATGGCAAAAAAAAGCTACTGGCTTTGCTGTTGGGGGCGGCATGGTGCACTAAAATGCAAGCCGATTCTGCCCCCACATGCCATGGCCACTTTTATCCCATGCATAACAGGGGATTTATGCCCTCAGCTTTTGTGTCCATGGCGTTGGCTTTGGAGGCGTCCCATCACCATTCCATCACCCTGCCCCCACCTCTTCTTCTAAAGTTGGGAGTCCATTCCACCTTGACTCTCCACTCAGGAGATTCACCACCACCACCATAAACACCCATCTGATGCAAAAGCCGTCACTGTTGCTTCACAGCGAAGCAAAAGTTTTTGTCGAGTTCCTCGTTTAAGAAAACGGAATTGCTCGGGATAAGCTTGTGCTCCTGCAGCTGCTGCTTTGGTTTTCCCCTGTACGTTTACTGTCAGCAAAAGTGAGTGAGAAGAGAGTGTCAAGTTCAGGCTTCAGAGTTCAGACCCCTGGTGCTGGTGCTGCGTCTCTGATTTCTGATTTGAACCCACTCATGTAAAGCTCAAGCCCTATATAGCAGTGATGAGCTCTCACTCGTAACGATCTAATTGGAAATAATGGAGCAAAAAGAACCTGAATCAGGATTTACAGTGAAGCCAAGACCTGACAAAGGGCAACATGGAATGGAAACGAATAGAATCTCGCCAAGTGGGGGGCGATTAAGCCCCCCATGTATTCAAAGACCTCGGATCGACGACGTGGTTGGTGACGATGCCAATTTGCCAACCTCGCAGCTGCAAGTGGCCTGCTCACTCAACAGACGACAGGCCATGTCGCCATGCCACACGCATCTTCACTTGCACAGTCTCGTCTCTGCATTATAATCCACAGACAGACACGGCACCAGCTCTCTGCTCTGTGGTGCGGCCACTCTCTGCTCCTGCAGCTGGGGTGCCCTTGTGCTCGGACCTGAAGAAAGAACCCGTGGCGCCTCCGTCCCTAACATGGCCGATCACCAGTGATAGCAGATGCTGTGCTGCCTGCTGCTTCGTCGTCGGAATTGTTGCTAGTGCGGGGAGCACTTGCTTCGCCCGGGCACCAGCGGCGGCAGCCCACTTTCCTCGCGGGAACGGGCGGTGCTCGCGCACGATGCGCGCCCCCGGCCGCGCGCGTCGCGCACTCGGCTCCAGTGATCCAGTCCCTGCCTGATGCCCCCAGGCCCCAGCTAGCCTTTTTCCCCAGGGCTAAACAAAGCGCATCTCGGTGGGCTTTGTTTCGGGCACGGCATCGTAGCCGGGTCGAAAGGCGACCGGATTTTTAGCTGGGAAAAAAATGGCCGGTGCGTTCGCCACATAGAGACGCAGACACTACAGCATGGAGCATCCTGTCGCGGATGAAAAGGTCGATCGAAAAAAGATTTTCATCTTTTTTTAGCCAAATTAGTGGTGTGGAAATTAACTCATGATCCTTGTATTTACTGATTTTCATGTGATATTTATTTTTTGTTTTTGTTTCTTTAAAATATATTTTTTATTTTTTTATTTTTTAAAAAGGAATAGGCACCATGACATTAATTAAGAGGTGAAGGGGAAATATCTAGCCGCTGCATTCTGGATGGATTCCCTGTCGGCCTCGTGCAGATGCACCTGACATGTCGAATTGCTGATCAACCTGGCCATACTCCCCTGTAGCCTCTTTACAATTTTTTTTTATTTTCTAAAAAAAAAACTAAGCGTACCGCATTATTCGGTTGAAACCTTCTTGTCAGACAGCTGGACTGCTGCAGATAGATTTAGGGCCTGTTTAGTTCCCGGTAGTATGCAAAATTTGTATGCGTCAGGTTGCGTGCGCAGAGAGAAAAAGTGCATTGGAAAACGCGTAGTATGCAAAAGTTTGCAAATTTGAGAGGAACTAAACAGGGCCTCAGAATCATACCCATATACACAAACCTTTTTGATCCATAAATTCTTTTCTCATCTCCGAAACAGTGACCAACGTCTGAAAGTGAATGGCATTGACACAATCCTTTATCCTTAACCAGATGATATTGTGCTTCAGCATTCAGATAGAGACACCAAGGGAGAAGAGAGGGTTCAGATTCAGACTTGAGAGGGAAAAACTGGCAGGGTCAATGGAGTGAGTGAGGCGCTTCTTTGCTTTTGCTGAGCGCTGGCATAGTGCCTCCCACTGGAGCAGATGTAGATCCCAGTGGTGCCGTGCACTGTAGGAAATGCGCCGGCAAAGGCGCGCGCACAGGGACAGGCGGTTTCAGCGCCAGCGCCGCGGGTGCGCGCGACGCCGACGAGCGACGACGAGCCTTTCGCGTGATCTGGCTCCATATCGTGCCGTCGCTGGTGGTGCCGCTCTCTCTGTCCCTTCTCTTTTTATTTTTTTATTGGGAGGTGCATTGCTACTGGTTCTGGTTGACCTTCTCTATTGCATTTCCTCTGTCACCTCGCTCTCGCCCTCGCTCCCTTTCCATGGTGACATGGTCCTTCGAACCGAGCCAAGAGGCGCGCACAAGCACTTGCGCGCGGCTAACCGGATGGTAGCCGTCCAAAATGGCTGGCGTACGGACAGGCGAGGCGTGTGCGAGCCACTCAGGTTCCCATCAGCTTGGCATAGAGTTGAATGAGAGATGATCATTGCATATACATTTTTTTAAAAGAAGATGAATAGATGATGATGATGATGATATACATTCTCGAACAGAGGAATCTAACTGTTTCATGTGAAACTCCAGTGAAATTCCAGCATGGGTTTTCTTCCAGCAGGAGCTTCAGCTCGTGCACCCTGCTGTGCATTCAGCACCCAGCAGACAGATCCAATGAGCCCACGGGCAATGACGAACACAAACGCTGCTTGCCGTTGCCGATGATGAGATGAGCCCCGATTTGCGTCTTTGAAAAGCGCACTCGAGT
>JAZFNS010019999.1:85884953-85900920 GCA_037127165.1 Alloteropsis angusta | reverse complement strand
TGGAGGGTGCAAGATTTCTGGTTTTGGAGTTGAGGGGTGTTTTTCAGACTCGATGATAACTTCAGAGGGGTAAAATGGACTTCTCTCTATTAAATAATACAACTATGATATCTATCATTGATTTTTTAGGGATCGAATGGTCTTGATTAACCCATGATAAGTATGATTAATAAGCTACTAATTTAGAGCTCAGTGAAATTGCGTGAAAAAATAACTTAGTAAACAGTCCATTAGAAGTACAATTAATTAACGGTGATTCTCAATGATAAAAAAAATTCATCACGAGGGTTTAGGGACCCAAATAACATATTGAGGCAAGTTCAGGAATCTGAAAAGATATTTTTAGAGTTGAAGGACCCGAACAAGTTTGGGAACGTAAAAGTGTATTTTCAGAATTTAGAAACAAGTTAATTAATGGACCAGTTTATGCCACGATGCGATCAACATGTTACCATTATCAAGGGTGAGGTCAACCACACTCTCACTCTGTCAGGCCTCACGCGTTCTTAGTTGTCCTGTCTTTGGAGAATAGAACTGAGCGGACGACATGTTCCCGTCCGTTTTGCAGCATTGATCGCGGCGTGTCTCAGGGTCAAGGAGACGGCATCTGCTGCCGCCAATGTGAGCTCCACGATTGCCTCGTCGATGACCCTGTTTTGTTGTCTGCCATCTCAACGATAACACGATTCCATTTCGAGTTGGATTATGGATCGCACGTTCCTCGCCCTTGTATTCCCTTTCTCTGCTCCGACTGATGGTACTGTCGGTATGGACTATGGAGCCATGGAGCTGCTCACATAGTCACGATCAGAAGCAGAACAGGAGAGTCAACGGGAGAGCCATGGCAAGTGAGAGCCGCCGTGGAGTCCTGCGACCTTACACGGGGCCAATGGAACAATGTGGAGTTGCTTTGCGTTAATTGGCAGCAAACAAACATCCATAATCCATTTACATTTACAGATCCGATCAGGCTTTCTCTTCGTCCCGAGCACTCTGCATTGCCGAGATCGATGCTTGTTATGATGGATGGGCAAGCAGCAGCTGGAGCAGCAGCTCGCTCCACAGGTCGATCGGCCCCGGCAGGCACCAGTGCAGGCAGTCCACCACGAAGCTCCCCTCCACGCTGCCCCCCGGCGGGTGCCCGTACCGTCTCGGGTGCCCGTCCGGCCGCAGGTCCATCGCCTCCGTGATGTCCAGCAGCAGCATCTCCGCGCCGTTCCGCCGCGCCGCCGCCGCCGCCTCCCTGAGCGCGCCAACCTGCGACAACCAAGGCCAAACCGTGTCACGCGCGTGGCGGCGAAATCTCGGGATCTCAGCACGCATGGGTTGATTCCTACCTGTGCGTCGCGGTACTCGGCCTCGACGGCGCCCAGGGTGCGCTCGCCGCGCCGGTACGGGAGGGTGCGGACGCAGTCGCCGCCGGTGTTCCACTCCCCGTTCTCGAAGTGCGCGGGCGTCACCGTCCGGACGACCACCTTGCCGCGGAACCTCGGGTGCGCCGCGATGGCGCCCAGCGCCGTGCGGAACGCGGCGCGCACGGCGCGGGGCACGGGAACCTCGGTTAGGTTCCCGGTCCCGGCGGCGGTGGCGCTGTTGCGCCCGACGACGCGGCCGCCCTCGCGGTACAGCGACGGGCGGAGGAACCAGTTGGTGCCCGACAGGACGATGTAGTCGAAGTCGGCGATGTGCGCCGCCCACCGGCTGTCCGCCGTGTCGACGTGGAGGTCCCACTGGCCGAGCGTCGCGTTCGACTGGTTGGCCTTCACCAGGAACGGCGACCAGAAGAGGGAGATGGTGAAGCCGTGGTCGCCGTAGCGGTAGTCTCGCCGGACGGCCCTCCCCGTCACGTCGATCTCCGGCGACGTCCCGACCTCCACCGGCTGCGCCTCCTGCAACACGTGCGCGAATGGCCCGGCCCGTCGCATCATCAGCGCAGACGACGAGGGAGAAACCAAGAACTAGTTCAACACAAGCACCTGCATACCTTGGACAGGAGGCAGAGCAAGGACTTGACATGGTTCCTGGCGAGGGAGTCCCCGACGAAGGCCATGGACTTGCCCCTCATGGCCTTCAAGAACCGCGCCGCATCGAAGCGTGGGAGGTCGCACCCGTCGGGCCTCCACCGCCACCGCATGAACTCGAGGCTCGGCTTGCCGAACTTCATGCAGTTCTGGTGGTCGTCGATGAAAGGGCACGTCAGGTTCGTGTAGTACGGCGCCTCGTCGTCGGGCACCCATTGGCCCCGTGTAAGGTCGCAGGACTCCACGGCGGTGCCCTGAGACGCCGAAGTGGAGGGGTTGGCCGGAGACAGCAGCGACGAGGACGAGTATGACGCAACGCGGTCGATGCGTGGGCGAAGATTTGAGAAGGTCATGTCATAGAGCGACACAAGCGCGATGACCAGAAGAAAAAGGACGATAGGTGTGGCAATGGCAGCCGAGCGCTTTGGAGAAGAAAGACTGCTCTTGTGGGGCTTCATGATCTAGATACACGAGGTCAGGTGGGAGATCCACAAGAGGAGGGAATGGAGAGGAAGGAAAGTGCAGATCGCGTTTTGTATTGCCTGTTGGCTGTTGGTGAAGGCGGTGGTGGAGGTCAAACGTTAAAGCTGTGTGCGTTGTACTTCAACCATTTCTCCGTTTCTTCTAAAAAATAGAACTGCTGCCACTGACCATTGTACTTCAACAATGTGGATTCACTTTGATCTGAACGTGAACAATTCACATAAGCTTTTTTGCAATCATACATTTACTAATTGGATGTTGCTTTTAAACCCTCTATGACTCTAGTAGAAACCACCTATAATCCTAGGTGCACACATGACACTCTAGAAAAAAAAAGAAATCTTAGAAATTCTCACAAAAAAACAAAACATCTTGACATCAATTGAAACATTAAATCATCATAGTCATTAGATCTATTATGTTCTCTAAAATATTACCCACCTATGTCATTTATGAAAATAGGTTAAATAACTCCCTAAATCTATAGCTAAATTACTCGGCTCCGTCATTATATAAATTAAACAAAAGTAACCCCTGATCTTTATCAAAATTACCTTTTTATGCCATTATAAATAATATTTAAAATAACATTTTAAATTTGTAACTAAATTACATCTATATTACCCACAAATATCATAATTAAAAATAACATTCGAAGCAATCCTAAATTTGAATCCAAAATATCTTAATTAAAAATATACACCAATATAAGATTTTAAAGCGTGTATTTCATACACTATTGGCATATGATATAGAGATTAAGACATATACGCATTGTGTGTGTGTTGTTATTTATAAAGATATAGGGAAAGTGACGAGAATATAAATTTCTACGTTAAAATTATAGTTCAAACTTAGGTTTATTAAATAAATTTTAAGCTCATACATACATGTGATGCAAAGTGAAAAATTCAAAATTATAAATATATATGAAAACGTTATAAAATAATTACTAACCAAAATCTATCACATTTGGATGAGAATAATCAATATATATATGTAAATAGATATTGTGCTCGAATATGTAACAAATGAGAGATGAATAACGGTAATAGTTGGTAACAATGTAGTCTTTATTTTAATTGGAGACTCCACATTAGTTATCACAAGAAATGCTAGAAAAAAGAAAATTCCTCGAAATTCTAAAAAAATCAGAAATACCAATCATACAAACTCTGATAATGTGATTCAGGATTTTGCACGGACTGGCAATGTGAATTTACATTGATATGAACATAGAAAAAATCACTTTACAATTAGTGTCCACATGACCGACACTCGCAAAAAAAAAANGTGTCAACACGACAGATGCTATTGATGAGCAGCCAGCATCTGGAACAGCAGCTCGNCTCCACAGGTCGATCGGCCCGGGCAAGCACCAGTGCAGGCAGTCCACCACGAAGCTCCCCTCCACGCTCCCGCCCGGCGGGTGTCCGTACCGGCTCGGGTGCCCGTCCGGCCGCAGCTCCATCGCCTCCGTGATGTCCAGAAGCCGCAGCTCCGCGCCGTCCCGCCGCGACGCCGCCGCTGTTTCCCTGAGCGCGTCAACCTGCGTGCAGCCGAAAGACAAGCCAGCCATTCTCGTCACGTCACCGCGCTGCAACGAGATCTTCTCGACGCGTAAAGAGAGGGGGAGAGACAGGGGGTTGGTTGGTCTCCTCACCTGCGCCGCGCGGAACTCGGCCACCACGGCGTCCCGGGCGCGCTCGCCGCGCCGGAACGGGCGGGCGCGGACGCAGTCGCCGCCGGTGTTCCACTCCCCGTTCTCGAAGTGGGCGGGCGTGACCGTCCGCACCAGGGCCTTGCCGCGGAACCCCTCGCGGGCGGCGATGGCGCCGAGCGCCGTGCGGAACGCGGCGCGCACGGCGCCGGAGACGGGCACCTCGGCAGCCGCGCCGTGGACGCCGGCGGCGGCGCCGCTGTTGCGGCCGACTACGCGGCCGCCCTCGCGGTACACCGACGGGCGGAAGAACCAGTTGGTGCCCGAGAGGACGATGTAGTCGAAGCCGGCGATGTGCGCCGCCCACCGGGGGTCCGCCGTGTCGAGGTGCATGTCCCACAGGCCCAGCCCCGCCGCGTCNGTCTGAGAGGTTGGCCTTTACCAGGAAGGGCGACCAGAAGAGAGAGACGTTGAAGCCGTGGCTGGCGTAATGGAAGTCTCGCCGGACGGCCCTCCCCGTGACGTCGGTCTCCGCCGTCGTCACCATCTCCACCGGCTGCGCCACCTGCACCATACAAGAATGGCCGTTGCATCAGCAGCAGAGGAGCAAAAGTCACCGTACGGCAAGATGCCGGCGTGCCATGCCCATGAGATGCCAACATATTCAAACGTGCCCATGTGCAACGTGCTATACGATCCAACGCGTACGTACCTGGGAGAGGATGCACAGTAGAGACTTGATGTGGTTCCTGGCGAGGGAGTCCCCGACGAAGGCCATGGACTTGCCCCTCATGGCCTCCAGGAAGTTCGCCGCGTCGAAGCGCGGGAGGTCGCAGCCGTCGGGCTGCCACCGCCACCGCATGAAGTCGAGGCTCGGCTTGCCGAACTTCATGCAGTTTTGGAGGTCGTCGATGAAGGGGCACGTCAGGTTCGTGTAGTAGGGCGCCGCGTCGTCAGGAACCCACTGGCCCCGTGTGAGATCGCAGGCCTCCACCTCCACGGTGGTGCCCTGAGACGAGGAGGAGTTGGTCGGAGACGCCGAAGATGACGACGACGTGTCCGGAACCGTCGACGAAGACGAAGAGGAGTTGGTGGTGCGTGGCGGCGGCGTTGACGATGGCGCGGAGGATACCGAAGAGGAGGCGCGGCGTATATACTGGTAACTGTCGGCGGCGAAGCTGAAGTCGTAGAGCGAGACGGCGGCGAGGGCCAGCAGGACGAGGACCGGCGCGGCGACGGCGACGGAGAGCTTCCTGGACGACGGGCTGTTCTTCTGGGGCTTCATGGCCGCCGGGTGCACGCGATCGAGGGGAGACGGACCAGGAACGCTACTCGCTCGCTGGCTCGCTTGCGTGCTTTGCAGACACGGGCGTGGGAGAAGAAAAACTCTTGTGTGTGGTGTCGTGTGCAGCCAGCCTAGTCGTTTGCGCGGCGGCGGCCGGGCCTGGGGCAGGTCAAAGTGCGCGTCGCACGCACGAGCAAGCCGTCCGTCTCTCTCTTTCCGCGACGGCCACGGACCACGGTAGATCGCGTCGTTCAATAGTTAAAGACTCTGAAGCATTCTCCTCCTTTGTACTACGCGTGGTATAATTATCTCTATAAACTTTGGTGAATTAGCCTTTTAGTATTATGATCTGAAGCACGTCGCTAGCAAGTCAGATTCAGGTTGCTGCACGACGGTCGCGTCCATGTGGCGAGACCATGTCTCAGCAGCCCAATTTGCATCTTCCGAAACCGCCGAGTAGCGGACGGTCGGACCAGCACGAGAGCGAGGAGCCTGTATCCCCGTGCCGTTGTTTGTTTCAGCCCAAAGACGAGGACTCGGTACGAGGTGGACCGTAAAAGAGAGGCACCGAGTAGCAGCAGCATCCCAGTCCCAGGAGTCAGGACAGAATGCAAAAACAGGGGGGTTGGTTGAACTGCATCCACCTGAACATACCGGTCGCGGTCGGTGTCACTTCAAGCAAGGTTCTGTGTGGGCTTTTCAGAATGCTTGGTGGATTCGATCACCAACCAACCTAAAAAAAAAGAAACAACCAACCACACGTACCAATCTTGCCTTCTCTCCAAGAGGAAAAGGTTGCTCTGGCTTTTCAACCAAAACTAAAAATAACCGTGACGAACTGACGGGGAAAGGGCAAGGGGGAGCGAGTGGAGGGCCCAGTCCCAACTTCCGAGCGCGTCTGCGGCAAGCAGATTACACATCTCAAATGTTGGAAAGCCGAAAGCCTTCCGGTTCCAGTCCGCTGTTCGAGTGACTCCAAGCCGTGTGCGCAGCAGGGAAAGCGCCGATGGCTTCCGTCGCGCTCCCAGATTGTCAAAAGCCTCCGAGATGGCCACGGCGTGAGAGGATTGGACGCGGTGGCGCACAGGCGCGCGGGGGCCGCCGGTGACTCCAAGTCGACGATGAGTCGATGACAGACGGGGTAGTCATGGAATGGAAGCACCATTTATTATTTATCAGTTATCACGCGAATAGAGCCGGAGTATAGGCACGAACCCACGATGCCCGGCCCCCAAAACCATTTCTAGGCCCAGATTATGTAGATACAAGGGCTGAGCCATCACGAGTTTCGCGGACAAGTGCTATTTTTTTAAAACTGGCTACTGCTAAAATTCATGCTGCAGATGGAACCTGAGATCATTCATAAATATACAGATGCAGCGTAGCACTTGATTGTCTCTATCACCATAATATCAAATCGTATCTTTTCCCTTTATAGACCTCAAGCAATAGCCGAGCATACCTCCGGTCGGTATGAACGGTTCCCACCTCTCTTATGGTTGCCACGGAAAAAAAAATAATCTCTGCAGCCGTGACACACCGCACGCCCAGTGCGACACCGCCTAGATAGCTGACGCCTGTCCACGCTCTTCTTTCCTTCAGCGAACGAACTAGCCGAGCCCCGCGCTAACAGATCGAGCCGACATGCGCTGTCGAGCTTTCTTTCGAGCCGAGCACAGTGCGGCTGGTGGAGTCCTAATCAACAATCTGCTACACCAACATCCGAAATTCAGGATCTAAATGCCTCGCGTGGTTTGCTGCCAGCGCAACCAACAACAGATTAAGTCTAAATTTAAATCGTCGTTGACAGATTGGCGGGATCAACACGAAAGCTGACGAAATGGACGATATGCTCCGGCCTCCTAAGCTTGATCTGCACCTTCTGACCGCAATCGAACTGGTCAGTTGCACCAAGCAGTAGAGTCCAGTGTAGGGCATCGAGATCTATGGCCAGGCCCCGCTAGCCACCGACGATGAACGCGTGAGGACAAGCGGCTCGATCTGATAATTGGGAGCCGTTTCGATTTATGTTTGTGTTAGCTTTGGTGGAAGATTGAGTTGCAGTCGATCGGCTTGCGAATCGGAGCGCACACCGGCTCGGCTGGTTCATTAGCTGAAGGAAAGAGTACGGTTGACACGCGTCGGCTATCTAGGCGGTGTCTTACTAGACGCGCGGTGCGGCACCGACGCAGAGATTTTTTTTCCCGGTTGCCACAACCTTGATGTCGCTACCATATAGTTCTAGTTGTAGACCTGCACCAAAAATTGAGCGAGAGATAGCTATCATGTGAGCCCGTGCAGTTAGACAATTCTACCATATTCAAATATGAGGGGGCATATGTCCTCACTAAGGTCGTAGAGGATCTCCAATAGATTGAGAAAACCAATCTTATTTTTCTTTATTTTTTGGTTAAATGTGATTGAGATGGAGAAAACCATCTTTAACAAATCCTATTTTTATTCTCGTTTGCTTTTATTTTTTTTCTCAATCCACCACCTCTCCACTCAATCCCATCTCCCCTTTCCTTTCCCCTTTCCTCCGATTCTCTCCTGCAACCTCCATTCGTCCGCGCCTGTGCAGCACCCCGTCGCCGCATGCCAACTCCGGCCACCACCCCGGCGCAGGGTGCGAGCGTCGGTCTGTCCCCAACCGTGGCCACCGCACTCGCTCACCGGCGGCCAAGCCGCACCTGCTTGTCATCGGCAGGGGTTCGCCTTGCGTCGCTGCCTCGGCCTCGGGAACGGGTAGGCCATGCGCCGCCGCCCCAGAGCGCCGCCAGGCTAGCACGCCGTGGAGCCGGTATCGCCGTGGCCGGTAGCCGAAGAAAGAACGAGAAGAGGAGGAGAACAAAGACAGAGAAAAATGACTAGGTTATTTACAGGTGGGGTCCACATGTTTGATGAGATAGAAAAGGGAAAAGAGAAAGCTAGAAAGGAGATCTGCTGCAACACTTCTCCCCAATATCTCGGAATTGTGAAAGGGGATTTCCCTCTAACCAGAAAAAGGAAAGGGGAAAGATGAAAGGTTGGAGTTGCTCTTGGGTCTATTCATATTGAGAAAATTTCTTATTTGGCTTTTCAAAGTTGCCTATTTCTTCTTTGGTCCTCCAAATTCGTTGTTCCCTATTTGGTCCTATCTCGCAATTTGGTTCCAATTTGACCCTTCCGTCAAATAACAGCAGGAACGCTGTTAAACCATGGGCAAAAGACCAGTATGCCCTTTATCTTGTGCCGAGGAAAAAAACTCAGGGAACTCATGACGAAAAATCTGGTAAACACTCGAATGCTGTTAGATTACCCTTTGGTTCCACACGACGTCAATCAAATATTACACACACTATAGACCGATAAACAGAGTGGGAAAAGAGGAACAGACCGCCACGAACACGTACTTATCCATCCAACCAAACACTTGGTTACTGCTCCGAATCCTTAATCAACCCTGAAAACCGAACAAGCACATCACAAGCAACCCCGCCCGGACCCGGAGCATCCGATCCTCATTTCCCATGGACGAGAGCGAGGACGGAGACGGATCAGTAGTAGTACCGGCGGTTGTGGTTGTTGCGGATGGCGCAGCAGCCGAGCGAGTAGGAGAGCATGAGGAGCACCAGGACGGCGGCGTTGAGCGCGGCCACAACCTTCCAGTGGTTGATGGCGGTGGAGACCACGCTGGTCTTGCACGCGTTGCACTGGAAGCACAGCACCTGCTGGTCGTTGCTCCACGCCCGGCAGTCGATGGCGTCCGCCGTCGTGGTCGAACCGGGCGCCGGCGGCGCCCAGAACGTCGCGTTCACGGGCTTGTACCCGCAGTACGCCGGCGGCTTGCAGCAGCCCGACTGCACAAATGGTGTTGAAAAAAGAAGATAGCAACGGAATTAGACACTGCCATTTCTTTTATATTTTTTATGAAAGGACGATGGCATTTCGAGTGGGCCCACGGCCCACCATACAGTGCATGCCATGCAACGGAACCAACGGATCCGTGCACGCGTGTGTGTACCTGAACGAGCGGCAGGTACCGCTGGTAGAACTCGCCGGCGTTGATCCCGCCCTGGACGCCGCCGACCCAGCCGCCGCCGCACACGCCCGCGTCCGCGATGCAGCTCTCGATCCGGCTCCACGTCTCGTAGTCCCTGACCCTGTCCCGCAGCCAGTCGGAGTAGTCCCCGACCCGGTAGTCCCCGTACCCGGCCGCGGACACGGCGGCGGCAGCGCCCCTGTTGGTCACGGCGAACGCGAAGGCGGTGGCCACGAACATGCCGGTGACGATCAGGAACATCACGGTCACGTAGGCCCAGAGGAGCGGCGTGGCGCGGCAGCACGCGCCGGCGATCGCCATGAGCGAGAGCAGGAGGAACCCGGCGCCCAGCGCCATGGCGGGCACCCGCACCAGGCGCTGGCACTCGGTCGCCGGCTGCGCGAGGACGTAGGCGCCTAGGCCGATGAGGGCCACGGAGATGAGGAGGGTGACGAAGTTCAGGACGGCCAGGACGCCGTTCGAGAGATTCACCATGGCGCTGCACCCCTTACGAGCCGATCGAGTGCCGTTCTCTCATATACCTTGTGTGCTCTTTGATTTCTCCTTGTTCATGAATCACGAATGGCAGCTGCGCCTATCGGCTGTTATTTGGGATCAAGATTGTCGCCAATGCATTGAATTTTGTGGGGTTTGTGCAGTGCTCCACCTTACACCCTGACAGGATTGAGATTTCTCCTGGAATGTACATTTGTGTAGCATGTGGCAATGTGGTTTGACAGTTTTAAGTTCAGTCAAGGCCTCAGGGTGGGGTAGAATAAAAACAACTAGAACATTAGGCGCACTATACATGCCCAGTCACAAGAAAATAATATGTCAAATACTCAAAAGTCAGAGGAATACATAGGTTTGTAAAAATGCAAAAAATAAGTAACAATAACAAAATAGGCAAACATTGTTTTAAAAAAATTCATGGCCCGTGTTTGGCTCCTAGCCATAACACGCCATGTGAGAATTTACGGCATCTTCGCACCTTCTGCGCATGCTCATGGCGGGATAAAAAACATGAAAAAGTGTGGGTGCCTCACTTGTCTAACCAACCAAGCAACATCAAAATTTTCTAGCATCGCTGCATACAACTATGTGGCGAACCAAGGCCAGAAACCAAGCATTGTAGTTAGACAAGTAGATGGTAACAACGTATCCCCACCGTGTTAATATAGTTGAAACATTTGGCAATATTATATACAGATATAGTGCACAACAGATAAGAATGTGTTGGTCTAATACATATGGTAATGATCTTATAGACATTCTATATGTTGTAGACCCGGATCAACAAATTAATGCTTGAGTTGGTTGTGTCAGAGTGCAGGTTTATTTTCAAAAAGGTGTAGAATTTATTTGTGACAATGTGTGAGAATAATGACTAAATTGGAGTGTGGGTTGACATTTGAAAAAAAGAAGATTTATTTATAACAATATAATGAGACAAGCAGTGTGGAATGCAGGTTGGTTTTAGAAAATAGAGGAGCTTTTTGCAAATATCTGAGTAGAGTATGGATTCATTTGTAGGAAATGGAAAGAGTAGAAAATGATAAGAGTTTTATGCAAAAGACCAAAGGACAACTGTCATATTGCTGAAGGGGCGCGGGCGCGTCGAGCCCTCTCGTGCCAGGAAAGGAAAGGGAGGAGCTCCGTTTAATAACCCCGATATAGGCGAGCAGTCGATGACACGGGAGGCTGGCCACAAAGCGCGGCAGATCTCTTCAAGGTGATCTTGACTAAGACGAACGAAGCGAGACGCCAATTTTACACCCTCCACACCACGCTGCGTACCATGCATTCGGGCAAGGTCAGTATTGCGGAGCGCAGAGTAATGCAACGAGAATGATCCAAGGAATGCACCAAATCATAGCTTTGATTCAAACAATATGTATTCGCGCCGCAAATGCAAGCCACAGAGTACAGTTGATATTGTTTCAGTTAGGAGCCATGCTTGCTTGAGAGTGTCCAGCAAATCAAAATTGTTTGTCGAGCAAACGAGAGCGGCCACTTATCAACAGCAACCTGCCCTTCGGCCATCTGCGCGGTTTGAGCAGAATTAATAAGGCTTGAATTTCCTCTGAGCCCTAAGCTCCTGTATCCTTTTCTTGTCCTGCTCAAACTTAGTCTGCAACATTGCCAGCTCTGCACAAGAAACTCAAAGCTGTAAATTACCATGGCCTATCATGTTCAGGAAAAGTCATGCAGCAGCAGAGATGGCAGGAATCCTAAAATAACTGGTTTGGGATTTTCTGAGCCAACTAGAACCTCTTAATCTATCACGCCAAGGACAAAGTGGGTACACACACACAAAAGGAAATGAGCAAACTTCTCAGGCATATGGTTCATTTTGACAAAGTCCAAGCAAAAAGGCAAAAAGGATGTTGACTTGTGATTCTAACCAAGCTGTGTTGATGCAAAACAGTAAACCTTCTAATCGGACCAAAATATTTTCCCCAAAACCAGAATAGATGATACCAAGCTAAAAAGTACCCATACTGGAATGACAAACAATTGAACAGATTATTTCATCATGGGCTAATGAACTGCACAGCATCACAAGTCCAAACAGTTTATGCTGAACCTGGATCATAATCTTGGTTCCACTGAGTGTATTAAAAAAATGAGTATAGTCTTGTTAAGAAATGAGGACATACCACTGAGGTGGGCTTCTCGTTTCTGAAATCTGTAGAAGTTCATATCAACCTCCTTGGGTTTCTTTTTAGCCATTTTCTCTTGCATTGCAACAAGAGATACAGAGCCAACAGCTGTTCCAGTTTCAGTATCTGTGGTCTTTTTCCTACCCTTCTGATGCATCACAACTGTCCATCCATCTTCTGCCGCCTGGGCCTCCCTCTCTTTCCTCTCCTGAAATAATTAAATAGGTGTCAGGAACAAAATAGATTGCACATTTTTGAAGGTAAGAGTGTGGTTGCAATATCATGACCCCCCACCATTCATAAGCAGTCTACCAGAGTACCACTATGTTGAAAATAATGCAGAGCAGATGTTAGCGTTATGGATGAGAACATATTGACTGAGGGAATACTCAAAGAAATTTGTTACAAGTGTCATAGTCGTTTGGGTACGTGCTGACGCACATACTACAAAATTAAGTTTGGGGGAATAAACTTGTTATTTGGCAGTAATGGTGTATTTTGGCTTCTTCAGATGATATAACACTCACCTTCTCCTGTTGTTCCTCATGAGCAACTATAAACTCATCTATTCTATCCTGCAAAACCTTCAAGCCAGGTCTATTCTGTCTGTACTCCAAGATCCATTCTGTCAAGACATTACATATAAGATTTTAATACTTTGTTGCATCCAATTGCAAATCCCAACAGAAAAGAGAAGAAATGCAAAAACAATTAGGAGCAGAACATCAATCAATTAATAAAATAATAAGAAACCAGCAAGTTTGCAACACAATCTATTGCATTGCATGAACCAACAAGATAGAATGACACAATCAGTTTTCTATACAATTGTCTCCTAAAATGAATTTCATGTGCAGTGGTCCTAAGAGGAATTCAAATTATATTATACAATACACAGATTTGTCTACCATGACCTCTCCTTTCTATATTTTTTATTCTTCTTCTTAATGAGATGGCATGCAGTTCTCTTGCATTGTTCGAGAATAAAAGGGGAGTAGATTTATCAATAGAAGTACTTTGATCATATTACAAATTGACTGGCTTCTTAAATATCACTAGAGAAACAATCACCAAATTTCTTTGGAGACTGCGTTGATATCCATTGACTGGAGTGGATATTTAAATAAGTTTCTCAAAGATAATCACTGGAGTTCTTTGGATATGGTACATTCAACATTTTAATCGTCAACCCTATTTTACTATTAAACAAACTTCATGAAGACTAGCAAGTATCTCAATTCTCAGACCAAAACTCAAAAGCAAAATATTACTTTTCATTCCTCTGGAACAGTCTTCGTCAACCGATGGAATTTCATCAGCATTTTCAGTACCAGCTTCAACATGCCTCTCCAGGTTGTGCTCTTTGCTTGATGCATGTTTATCTGTCTTCCTGGCCTTCCTAGACTTTTTAACTTCCTCTGCAGTCAATGAATAAACATGCCACAGAAAGTATAAATATTTATGCAACACATTTAATCAATACTTCAGAACAACTTCGACTAGGAAACAAATATAAAGCCCTAGAAGCCTTACTTTTCTTTCCCCTCTTTGCTTTTTCAGGATCCTCCTTATCCATAGTTTCACTCTGCGCTGCAAGTTGGTTGACATCGGCTGCATAAATATATGAATATTAGATATTGGGCAAAATTAATGGAATAAGTACTGCTTGTAATAAGGACAGGATATTAGCTAGTTATTGAATGGACTCGCTACATAAAACTATTTTAAGAAAAATGAGAAAAGATCGCAGTCATTAATTTGTTCAGGACCTCAGCACCCAATAAGCAATCTTACCGCTTTGAGTTTCTTCATCTTGATTTCCGTGCATAGTTTCTTCTGCGTCGTTAATACCAGAAGAGCTCTTCCCTCCTTTAACCTTCCTTTTCTTCTTCTTCAGCTTAGGTGCTCCAGCGTCGTCACTAACAACTGAACTCTCATATACCTTGACAGGACTGCTACTTTCTGCTAACTTCTTTTTGCTCTTCTTCTTCTTCTTCAGCTTAGGCGTTGCATCATTTTTATTGTCTGACGGTAACTCTACCACATCATCAGCCTTGGCATGGAGGCTCTTTACTTTGCCATTCTTCTTCTGCTTCAGCAATGCAATTTTCTTTCTCCGTGCCCTTTGTTTGTCTGGCATTCAAAGATGAAGTTGGAGAACATTATCTTAGACAACTGTAGCTCTGTTTGATACTTAAACAAGAAAAAAACTTGATAGATGTACCCAGGGCGTATTGAAAAACTTAAGCACTATTAGATACGGTGGAACCAATAAAAGTCCAGAGCACAAGATGGTTTCCACTCTAACTGTTTCAGGCATACAAGATGCTGGTGATAAGTTGATCATAGTGCGACAAAGAAATCAAAATGCATCAGATTGATCATACTACAATGAGATATATCTTATATAATCATCACTCCTCCACAAACTCTAACCAACAATATTTTTCTTGTACAAAATAAGCATCCATCCTGGCCAATCTTTTTTCTCGTCCTAACTCGAGCTGTGCCACTGCCAGTACATAATTGATCCACCTTTGCAGGGCAACTAAACTGGCATTTTTAAGCTCAAGTGATCCTGAAACATAACTAAAAACGAAATGTTACAAAGAAAAAAAAACATCAATACCATTACCTTCCACGATGCCGTGCTCGGCAGCGGGTTCGCTGTCGACGGCGCGTTCCAAGACTCTGTCCTTCTTCCTCTTTAGCTGGTTCCTCTTCACCCCTAGCAGCCCCAATTTCTTGTCCTCCTTCGCTTCCCGCGAAGCCTTCTTATCTACAAAAGACCAAACTCTCAATTTCCCTCCCCAATTCAAACTAACCCAATCAGAAAGCTATATGATCCAGAGAGGCGAAAAGGCCGCACCTTTGGATTTCCCCATGGCAACGGATTAGTACCCAAGTCTACAGGACGAAGGAGACCAAATGGGTGGCGCCGTATAAATCCCGTCCGTGACCAGCCTCAGGCCGCGACGGCGGCGGCGGCGGCGGCGGCGGCGGGAGTTCTCGGTGGTGGCTGTTGCCTGTTGGCGCCGTCGGTGCGCTCGGGAGGTGGGTAGGGTTTGGGCCTTGGGCTGTTGTTGCCTGTTGGCACTTGGGTTCCTCTTCCTCTCTCGCTCGCTCGCTCTGCCTTTCAGACAGGTGGGCCCATCGCTTGTGGGTCCCACGTACCAGTGACAGAGCAATTTATAGCGAGCGGCTTTGCGCCTCCTAAAACCCTAGCTCCAGAACTAGCTAAACCCGTGAAGCAACAAGTCGGCGGCGGCGGCGATGGGGAGCGACACGGAGACGGAGAAGAAGAAGACCCCGCTGGCGCTAGCGCCAATCGCGAAGCCCCTCGCTGGGAAGAAGCTCTGCAAGCGGACCCTAAAGCTCGTTCGCCGAGGTTCGTGAGCCTTCCTTCGCCGCCCAAATCGATTCTGTATTTAGCGCTTTCGGTTCAGGGTTTTCCCCCATCCGGTTGTGATTCGGTTCTTGGCGAATTTTCAGCCTCCGAGGCTAAGTGTCTGAAGCGGGGGGTCAAGGAGGTGGTCAAGAGCATACGCCGTGGGAACAAAGGGTTAGCACTCAATCTGAATCCTTTTCCTGTTCAATGCTGGCTGAACTTGTAGTAATTGATTAGTGTAAATCCCTTGTAACCGATACAACACGTAGGTTCAACAAAGGGCAAAACGTACTCACTTATATTCCCTAGTGAGTTTATATATATTGTCTTCTGTAAGATGGTGTTATGTCTTATTGGCCTTCGTACTCACTTACTCCCTCCATCCCACAAAACCTGACGTTCAGGACAGCGACACGGTCTCCAAAACACAACTTTGACCTCTTGTT
>JAZFNS010019999.1:84309565-84328274 GCA_037127165.1 Alloteropsis angusta | reverse complement strand
TTCAATAACCGGTACCGAAGGGGGGTTGTGACCCGGTACCGAAGGGGGGGTGTCCAGTAGTGAATCAAACAAAAATTCCTCTCACAGAACATGTTTCCCAATAGAATCTTTCCCAACAAACTTCACACACTTCACTCATTTAAACACACATCGTGCAAGGGTAGCGGCGCCTCCCAGTCCTGCTCGTGCCACGTATGAGGCACCATAATTAATAGTCGTGATTCAAAATAAGGGAAACGGGAAGTATCCATATCGCGATTAATACATGTGATTTATTAAATTGTAAACTAGAAATAATCAAAATTATGATTAATACTTGTGATCCAAAATACTTCTTCCTTTTCAAATTATAAGGCATTCTAAGATTTTTGAAAAGTCAAACTATCTCAAATTTGATTTATAATTTGAAACGAAGCAGGTGGTAAAATGGAAATAGTAGGATCGCGACTGGGGAGAGCGAAAAGGGAAGAATCGCGTCGGTGGACCTCCAGGGTGCCCATGCACCGGCGGATGCGGTGCTGGAGATGCTCGATACGGCGAGGATGGGTCTCACTACCTCAATATTTTCGAAACTGCTTGTGATCTAGGCTCAGGCGCTCAGCACAATGCATCGTTCAGTTACTTCTCTACTCCTCTACTCCATAAGTGTAAAGAAAAGCAGATTCGTCTACTACATACATATGTGATTTTTGCTACAATATGTTGCTGATGTGTCAGTGGTCTTGCACGTACTTGGATGTAGGAAGTAGGAAACGACCGTTACAATTAGGATAATTAGCGATCAATTAGCAATTAGTTATGTCATTAGGAAAAGACATCCATTCATGAAGAGACACCTAGTATAATAAGGGACTGCAAGTGGGTTGAATGGTGAGGTGGAGGAGAGAGAAGGGAAGCGGGCTGTAAACTTACAGCTCGGTCAGGCACAAGAACCAAGAAAGTCTGTGAGGGTGACTGGTGGGCCATGCAATAATGGTGAGCACTTAACCACTACTCCATACAGCCAGCAGCACGCTGTATCATTAGCCTTGCTCTAATAAATATGTAAACTAGCACTTCATTCATTCAATGAATAGGCTGAGAGATAGGCTGCAAAGATCCATACAGCCAGCAGCACGCTGTATCATTAGCCTTGCTCTAATAAATTTGTAAACTAGCACTTCATTCATTCAATTAATGGAATCATGTATTCATGCTCTCAATCAATTCTCTCATTTACATTAATGCATAGATTATCCAATACCGACGATTCTGATCTCTAAAACCTAAATTTCAACTGCATGTATACAAACCTACAAAAAGTCATTAGTATATAAAACTAGATCATCATTAACTTTTTGCTTCGTTTTCATTTGAGATTACGGTACACGTTAAACTAGATATATATATCCACTTGGTGGAAACATTGAACCCACAAAATCCAGAAGTAGTGGAGGAACTATATATTCTGCCACTAACAGTCCCTGAACTACTTTATTTCTTATATATATGTAAGTCCATATCCCCGGTGAAATCCGGAGGCAGGGAGCCGCGCTGCGCCCTGTTCGCGCGTGCTGGGCCTCGCAAGGTTCCTTTTCGCGCCGGCGGCCCGTCTCGCGTGGTCCAGCCCGTGTCCGGCGGAGAATACGCTTACCTGCGGTTTCTTGGGCCGGCCTGTACAGCGGCGTCGGTGGCTGCGTTATCTAGGTCGCTAGTGCTCTGCTGGGCGGCGCCGTGCTCAGTTGGAGATGCTCCGTTGCCTCCTTGCTCTCTCCGCTCTTCGTTTCCTCGACGAATCCGCCGCTCTCCTCGCCGCGCGCCGTGCCTGCTCCATCGGTTTCCCTCGCGGTTGCCGCTGGGCCGCCCGGCTCTGGCCGGGTTCCTGCTGGTACCCATGCTGGCGTCGCTAGGGGGCCGCTGAGGGCTCCCTGCTTCTGGAGAGGTGGGTTCCCCGCCGGGAGTCACCGGACCTGGTGCGCGCCCCTCTCTGTTCAGCCTACATTCTCATGCTCCGCCGCTAGATCAGGCTACTTATGATATCTCTGTGACTATGTTTTGGTGTTTTTTTTTGGGTCTGTAACCTCGCTCCCTTCTGCAGCTGTAGTCCTGACGTCTTCTCCGTTCCTTCCTGGTGCTGGCGCCTCTCTTGGACCTGCTACTTCCACTCCGGCTTCGATTGGTGCTGCCGGTACTCCGTTGCCTCTCATCTGTGCTCTTGTTCGATACTGGTAGTTATTCCTATTCGTCACCATCGATTATTTGTTTATTGGGGAATTTCTCCCCTCTCTTGTGCACGCCTCTTTCTGAGAGGGTGGCCGCTTCTTCCATTTAGCCCCTTTTCCGCTGCCTACACAGTTTGGCACGCATTGTCGAGGTTACTTTCCTATGTGCTAACTTGCTTCAGTGTTACGGTTGTCATCTGCTTTGTTGTTTTGTTGTGCTCTCGGCTTTTTTCCTGCTCTTTGTCGCATTGCCCTGCACTGGTGTTCTGTTAGTCTGCACTTTGGGGTGTTTCCTATGTTCAGAGTTTGGGTTAGGATGCACGTCGCCTCTGTTTCATTCCTGCGCTGGAGAATCCGCCAAAACACCACAGAGAACAACACGTCTTGTGCGTTCTGACAGGCTTCGTTCCAGGTGTTATTTTTCATTTCCTTCCCGGTGAGCGAATCCTGAACCATGAGCACCATTTATATATAGGTATGAGCAACATAGTAAAAATGGACAGCCATCAGAACTAGGCAAAAGAAGGAACACGGAAAATATCTTTACAATATTAAGCTTTCTGCGCTAGCTTTATTTCTGTCACAGCAATTAAAATGAATGGTACACATTGCGTGTGTGGTGTGTTGGTTATGTGTTGGCATGTCTCCTTGCAAACATGTATATCGTGCCTTCCCGTCCTTGATGCTTCGATTTATTCATATCTCATCGTCGTTTCTCCTTTTTTGGCTGATATGTGCTGGTTATGATCTCCTTCTGTGTGCTGTTGCAGGTGTTTGAGAATTACCGTCTGTGTGGAGCCCTTCATCTTGCGTAACACTTCTTCGTGAGGCCTGTCTTCGTCTCTGTCTCAGGTTAATTTCGTGCGTTGGAGCCTTTGCTTTATCTGGGTTCAGCGTCATATTTTCTGCTCATTTACCTTCCTTATTGCTGTTGTCGCGCTTTTATTCAGTGAGTTCCTGTGTTAGGTTATTTTGTTCCGATTATGTGTGTCCATGTTTGTTCTTCCGGTGCGCATGCGTGCGTGCTATATCTGTATGTTTAGGTAGCCCTGTTTTGTTGATGTGTCGTATCTAGGTGTCTTTGTCACCTTATCTGTTTTATAGACGGTTTTCTGTCTTCCTGTGCGCGTCAATGATGTCATCTATCTTTGTTTTTGCCCCTTTTGGACCTGTGGTGCTATGGTGTTTGTTATTGTACTCTTTGTTTTATTTACCATAAATTTATGGCCCTGTTTTTTCCGGTGAGCAATTTTTCAACATTGTCGCTGTTAGGTGTTTCCTATGCCGCCAAAGCGTTCCTCGGGGCGCCGTGCGCCTTTTCGTGCCACACAACCGCCGCTGCATGGTTCCTCATCCAATTCAGCCACTCCGTCGCGTCATGTTCAGCATGATGTCGCGTCTTCCTCACGCAACGCCTTATCTGTTGCCCCTCCGTGTGGAATTCAAAAGAACAGCCGACCAGCTTTTGGTTGGCGCCATGTTGTCCGTTAGTGACTGCCTCTTTTTAGTATTGGTCTTCCTGGCGGTATCAAAAAAATTGAGCACTTCTAAAAAAAGGTGCTCATTCCTGTTACAGGGGATCATTTCTGCCCGCTATTGCCGCGGGATGAGTCTAGAAGCAACCGTGCCTCTCGCATGGCACGTAATAAGGTTAAAGCGTTAGCTATTCAAGGTCTGTGCTCTTATAATTTGTTTGCAAATATTTTGTTGTGCATAGCAGCGTTTTCATGTTTGGTTTGTAGACCGGATCTGTCGAGCGCCCTATGTTCTGGCTGCTACATCATTTCCTTCTGAGTATATTGATATGCTCAAAGGTATGGTGTCGTTTTTCTCTCGGTGGCCATTGCTTTCTGTCCTTTCATTTTGTTAGGTATGCTGCACGCTAAGGACGTGTGTGTTATGGTATATGGTGTGCAGCAAGGTATCCTCATAGATCTTATTATGGTGGGCCTGATTATACGTGTCAGCATTGCTCAGCGCTATTTTGGTATGACGAGAGGATCAAAGGCCGCAGTAATCGAAGTGCCATCGTTTATAATCAGTGCTGTCGTTCTGGACGTGTTTCGTTGCCTGCACATAGGCCATTGCCTCCACCCTTGAATGAGTTAGTTTGTTTTGATGGTGGTTCTCGCTCAAATAATTTTATGCGCCTTATCAGACAATATAACTCATTGTTTGCACTTACATCACTTGGTGTGCATGTTGATAACTCAATTAATACTGGAAATGGCCCATATGTGTTCCGCATCAACGGTGTGGTCCATCACCGTATTGGGTCTCTCATTCCTCCTACTGGAAAGCGCCCTGAATATGCTCAGCTCTACATATATGATACATCAAATGAAGTGGAAAATAGGATGGGAATAATATCGTCTGAAGGCCGTGACCAGCCAGATGCAGCCATTGTCGCACAGATTATTGCAATGCTGGATGAGCACAATCCCTTAGTGCGTCAATTTAGGATGGCCCGTGATAGGCACTTTTCGCCTACTGCTCCAGAGGTTGCTATTCAACTGCTTGGAACAGTGGACAAACATGGAGATAGATATTCATTGCCTGCCTCCTCGGAGCTGGCAGGTTTGCTCATTGGTGGTTTGACTCCAAATTTGTCTTCATTTGACATCATCGTTGAGTCCCACATGTCCAAGTGCAAGCATATCTCACCTATTCATCCAGCCCTCATGTCGCTGCAGTATCCTCTTCTTTTCCCGCATGGCGACGTTGGCTACCATAGCGGTATTAAGTTCAAAGAAATTGATGGCCCCAACACTGGCAGAGAAAACGTCTCCATGCTTGAATTCTATGCGTATCAGATGCATTATCGTAAGGGTGAGCCAAACCCTGCTCTTTGCTCTGGTCGTCTGTCACAGCAGTACCAGGTTAACTGTTATTCCTGTGTCGAGGCCAATAAACTCAGTTTTTTCATGTTTAACCAAGATCTCTTACGATGCGAGACCTATCAGGGAATATCCGATGCCATTGGTCATGGAGCAAGTTCTGGCCGAGACGTGGGAATTAAGAAAATGTTGCCTGCCTCACACATAGGTAGCAAACGTTATATGCAACAGAATTTCCATGATTGCATGGCTATTTGCTGTGCATATGGGCCTCCCGATAAATTCACTACTTTTACATGCAATTCTAAGTGGCCTGAAATCACTGAAGCCATTCGTTTTGAGCCCGGGCAGAAACCACCTGATAGGGCTGATATGACTGTTAGAGTTTTCCATATGAAGCTCCAAGAATATCTTGAAGATATAAAAGAAGGCCGTATTTTTGGACCTGTTAGAGCGGGTATGCCTTCTGTTCCGTTCTCTTTTTGTGTTCTCAATTCTATACCTTCCTAATTCATCTTCCACCCAACTTTGGATATATTGCGCCTTTTTTGTAGTTGCGCACACAAATGAATTCCAAAAGCGCGGTCTCCCACACTCGCATATCCTGGTTTGGCAGTCTGATACAGACCGTGAGCCCAGTGCTACCGAAATCGATAGATATATATCGGCTGAACTACCGGATCCCAAGGAAGATCCACTTGGGTTTTCATTAGTTCAAGAGTTTATGATGCATGGTCCATGTGGACCAGCCAATCCTAATAGCCCCTGTATGAGAGATGGTGTCTGCACAAAGCGATATCCTAAGCCTTTCCAGAATGAAACAGCGTTTGACCCTGATGGCTATCCATTGTATAGAAGAAGAGACAATGGTGCTGTTGTTTGGAAAAACAACATACAGTTGGACAATCGTTGGGTTGTGCCACATAATCTTTGTGCCCTAAAAAAATACCAAGCCCATATCAATGTGGAGGCCTGCAACAAAACATATTTAATCAAGTATTTGTTCAAATATGTCAACAAAGGTTTTGATTGTGCAAGGGTGGCATTCAAAAAGAAGAATAATGGTGCAGACATTGGCCAATGCAGTCAGCCACCATCTTCTACAGCAGACCCATCTTCCTCCAACAATACTCAGCAGGGAGACGATGGAGTTGATGAAATTGCTGAATATATTAGATCCCGATACCTTTCCAGCTGTGAGGCAGCATGGAGATTATTTGGTTTTGAGATACATGGTAAATTCCCTGCCGTAGAAAGGCTATTTGTGCATCTACCAGGAATGAACTTTGTAACTGTACATGAGGACACTCGGTTGCAAGGGGTAGTGGATGACCCTGATTCAAAAAAGAGTTCACTCACTGAATGGTTTGTTGCTAACCGTACCTCTGCTGCTGGTCATGACCTCACGTACTGCCAATTTCCATCTCGGTATACATGGGATGCAGAAAACAAAGTGTGGAAAACCAGAAAAAGAGGTGGCAAACTCGGAAGGCTGCGTTATGTACATCCTAGCACAGGAGAGCCTTTCTATCTAAGAATGCTTCTTATGGTTGTGCGTGGTGCTACAAGCTATGAGGAGGTACGGACCTATGAAGGAGTATGCTATGCCACTTTTAGAGAGGCATGCCAGGCTCGAGGATTGATAGGAGATGACACAGAATGGAATTCCCTATTCGACGAGGCTATTGTTTGGGCAACCTCTTACCAGTTAAGAAACCTGTTTATGACTGTCTTAGTCTACTGTGAGGTGGGAAATGTTAGAGCGCTTTTCGACAAATATTGGAAGTATATGGCAGATGACATTGCATACCGACTCAAAAATGCTCTCCACAATCCAACATATGTCGTTTCTGATTCTGTGCTACAGAATAGCCTGCTGAAAGAGCTCGCTCACCTGTTTTCAAGTAATGGGCTCTCTATAGCATCCTTTAGTCTGCCGAGTATATCTTCTTGTTCTCTGGATGCGGGGGGCAATCGGCTTATACTAGAAGAGCTATCTTATGACAAGGCTGCCCTACTTGCTGATTCAATCAAAATGACTGCTGCCCTCAACGCTGACCAAAAATGTATCTATGAAAGAGTCATCACCTCTGTATCAGAAAAGAAAAATTTTGCTATCTTTGTTTCTGGCTATGGTGGAACAGGGAAGACATTTTTGTGGAACACAATCCTAGCTACGCTTAGATCGAGAGACCACATTGTCCTCGCTGTAGCATCATGCGGTGTCGCATCTCTTTTGCTTCCAGGAGGTCGGACAGCTCATTCAAGATTTAAGATTCCCTTAGATATTCATGAAAACAGTCGCTGCGGCATACCTAGGGGAACCATACTTGCTGGTCTTATAGATAGAGCATCACTTATTATATGGGACGAGGCGCCTATGAGTCATAGATATACATTTGAGGCCCTCGATCGCTCTCTTAGAGATATTCTATCGGTGGAGGATGAAACTAATGCATCAAAACCATTCGGTGGAAAACCCATACTATTTGGTGGTGATTTTCGACAGGTCCTTCCTGTTGTTGAGGGTGGTTCACGTTCTGAAATCATTAAGGCGTCTCTGCTGGGATCTTATCTATGGCGACATATAGAAGTGGTCCGGCTGACTATAAATATGAGACTATCCAATCCTTTGCTCTCTCCTGAAGAAAATACTAATATGGATAGGTTTGCCAGGTGGGTGCTTGATGTTGGTGAGGCTCGTGTTCCAGCACATTTTACAGGTGATGAATGCCAAAGAAATGTCATTAAAATTCCTGATCAGTTCTTGCTTTCACCGACCGGCCCAAAAATCAAAGCTATAACAGAGAGTGTCTACGATGGGTTTGAGTTATTCTACTCATCGATTGGTTACCTTGCCCAAAGATCTATAGTATGTCCTGTAAATTCTGTTGTCGACGAGGTCAACGATTTCATGATTGGTAGAGTCCCAGGGTGCGTTAGAGAGTATCTTAGTTTTGATGCCATTGCAAATTCATCTGAACAGCCATCTGATTTTGAGATGCTTTATCCACCTGAATTTCTAAATTCTATATCAATGAATAATTTCCCATCACACAGGCTGGCTATCAAAATTGGTGTTCCTGTTGTGCTGCTTCGCAATATCAACCAATCTATTGGCCTTTGTAATGGTACCCGACTTCTCATTGAAGGTCTAGGTGATAGACTCCTTAAAGGGCGTATAATGACTGGGAACCACGCAGGGGAGACAGTGTGTATCCCTCGCGTCGTTCTTAATGGAACATCGAAAAAATGGCCCTTCACTTTGCAAAGAAGACAATTCCCAGTCAGGGTATGTTATGCAATGACAATTAATAAATGCCAGGGACAAACGCTAGGAAAAGTGGGAGTATACCTAAGAGAGCCTGTGTTTACTCACGGCCAATTATACGTGGCTATATCACATGTTAATTCAGGTAGTGGACTCAAAATTTTAATAGAAGACATCGATGGCGAACCAACATGCCTTACAAGGAATATCGTCTATGAGGAAGTGCTTGATTATGTATAGACTGCTCCAGTTTGAAATACGTATTGTATCCATTCTCTCTCTGTACAAACTAGGTCTTATGTGCTGCTCTTATGTAATATATACACAGTTTTTCAACATCATGTGACGTATACAGTTCTCATGCTGCAGATTTCACAACATCCTGTCAGTGTATATATGTGATGGTGGATAATAAGTGTTTTTATATTGCTTACCTCCTTCATGGTAGGTTCGATTGTAACATGTTCGATCTGTGCTATGTTTTCCACATTGCATTGCATGCTTGCTGCCTTTGATCTCACCTGCAGTGTGGGTAACACAGGTAGGCCTATATGTGTTCGCAGTAAAAATACGGTCCAGTACACTAGGACCACAATTACTCCTCAGATGGACAACACAGAACCTATATTATTCCCTGTTTTTGGTTTATAACCGTAACAATTTGTTTTGTTTGCCGTGCAGTCATCAACATGCAGCACTCGCTACTGAAGGACATAACTTCAGAGTCCCATCAATGGACCATAAGAGTGCGGGTTGTTAGATTCTCAGAGTATCTGAACAATGACCAGCCACCCAAAGCTCAGAGGATGGACCTCATTCTTCTAGATGAACAAGTGACCTCTATTATCTTAGCAGTTTTATTCCCCATGTTTTCCCAAATTGCTAATTCTGTCACTTTATTAGGGAACCGCTATGGAAGGACAAGTTCCACAGAGATGGATGCATAAATTCCTGCCATTGCTACATGAAGAATCGCTATACTATATCAGGTTTTTCCAAGTCTGTGATGCACGCATCCTCTATCGTCCTGTAGACCACCCGTACATGATGAAGTTCACGGTACACACCACAGTCACGGAGATTACACCGATACCACCAGCTTTTCCCAGGTATGCATACAACCTTGCAGGCTATGAGGCTCTACGTGCCAGGATAGGAATCACTGAGTATTGTTCAGGTCTGTGCTATGTATTCCACATTGCATTGCATGCTTGCTTTGCTATACATTTTAACTCAAAATTTCCTTCCTCTAAACCCTGTTATCGTTCAAAAAATTTATAGATGTTATTGGTGTGTTCACTGGATGCACACATGTTAGGCTACAGAACACAAAGTCAGGACAGAAAAAACTTAGGAATGTGCATTTGACAGATGGAAGGTATACCATGCTGTGCACAAAAAAATTGAACATTTCCACTTTTTATATGAAAACTTATTATATGCACAAAGTGGACAGTATCAGTGACCCATATGAATGAAAACACGTCTGCCCTGCAGAGAAACAATTGTGGTTGCGCTATGGAATGAGACCGCGGAACAGTTCGATGCTGACTCATACATAGCGATGGGAGCTGAAATGCCAGTCGTGCTTCTCTTTGTGGCAACGACGTGTGGCCAATTCGACGGTACATACCCTGCGCGCCTGCATATTCCGTATTTCTTATACAGCTGAGCATGATTGATTCATGTTATGAAACTCATAGCCTTCCTCTCCTTTCAGGAAAGCTATCCCTACAGGGATCCGTTTTATGCAAATGGTATGCAAATCCTGAGATTCCTGAGGCCATTGCCCTACAGGACAGGTTTAAAACTCCATAGCCCTTTTTTATGTCCCGCTCCAAAAAATATGCGCAGTACTTCCGTTTCACGATAACAAATGTCCAGTTTTCCTATTACCACACTCAGATGCGCAGGTAGAATAGCCGCACCGACATGGCATGGTCCAGGGGCCGCGCAGCTCAATCCAGAGAGAATAACAATCGCAGATCTTGCGAAGTTTAAAAATCCACATGTCATATATGTGAGTTTTCCATACATGTACTGTATGCACATGCTATTCAGCAATTAATATGTATTTATTCCCATGAACACAGAACAATAGATATATTGTAGTTGCCAAGATCAAAAAAATGGTTAGCAATCAATCCTGGTGGTACATTGCGTGTCAAAAATGCAACAGAGCATCGCAGGCTGAGGGGGACAGGTACAAATGCTCCAACCCCAGATGCCCATCTACAAATGCTGCACCAAGGTTGCATAACTGCATCTCCCCACGCTTTCATTTCCTCTTATTCAACCTTAATTATTAAACACAGAACTTGTGCATCATGTTTCACGCAGATACCGTCTCCCATTAATTGTTTGTGACCCAGCATCGCCGTCACAGACTGATAGCGACGCAGTCGTGGAGTTGGTTTTCTTCGGTACAGTCGCAGAGGAAATCGTTGGGGTAACGGCCGAGACACTGATCAACAATGAAGGAGGAGTCGGAGCTTTTCTTCCAGCTCGGATCACTGAGCTCTACGGAAGGCACTTTGAACTCCGCATAAGCGTTTCAAAGGCATCACTGCAGAGAACCGACATAACATACCAAGTTGACAGCGTAATTGGAGCAACACATGCGCCTATGCCATTACCGTCTATAACACCAATGCGTAAATTCTAACTCTGCTACTCATGCACATTCCATATTTTCCCTTCAATCATAGACGCATATGCATTCTTCTCATGTGCTGTCATCTGCAGCCCTGATAGAACAGGCTGTGTCCCAGGTCACTGGATCATCCTCTGACACACACATTGCAGCACACAAAGGAAAACAGGTATTTATGCTTCCTAAATATTGACCCACTACATGTGTGTCAGCCCTAAATATGCCTACCAGATTTAAAGCAACAGAATAACAAACAACATAAAATTGCTAGGACACTGGTCCCTCAACACCTGCAGTGCACTTACAGATTTCATGCACCAAAGATAGTCAGCCACAGAAAGTTGCACAGGTCTGCCTAAACCTCATGTATACATACATTGAACACCATTTATCTCTGAGCATACGAATATAACCAAACTATTCATTGCAGGATGAAGAAATTGTAAAAACATCCCAGCAGGACCTCCCTGAAAAACAACTCACCGAGCAGCCGCTCAGCAACCAAGCTGCATCTGATATTCAAAACCAGGTTCCTATGTTACCACAATACTCTTATACGTACATGGTGATCGTTATTTTTTCCTCATTCATCACAGCCATAAAATTTGTTTCAGCATCTCCACACTACGGGAAAAAAAGAAGACCAAACTCATGACAAAATGGACAAACAAAGCACTCCGGTTCAGGAAAACACACCAGCAATTACTGAGGTATGGGCTCCCTCATAGCATAGCGATTGTTAAACTATCTTTTACACTCATATCTGCTATACCAAACGTAATAGCTTCATCAGCTTTGACTCCAAAAAATTGTGCCTGTTCAGAGAAAGAGGTTTAAGCGTAAGGCAAGCCACCCAGATGATGGGGACATGTCTGAACTGAGGTACTTGAAAAACTTATGTCACATTTTCCATATTATATATACACGCCAAAAAAATTCTTCGTTTCCCGCCCATACATAATCATTTATCATGCTATCCTTCCTGTCTTATGAAGCGACAATGAGGCTGCTAACACGTCAAAAGTAAGAAGGCGCCTGCTGATCGGCGACAGCCCTTAAAGCTAAGGCAAGTACATAATCCTATTATATTATCCTCTGTACCATCTTACGTCTTTATTTTCAGCTGGCCTAACCAAAGAAACTTCCCTTCTTCACTCTGCAAACAGGAAGCGCGGCCGTTCTGTCATCAAAAGTAACGAGCTCCTGTACATAGTGGTCCACCAGTACCGGCAAAACATGCCATGGCCTACTGCAACAACGAACTCTCAATGTTGCTGCTCTCCGATTCGCAGCAAACTAGCTGGCCGAAATTTTAGATCAGTCAGCCGTTAGGTTGTTCAGAGGCTCCGTAGATTTACACCAACTGCTATAGTGTCTGCACTGCACTTTAGTTTGCTTACCCATCCATGCCCCTAGAACTTGGCAGATCGACTGTCCCCTAAACTGTATGTACAGGCTATGAATGTTTAAGTACGTCTAAACTCTGTTTGCCACAACTGCCTTCGTGTTGACAATATATGCCGTTGTTGCTGCTCTTTGCCACAATGAAGACCATCTGCATGTTCATTCCCTAAACAAAATGCAACCTCCAATCATTGACAATGCCTAATATCGATTTTACCATATGTTGTTTCAGATCTTTCCAACATACAAGCAGAGAGCAAAAAAAATTCATTAGCAATTCACGCTGTGCCTTTCAAAATTTTGCGTCCACCAACCAGCGCAGGTGCATGACACAACAGACCACCAGAAGATAATTCATCACAGAAATAGAAACAGTTGGCCATCGATGGATCAGACATCGATGAAGTCGTAACACGCTTGGCATTGCAAAAAAAATTCACAACAGAAACACCCAGGCATACACATTCAACATACTTATTCATCTCTCTGTGTCCGCAGCAGCGACAACACAGAGCAGACAACAACATGATCTTCCAACAAACTAGAGTTGCACACCTGACATAGCACAAACATAGTTAACTATCTGCCAACACTACGAACCTACCTGGCCTAATTTACCAAACCAAAACATTCTACCCTGCAACGGCATAGCCCTGACGATAGCAAAACACACAACACGCTATTACCATATATTGCTCCACGTTTTCAACACCATAAAACCTCCCCTGACACTACCTACCCTCTAACACAGCAACACATATTCACATGCTCATGGCCAGTCTGTTCATCACCGACCTAGAGACGACATTGCCTTCAGAGCCATCAACAAAATGCAGGCACATATCTACAAACCTTTTACCAAAATAGCCTCCATAAGGTCTATCCTTCCTGGTTCAGGATATGTTCTGCTCACAAAAACAAAGTTACAATCAGCTATGCATACAAGATGGCAAAAAAAAAAGATATACCGTCCTTACCGCTTTGCTAAAGGGCAGACCAATGTTAGCACCCCTGTTGATGACATCAATCAAAGCAAAGGCAAACTGATCAGCACGACTGACCGGTGGCCTCGGTCCTCCATAGTAAATTCTGCTGGCCTCCTCACCTGCAGCAGAGCTGCTACCACTACCAATTGCCCCACCAGGGAATACATCACTGAAATATGTGCATACCATTTTGGCCTCCCTAAAAAGGCAAGCATACGCCTCACGAAGTGCTACCTGATCTTTCTCTTTAGCAGCTGCAGCATGGTTTAGCAGATCGCACCAGGTTTTAGCAACTGAGGCCTTCTTTTTCTCAATGCCAAGTTGCTCAAAGTTTGCATCTTTAATATACACAGAACAGAACAGCTGCAGATAAGAAATGGCCTCACCACAGACTCCCTCCATGGCACTACGCTTGCTGAATTCTTCATCACTATAGAATTTCTTCCGGTCTTTACCCAGAGGCATGGTGGAACATGGTATTTCCATTTCAAGCCACCCACGATGCACATTGCGTGGTTCAAACACAATGCCAAATCCTAGAGCCTTCAACCGCAGGTAACGAAGTATCTGTTTCAGCATTAGATAATTCGGTATAGGAACATATTGTGCAGCCTGAAAGAAAATGAAAAAAAAAAGTTAGCCCCACTTTTCCTGATTCAGTATATCACTCCACTATTTGCATTGTCTATCTTAATCTTCTCTATTCCTATAGTCCACTATGGAGACATTACGACACCTTAGTTTCATGCTTCAACATTGACACACAGTTTAGTTTACTGCAATCGTCAACCCTCATGGTCTCATGCACGTTAAATATGCAGTACCTTCAGTACGAAATAAAAGAAAAAAAAGCTTCCTTTCAAATTCGACCTACTCTAAAATGTAGTTTTTAGAATTCAATGATTAGCAGAATTTAATTCACAGAACGAACTACCTGTAACTACACCAGACCAATTGAAAAACAAAACGACATAAAAAAACAAGGCAGAGTACAGAAAAAAAAAGAATAGGCATCCATACACCAGGGACACGAACAAGCAGATCTTTGTCACCAGGAAACTCCTCATCTGGCTCAGCAAATGCATCCACGTTCCCCACCACGCCGCTCCAGTCAAAGGCAACAACTGCATCAGCACTAGCGTTCAGAAATACAAGCTCCTGTTCCTCTTCTTCTGCATCCTTGCCGGCATCCATTGCCTTCAGAACCAAGATAATATCCCAAACGGAGTCACCATCATACGGTCCCTGTTAATTGCGATCCTTGCCAGCGCTTAGAAACAATATAATCAACAACGCCCGTTTCTGCGAATCAAGATTGACGCTTACCACACGCCGACGCTTCCAGGGACGAGGCGACAGCTCCGACTGCGCACGCCTCTTCATCGCCGGCGTCGCCCTCAGAATCGTCGATGCCGTCGACAAAGAAAGAGGGCGTTGTACCCGATAAACCAAACTGTGGACAGATGGCAGGGAATGTCCTACTAATCGGCGCTATTTATCAGCTATCGCGCACTACGCCGCCCAACGGAGATCGGTCCTGTATCGTGCGTCGTTGCCGTCAAAAAGATATGCACCACCGTATGGGCCTAATCCACTTCCAGCCCATCTCATGCAGCAACAAGAGCAGCCCATACCGCACTGCGACATCACGAAGGCCCATCGAAGAAATATACGGCGTCACTATTTACGGGCGCGGCGAAGCGCGCCGGATCTACCTAGTATAGAATATACCCCATAGCTGCATTTGCACGGTAGCAGTGACATGACACCAGATCCTACATAAACTGGCCGCTGTGTGTGAAAATCGAATAACAATCTGCCTTCGCCGCTTGGTACTTTGGCGCGCGTCTCGCCTTCAAGGACAGGACGATGACAGGGTACTTGGTCTTCACTTTCTGGAGGTGCACCGCGACATTCCGCGCGTAAATCTCGAAGAGGTCGTCGAGTATGTGCTCGCCAAAATGGTGTGAGATCAGGGGCTCGATCACCGCCCTTATGCACCGCGCGACGTTGACGCCGCTCTGCACGCCGTCGAGCACGAGGTCGCCGTCGTCCAGGTCGTCGTGGGGATCCCAGTTGGACTCGAAGAGCTGGATGTGGTTGATGTCGAACACCTCGCTCTGCTTGATCACCTCCCTCACCTCGTCGACCGAAGGCGCGTAGAACGGCAGGTTGAAGGAGTCCAGCTTCTCCTTCTCCACACGACCCTGCAGGCAGGCAGCAAGATCAGGTCTCCGTTTCTCTTTTATTGGAGGTTAGCTATAGCGTTCAGTTCATGAATAATGGATTGATCTGTATGACCAATTGGCCATCTGCATCTGCTGTTCACGACGATATGTGGCACAGACCTCTTTGACCAGGGACTGAAGGGCCTGTGCAAGCAGGCCCCACATGTAGCTGACTTCGCCACGCAGGACGTCTTTGTTCTTCCTGCCCAGAAATGCCAGCACCATCTGGCCATTCGACACGAGCTCCTTGTGACGCAGCTCGAGGAACAGCGAGAAGTCCTCCTGGAACTGCTTCCGGTACAGCTTCACCACCGACGGCGGCGTGGCCTCCCAGATGTACATGTTGCCTTCGTTCAAAACCGTGCCTCTCGCCAGCTCATCAGGTACCTATATATGTAGCAAGATTAGCAGAAGTATATCAGAAATCCTGAAGCCGGCCGGTTGCAAAGTTTTTTCCTAACACACAGTCTGCAGGTACATGAGGCAGTTGCAAATTTTATAACCTTGGAACGCCACATGAGGCAGTAGGAGGAGTGGAAGAGGTGGACGCAGCGGTCAGGGAAGAGCCTGGTGTAGAAGGATCCCGGCAGCCCGGCGACGTAGTACGGCGGCAGCGACTCCCCCTTGTCCTTGGCGGCGGCCAGCTTCTTGAACAGCTCCAGGGACTGGAAGACGAGGTTGAAGTCGTTCCCGGGGAGGTCGTTCAGGAAGAACTGCACGTGCTGCACGGGCGGCTGCTGCTGATGCTGGCCCTCCATCGCCAGCTCCTCGAGGCGGTCGGCGACCGCGCCGAGCACCTCGGACACGACGAGGAGCGTGTTGGGCCCCGACGAGCAGCCGAGGTCCGCGACCACCATCGCGCCGGCGCCGGCGGAGAGCGACGACGCGTGCGCGGCCGCCACGGCCTCGTGGAGCACGGGCCTCGTCTTCAGTATGGACTTCTCCTGAGGAACAACAGTTGACACGCACATGCACGAACTGGACGTCAATAATGGCGATATCATTCATGAATCATGAGGGCAGATTATTTTCGTTTTAATTTCGCTGACATCTCAACGTGCGTGCATGATTCAGCCATATACAGGCACGAATGCAGTGCAGAAGCAAGACCTGAAGCCTGGAGTTGGAGGCGTAGCTGGTCTGGCCGTCGCCCCGGCTCATGTGAAGATCGCGCTCGACCTTCATGGCTGAACTAACGGCCCGGCCGGTGTTCGCTGAACAATGGCACGCCGGCTTTGCTTTGTCACTTCGTTTCTTTACTTTCGCTGTGGCAGTTGCAGTGGTTGGAGAGCACGAGCTGAGCTGATCAATTTATAGGCACGGTCAGGCTCAGGCGCCAGGCACACTAGCACCTGAAACTGAAAGGCGGGTGAGACCAAACTCACGTAGCTTTAGCGTACGTCTTTGGTGTTCCAATCCGGTGGAGCCCTCGTGATATGGTTTCCCTATCCAGCTGGGCCCTCCATACTCACTGGTCCTTCCCGTGCGAAGCATTCGGTCACTGGTGCTAGCCACACATTCAATAATATCGTTTAAAAAAATCTACGTGTGATCTTCTTAGTGGTACTTCTCCTCCTCGTAGGATACACCATCGAAACACTGAGATGAGTAATGAATGACTCGTGTGTGTTCGTGACGTGTGACATTGATCACTAACGTTTTTGTTCGGTGTCTCTTCTTCTCCCACGTAGGGCTCGCGACTTTGTGGTTGAGGCTTTTTCTTCGACTTGAGGGGTGTTTAGATGAGCGAAGAGACGAAAGCTTTATCATTAGGTCACATGCACGCAGTGGTGGATGTAGAGCGAGATAGTAGGGGGACTTTTTTTCTCTTCATCTTTCACTCTAGTTTTTTGGCGCCTATTTCTTCTTTCTCCTCCTCTGTTTTTCTTCTCCTCNTCCAATGGAGATCATGGGCTGTAGGGGGGACTCCAGCCCCGGCCGACCCGGTGCTGGATCCGCCCATGCGTGCACGCATAGAAAAAATAAACTGACACAATTTTCAATACATAAATTTTATACAAAATATGAAGAACTAAACGAACCCTTGGTGAGGTTTTGGCGAGATTTTCTACAAGCTTGAGGTTTGGTGACTTCCCTATCTTGATAGGGGCGGGTAGGGTAAAGGGTTTTCAGTTTTCACACAGTGAGTTCACCAACAGGCAACAGGGATAAGAGAGAACCCTGAACCCTGGACGACGATAGCGAATAAGGAAATAAGTAGACAAAGGAAAAAAGCACACGAACCGTTGAATTGCCTGATCTAATGGCCACAAAGAGAACGTTCCTTGGGCACGGGTAGAATACCATTTTTTCAGAAAATAGAAAATAGTGAGCATCTCCAAGAGCCGTTCTAAAAACTACTCTAGATCACCATTTGATGAGTCATTTAAGTAAAAATTATTTTTTATATATTGATACTCTCCAACAACTTTTCTATATCTTGTGCACAGTCTAGTGAGTCATCCTCACTCTCCATATTTTTGGCTAGTGAGAAATCCAGAATAGAGAATATATATATTTGGATATCCAATTGAAGAATATGTTGGTGAGTAATTTTTTCACCAAAATATTTATTAGTAAGTTAGAAAATATATAAAAAGTCTTTTGGAGATGCTGTCTACTCTCCTAATTCTTGTGTCAGACTGCGTTTGTCGGTCAGACAGCCTAGACAACAGTTGCATCAGTTGATCTCCGACCTGCCCGTATTAGGTATTTATATTCCACTACTAGTGGCAACAACAAGGGACTTATATTCCACTACTCGGCCATTGGCAAAGGGATCGCGCTCGCTCGCGATCTTGGTGGCATGCACCATCCGGAAGGAAAGAAATGCTAGGGTCTTCAACAAGGAGAAGACGATTGACAGTATAGTATATTGGTGGATGGTGTGGAATAAAGGAAGAAGCAAGGATGTGGAGCTCAGCTGGTGCAAAACACTTGGCGCCGTTAGACTATACCGTAAAAGTGTGCTGCACCGGGTACTGGGAGCGTCCACGCTACCTTAGCGCGAGGGGAGGATCGCGCTAGGAATGGCGCGGTGGCGGGGGTACGCCACGAGCCAACGTGGCGCGGGCCCCACGTGCGATGCCGTCCTGCTTCTCTGCGAGCGAGTCGTCGCGGCGGGCCGGC
>JAZFNS010019999.1:83745609-83756333 GCA_037127165.1 Alloteropsis angusta | reverse complement strand
TTTTGAAGTTTTTCTTTATTTTTTCATGTATATACATGCTATACATGATATGTATGAATTTTTTTTACCAAAAATAATGGGTATTCAACTGAATACCTTTGAATAAAGGTGGGCCCGCCCCTGATTCACGCTCGATCCTTTTCGTGGGCGACGCAAACAGGCCGAATTAAACTTTGGGTCGTACTCTGGAACAGTGTGTGATAGCTTCCATTTCGTTTGGATAAGAAAAGTAGTAGAAAACTAACTAGACGTTCACTTCATCACAACGCTCGCATCACTTTCTCTAGTTTGGATTTTGGAGTGAGAAGAGAGGCGTCTCTTGATCTTTCTCTCCAAACGATTTCCTCGCTTCTTATTGCCACAGTGGACGAAACTGCAATCCCTGTGTCTGACCTGCCCTTTCGCAAAGGAAGTTTGGGAACAAATGAGGCAACGGACAAATGATCTGGTGCAAGTGCCGAGAGCTCATTCATCGCTAGAAGACTGGTGGAATAAGGAACTGGTGGGAATCCCCAAGGGACAACGCAGGCTCAAAGCTGCGATCATTATGTACACGATAACACGACTTGGGAAATCTGGAAGGCCAGGAACAGATACGTCTTTGAACAACATAGATAAAGGAAGAAATGGCCTTGAGGAGACGGGCGATGGGTAGCCCGGAGCTGTAATCTTTCTTTATATGTTACCTCTTAGCTTGAGTATGAGTCCTTTTAGTTATCTTGTAATAGAACCTCTATGTAAAACTAGCATGCTTTCTCCTTCTTATATGAACTAGGGAGACAACCCGCGCATTTGCGTGGCTAGATTAATCATGTTATTTAAATTTGAAAAATAAAAAACTAATTGTAATGTTGAAGGTTTTTTTATGAGCCAACTTTTAACTTAATCAACTGTGCATATTCGGATTTATTAAGAACCACCAGTGATAAAGAAGATTTGTGTAAAAACATGAAATTTAAAGGACCAAGTTCAACAACTGTAACTAATGTTCGTGCATAAGCTGTAGAAATGGTTTGAGCCAGCCTTCATATTTTTTACTTAATGTTATTGCTAAACCAAGCTTTGCCATTTTATTGTTTTTATTATTGACCCAATACATTTTTCGTCTCTTTTTGAGTTGTTTTCTCTTAAATTTAGTTACCTTTGTAAAAAGGCTAGATCCTGTCTCCAGGTAGGATAGAACTTGATATATAGCAATGAAGACCATAATACATTGTTATAAATAAATAAATAAATAATATAATTTTTTTAAAAAAGAAACCTCATGGTACTTTTCTAAATCCTTTATTACATTTAAATATTATTAATTCATATGATATAAACCGGCAAAATCAAGCACATCAAATAACCTTGATTTTTCCTTTTCTTAGATTAGCAGTGCTCCTGCTCCCTTTTCAAAAAAAAAAATGCCACAGTGGGATTCAGAGCAAGCAACCGCGAAGCCCAGGAAACACCCTCAACCTCAAGGCCTCAACGAGGGGCTGCATATACGCCGTTTTCAAGCGTGATTAATACACGAATATACTCGTACTTGGGCTAGAATATTTATTTGAGCCCAAAGAAACTAAATAGCCCAGCCAATCCCGATCCAAAATTGTGTCCACGCACACTCCCCTGTTGGGCCGTCCTGGGCCTGGCCTGGTCCCTCTGTCCGAGGCCTCCATCTCGCTCGTCCTTCCTCTTCTTTTTGTAGGGTTTGGCGTTGTGGCCTTGTGGGGGCGAAAAAGCACGCCCACTCCCGTTTGCGGCCGCACGGGCTATCTTCGGCGTCCAAACTGCTTTAAGATTCGTTTTGGTCAACCCATGCCTCATTCCCATCTCCCATTCTCCGCTGGTTTCGTTCCATCCCAAGAATCATCCGATTCCATTGTTCTCCCTTCATCCATCGAACCCTGTCTCCCGACCCGACTCCCCGTGCCCTCCGCTCCCCGGCGGCGGAAGGCCTTGCAGCCCGCTACTCCGTCCTGGTCTCCTACCCCGCGGTTCGTCTTCTTCCCCAGTGGCTTCTACCTTCCCGCCGTCGCTGCGTCCCCTCGTCCCTGCCCTATCGTCTTCAACCAGCGTGCTTGCCGACTTTCTCTTCGCTCCCTCACGCTCAATACCCTTGCCGTTGATGAGTGCTGCTTCTTCGTCAGGGGGCCATTGCAAGTTCTCCTCTCCGATCTCTCGACTGCCCATCATCGTCTTCCGCTCTCCATAGAGGAAGTGCCGATTCTTGTACAGGAAGAATGGATTTTTTCGCTGTGAGTCGAGTCCTCAACTCAGATCCAAAGGCTTTTTTTTGCCATGGAATCCAGGTCGTTGCCGCAGATTTGCTGGGTGATTGGTGCTTTCAAATCATCTGTTTCACTTGTGACCTCCTAAACAAGACTGTTGATCCCGTGCTGCAGGTCATCAGGAGGTATTCAACCGCCTTCTGGTGCTTCCATTTCACTTTTTTCAGTTGCAATTGCAATGACTAGTTTATCTGATGTACACATGCACCTAGATGCCCACTTGAATGATAACCAAATAATTATAAAGTTTCCCCAGTATCCATATTATCACCTGTTGTCCAATATAACCATCCCTATCACCTTTTCCAATTCATCATTGCAGTATACTGAATAAATGCTAGAAGAACAGTAGCAATCTGTTTTAGAATCCGGTATACTTTCTTCTTTGTCTGTTAAGGAATCTGAACACAAGCGTGTTCTCTTACACTGGTTACCTGATTTTGAATGCTACTCTGCTGTTCACTCTCAGAGATTTCACTTAAAGAGCAAACTGTTCCTCATCAGACTCTTCACTTAAAGAGATTTGACACTGGTATTGCAATGTGGAAAATTTATTTCACATACTTGCCTGATCAGCTAATGTTCCATCCACCAGCTAATGGTACCCAACTTAAATGTACTTATGGTCTCCCTCTAAGCTACCACCAGATGGATCATGGATGCATCTTACTATCGTGAGTAACAATAACACAACATGATCATTCCACATTCTCATTGGTTTTGCTGTTTCATAAAGCATACTAATTATTCCGTTTTCAGATCTGAAGCTTTGCTGGAATATTCCATATGGACCCAACCGTGTGGTTGACCTTTGTGCTCTCCCAGCATGGATTTTGACTATTATTTATCTTTTTAGTTGACTATTACGGATATTATATAAGAATTTTCTGTTATAGTATACAACATTTTTCTGGTATTTGAGAACATGTGGAATTTTTTGTAAGGGTACGGTATGGTATATATTACAAGCAACTCCTGATTATTACTAAATCCTTAGAATTGTTGAAAATACTTTATATATTACTCAATATAAGCAAGCCATTTGTTATCATTACTCGATACCATTTATTGAATAATCCCTAAACATATTCTAAATATAAAAATTGACTATTGGGGACTAACTTATTTTATTGCAAAATATGAAAAAAAAACTCCACATATTATTGAAATTTGTTCAATATATCACTAAATATTACTTGACATATATTGAAGGCTCAGTTTCATTAATTCATTTGCATATATTCTTAAATGTCTCATGTCATGTAGTTCTATTTGCTTCATGTCATATTTATACCATTTCGTATCTTTTTTCCAAAATATAATGTAGATGTCGCACACATATTTTCCATGAAATATGTTTAGTATGTTTTATCCCACCAATCATTCAAAACTATAGATGCTCGGTCATCTTTGAACCGCAGTATCAAAATAGAAGAGTGGGTAAACGAAAGAACATGGATAGCACATTAAACCAATTGGTTAACTACATGGAGTCTCCCACCTCACTTGCCTAATTTCACACATGTCTTAACAGCGAAGAATAAAGTGGACACGCGACTGACTTACTGACATGTAGTACATGTACATCACCTCCCTCAATTCTCGAAGATCTCATGCTGCTGTAATCCTGCATGAGATTGTGCCTCTTTGTTTATTAAAAAAATATCACGGTTACATTTTCTATTCACTAATGTTAAATTGGTGTGGGAGGTAATTTTTAATAAATTCATAATGCGTCAAGTTCGGCAATCACATACAGATTTCTAGGATTTATAACTCAATTTTCTCTCGACGTGACATGTTCACAGTAAAAACAAGCTGAGGTCAACGACAGCTTACCGACCCGGTTTGGGGATACAGGCATGGAGCGGACCAGCAGCATTATGGACGTCCAACTCGTTTTTTTTTTGTTGATAGAATGTATCTGCTTTGTATATTTTCGTTAAAATGCAAAGTGCNACGTTCCGGCACGAATCTCCGCAATTACTTGTTTGGATTCTATATATTGATCATTTCGCACTAGAATCAGGCTTTTTAACGGAATATTCACATTATGTAGAATATCTTTACTCTGAATATTACTTAGATAAGGAAAAGTACAAAGATAAACAAATACGGTTTGAGATGGTTGATCCAACGACCTTGCATAGAAGCCCCCTAAAGAAAACAAAAAACACAAGAAAGTCCTTGGCCATCGTGCACGTCAACGTCCAACTCAGTTTGAGATGGTTGATATTCCGCTAAATACCATGCTATAACAATGCTTTTCATTTACATGTCATATATTAATCAGCTAAATTTCCATATTCTAAAATCACTTATTATAAGGTGATCATGTAGAACCCACGCAATCATTACAATATTAGTTACTAATATCTTTTGGAATAACTTACTCCAATAAATCAAATAAACTTATTTAGGAAAGAATTAGGGTCATACATGATACATCAAGGAATGATGGTATGAAATAATTAGCAAAAAAATATAGAAACACTTTAAAATATTCTAGCACCACACCGTCTGAATGACGATGCAAGAGTAATAATGCAACCATTGTACAGTTGGTCTTATATATCTTGACAGTTGTTCCTAGAGTTTATCTTCAGGCATGGAAGGTGGATTACTGATATGCATCATGGCCATAAATTCAGTAGCCTCCAGTACGATAAATTGCATTTTGAAAATGGACCATCAGCGCATACTACCAAAATACACCTGGTATACTTCAGTATACTACATGACATTTGTGGACAACAAAGTTGAGGCAAAGAGAGAAATGTAACTTGTATATCAGAAGAATGATAAGTGATATCATATACAAAGAATTTTGTGTCAGTTTTGGAATCATATGCTTCAGTCCACTGATTCTATAACGTCCAATGCCACAGCCTACAGTTTTATGAAAACATATGTACATATTAGAATAACAATCACATATTTTAGATAACAAACATAATAATAGAGTCAAAGAATGGATATGTAGCCTTGTATGTTTGTCTTGCAAGGCTGTAGGCTATGAAGATTGACTGAAAATACATTGTTACCATGGTATATAATAAGGCGTGTATTGAATGAGTAAGGAGTGAAATCAACCATATAGCAAAAAGTTAGTGTGCTGCAATTTTTTAAATCTAGTTATGAATAAATTATGATGAACATATACTGTTACCATGTTATAATTGTCACTGTTTTGTAGATGGAAAGTGTTGTACCAATACATATAAATAATGCCATTTCAACACAAATAGTGTCTGTATTATTTCTACATGGAGGTGGGCTAGAAGAAAGGAAAAAGAGTGACGAATAGGGTGCTACTGCAGTTGTACTTGTATCTAGTGAACAAAATAGAGTGTACGTGCTAAAATCTTCAAAGATATGCCGAATATTAGTGTTCATTCATATTTTTGGTATTAGATTGCATCTCTAAAAGCTCACTCATCATTCAAAAGGTTTTCTAGTATTAATTTTCTCACAACATTATTAATTTTCTCACAGCATACTGTAGGTACTAAAATCATCAAAATGGGACTAAATGTTTCTGACAATTTCTAGTATTTCCTGTAGTATACATTTGAGTTTTGACTACATTTGGATCACTAGAACATGACGAAGTAAATAAGAAAATAAAGACACATTCAAACATAATAAATACTGCTATATAGCCTATTCTCTTTATTTACCAATGGGCCCTGTTGGCTGTTGTCATGATAATTCTTGAGGAAATGATACATTACCCATTAAGAAAAATAATATGAATAGAAACTTGAAATTATTATGTTTTTTATTGTTCGGTTTAATATGATCTCACTATGCTTCCTTCCCATAAGAATTCAGATTAACTAAAAGCAAAGGCATATTCAAAAATAAAATGGTAAAAGTTACACACATTGTAAGGGCAGACGCTTGCGATCCATATTGTAAATCCACGTCAAGACCAACAGGTGGATCTGTTACTACACCACAATTAAGGGTGGCAAGTTATATACTGACTTATCTACTTTACATAAAAAATGTATAGATATAGTAGAAGTCGTCAGAGATAAATATCAAGACAACACATCTCAGTACTACAGAAAACGACCCCTATAAGAGTATAAACTATATAATAAGATAGATTTAGATAAGTGAATATATACAGACTACATTAAAAATAACTTTGTTAAGATTTCACCTCACTGTGATATCTGCTGCATCACCTAGATAAAAATAATCAGAGCCTGATTAGGGCTGATCTAGGTCAAAGCTACCTGGTGAAGGAGATGTGATGAAATCTATAGAGCCATTCATGAGGGAGACAGCAAAATGGATAATTTAGACTCGAGATAAAACAACATAAGATGAACATAAGAGTATATACTGACTTATCTACTTCAATTAAAAAGCCCACGGCTGTACACTCTGAACTCAATACCTTGGTGGCAGGCTCGATGAAGAACTTGGGAGCGTAGATGCTGAGATAGAGCATTGTCTTCAAGTACAGGGAGGATCAGTGAAGAACTGCAAGATAGATCTTGAGAAGGAAGGGGTTGCGCCAGAACTTGGCAAGGAGGAATGGGGCTCCAAAATGTGGGTGACTCCAGTGGACAAGAAGGACCTAGCTGCACGGCAAAACACATCTGCTGCAGCGGCCGCGAAGAACCACGCAACGGATCTTGCGCGAGGGAGGCAGCAGTGACGGTCGATTTGGCAGCCCCGCCGGCGGATTTAGATGAGAAATAAAAGCTGTAGCAGCGATTGAAGACCTAGGCTGCTTCATCGGAGGAGGTCGCCGGCCTCCTGGAATGGGTATCTGGTGGCTTCATAGGAGCGGGTAGGTCGGTCGGTCGGCAATGGCGGCGGTGGAGGAAGGAGAAGAACAGTGGTGAATCCCACGCGGGGGCAGGAGGAGAGCACTGGTGAATGGTGAATGCGGCCCGGGGGCAGCAGTACTCACGAAGTCACGAGCGGTCTATCCCCATTCCCAGTTGCGCTCTGCGCGCAGTCGATTCCCAGGCAGATAGAATATTCGTCATTCCCGCTTTGTACACGGGATTTCACCAGGTGGGAGCGTGTTTGACTGGCTCCAATGTCCAATCTCGACGTCGTGCTCGCCGCAGGATAGGAGTTGCGGCCGCAAACAGTTGTGGAAATTTCGGACTGCTTGTGGGGGCGCGAACCGCCGAGTGAAGTGAAGGCGGCCATGCCAGCGGGCAGCGGCTACGGCACTACGGCAGGCGCGGAGGAGGCCACACCGACGACGGCAAGCGCGGAGGAGGCCACGCTAGTAGCGGAATTTCAGATTGAGGTTGATACAGTGACCATATCTCTGTGCAGATTGACAGCGTGATTAAATAGTTCAGATCATGTGGACTAAACTGAATCATATTTCGGTCAATTGATTAGTCATAGTTCGATAAATTTCTTGATTTGGCAATAACTTGCACCCCAGCCAATCCGATAGCCCCGCGTTTGCCACTGCCTCTTCGTCAGTTGTTTTGCGTTTGGTTCCTCAGTTTCGTTAAGTTGGTAGTTTCAGATTTGCCGGTGTTGTTGCAGTTCGGGTCTCTGAACAGAGATTCCGGCCATGTCACTGCTAGAATCTGCCGTGCCTAACGAAGAAGCTGAGGGGGCTCAGTGAGGTGGGATCCGAGGAGATTGCCGGCCGCCTTCTCGTCGGACTCGTACAGCGACCAGGACATTGACTTCGAGTCCTTCCTCCGGGTACTTGCATCTCGGCGTTTCTCTGAGTTAATGAATGATGATAATGTCCACAGGAATGGGATGCTGTTCTTAGTTTATTCTGTGCGGTGTTGTTGCAGGAGTATATGGATCTGAAAGAGAGCACCACCACGCTGCTGCCTGCACAGTCTGCGAAGACCCATTTCTGAAGTACTTGCCAATCGACCCAACTGGAAACCAACTGTTCGATCTCATCAGGGACAGTGTTTCTTCTCTGGTGAGATGCATCTCTTGTTTCTAGCTAGTATCAGAGTGACATTTTCCCTTGTGGAACAAAAATTATCTGGAGGTACACCTTTCTGATGGTTGTTCATTTATGGTTCATTTTCTCAGCAAATTGATCAATGTAGCTGTACCTGGGAGTCTGGGACCATTGATTAGAGAGCAATAAATAAGAAAAAAGTTCTTAATCTATGGGTGAAAATGAGAAAAATACAGCATAAGGTCCTCCCTCTTTGATGTGATTTTTGCTTGTTACAACATTACCATGTTTGTCTCTGGTTTATTAATCAGGTTGTGAAGCGTCTTGTATGTCTTCGGCGACTGGAATTACCCCTTGTGAGAGAAGCTCCAATGATTATTTTTGGTGCCGATACAGTGCATGGAGAGGGTTTGGAGTCTATTGCGTTGTACTCTGTATGTGTCTTCTCTATCTCCTCTAGACCTCCTAGATTCTGTTCTTTTTTGTTTGTGCTGTTACACATTCCAGTGGGGAATCATATTTTGTTGGAGTCGTGTAGGCAGTGACTTCATTTGACTGGCCAAAATTCAGAAAGTATTTTAGTGGTCTCACACCAACCGTATAATGAAGGAATCATAAAGGATCTTTATACTAGCCCTGGTGGCATGATGACGCCATTCTTTGTTCTATATAATCTGTTACTTGGGGTGTTTAGATTGGGGGAAAGTGAAGGAAAGCACTGTTTAAGAAATGTTACATCAAAGAAAATGTATTATTTAGGAGTAGTAAACGTCTTACTGCACTGCCACTTTGTTCCATTTGGGTAGCTAACATGGTTCATTTTTGCAGCCAGTTTTTTAATTCCTTCTACAAGATAGCAAAAGAAAGACCTAAATGGAACTATTAGATATGCTTGATCTTCAGGTAGAGTACTTGTGTTCCTTCATTGATGAGGTACTATTAGATATGCTCATAGTGCAATACCTTTGACAGAAATGGATTAGAGGAAGGGAAATTTGGCTACATTTGCTAGAAATAAATAGATGCTATTAGACGGGTAGGAACACAGTATATGATGTTCCTTCCAGCCTTCCTGTATCTGCTCTGATTTGACTACACATTTTGATGGTTTTGAGCTTCTTCCTTTTAAAGGCTTGTGCCTCTGTCAAGGAGGGATATCCGCCATCACTCACATATGTGGTTGGGTTGCCTCTTAGAGCCTTGACTGGAACGATCAACGAAAGTGTGCATATTATTGTTCATGCTGGTTGATGTTTTTATTAATTGCTTTTGTTTCCTTCTTACCTTCTTTTTTTTTTACTTAGTGGGACATAAATTAGCATGCCACTTGGCTTTGTTGTCTGGGACTGTTGTATAGAAAATGAGCCTGCCCCTTTTAAGTTTAAGTTCTTGTGCCGCCATACTGCTGAGGTAAAATACATTCTAGTTTGGTGAATCTATGACCGAATATTCTTATTTTTCTGTGCTACTATGTTGTTGACTGCAGGAAGTCTCGAGTGGCCCGTTATTTTGTTGTTCATGATGACAACAATTTTCCATCTGGTGAAACTTCAGCCTCTAACATCACAAATTTACACCTTGTAAGTTACAGCTCTACTTTTTGATGCTCTATTGACCAACGGCTATTAGTAGGCACCTCTGATCATATATTCATATTATCATATGCATGTTCAAACCCAGCCGCCATGATCAGGAGCACTCATGTTTAAGTTATGGTAAGTCCTTTTATAGAGTTTAGCAATCCATTATTCTTCTCTTGCATGTGTATGTTTTTTCTATAAAAAAGGTTCTGGTGTTCCGAAGAAACGATAGATATATTTTCATCATTGAAAAGTCAACTTATACAAAATTTGACGAATAATTAGTCAAACTATATGCAAGGTTAGGACTTAATAATTGCATCAGTAGATTTATATCCATAATCCCTTTAGGATGACATTGATTTTCTGTAAATTGAGGACATATTCTAATAGAAATTAAGAGTCAAAATCTATTATGTTTGACTTGTCACTAATCAAAATACATCTATCATTTCTGAATGGAGGGAGTAATGAAAAAAGAGGGGAGGGTATGTTTCTGGATTTCGGAATTGTTGGTTGACGTGTACAACGAGGGGCAACACATATACCTTTATTTGTGATTTGCTTTTAGAGTATCTGAACAATTCTTATATTCTTATGGTTTTACGCAGATTTTGTATGGTGCGTGCATGGGGCAAGTAAATGATGGATATCTTTTGCTTATACCTTACATGTTGTATCGCCTCTGTTGTACTTACAACATTCTGTTAAGTGGTACATGCCTATTCGTTTCGGGAAAAAATTGGTACCTACCTACGTCGCCTACCAGGGGCTCTTGTTGAAGAAATGGAGAAAATTGGAGATGAGAATGAATGATGACTCTAGCAAAAAGTTAGCCAGACGTATTTATCCAACTTATTATAAGATGCTCTCTGTATTTTGAACTCAAGTATTATTGTATTAGGCTAGTCTGAGTGGGGGTTTCATGGGGAGTTTCATGGCGATAAG
>JAZFNS010019999.1:83067381-83077604 GCA_037127165.1 Alloteropsis angusta | reverse complement strand
AACTCATAACCGAGTGATTATTGTTTCTGAAAAAACGAGTAATTGGTTTGCTTAGGGCAGTCCCAATACAGGCTGTTAATTATGCTGCCATGTAGGCAAAATGCTGATGTGGAATGATATTTATTGAAGAAAGAGTCAAGACCATATGTGAGAGAGACAAGTGAACCATAGAATACTATGATAGAAAATTGCATTGGAAAGTATAGTTTCTTGTAAGTGAAGTCTTGACACTAACACTATCAGTGGATTGTGGATTGGGACCGCTCTTATTAACCGCCCCGACCAGCTCGTCTGCATCGTCCACCCGCTGCGCGCTACAAATACCAGCGAAATGGCGCGCGCAGCTGCACAGAAAAGCCATCCAAGAACGGGGAAGCGACAGAAAGGAACAGGGAGAGGAAGAGGACAATGGGCATGAGCCTTGCGCAGGCGGTGGCGGCGCTGGTGGACACGTGCGCGCGGAGGCTCTCGCGGGCGGCGCGCCGGCTGCAGCTGCGCCCGCCGCGGCAGGGGCTCGCGGCGTCATTCTCGCCGCGCGCCATCGTGCCGTTCCTTGGCGGCGGCGGCGGCGGAGCCATCAAGAAGGCCCTCTCGTCGTCGGCCAAGTCGAAGAGGAGGAGGAGGGAGGCGGCGGAGGACGAGCTGAGCTTCGAGTGGGAGGAGGACGGGGTGTGGAGGAAGGAGATAATGATGGGGGAGCGGTGCCAGCCTCTGGACTTCTCCGGGGCCATCTACTACGACGGCGAGGGCCGCCGCCTCGAGCAGCCGCCGACCCCGCGCTCGCCGCTGCGCAGCCCGCTGCCGGCGTCCGTCATGCTCGCGGCCAACGCCGGAGGGCACTAGTTAGCTAAGGAGCTGTCGGTTTGGCTGCAAGTGTACATGGATTCCCTTGCTGCTATGTTTTTCCTTTTTGATCTTTTTATCTATCATGGAAAATTTTATCAATTTGGCTTGCTCCTCTCTCCAGCGTTACCTCTCTTACAGTTTTCGCTCTGATCGATCATCGCCCAAGTTACTTGCTTCCGCGCACAACTTTATTTTGTTATTTTTTTTTTCTTTGTTCGTGTTGTGATCCCATTATAAAGTTTCAGTTTAGCTTTTATCCATCTGATGCGTTTGGTGGACAGGATGTGAGACTATACGGAGATAATTCTGAAATCTGAACTAATTTCTCGTTGTGGTTACCTAACTCACAAATCTTTACAAGGACAATGAGTGGCGGAGCTGGAAAGAAAAATAAGGGGGGGCCAACTGAATTTTAAGCAATTCAAGAATTGGTAATTCATACAGGCATATACTAGCTAGCCATGACAATAATAACGAATTATGCGATGCAATACATAAAAGTGAAAAGTTTTAAAAAGTGATCAATATATCTTACTTGTTTATTTAAATTTCACGGCGCGTTTCTTCACCATATTGAAATCATCAATATATCTTGCTATTACAGGACAAAAATTAAAATGAAAATAGTTTAAATGATTTGGATTAGAGAAATAGAGATGGCTTACATTGGTTTGAATCGATGAACAAACATTAGGAGGAGCCGAGGAGCGTGCGCACGCCACGACGCAGTGACGTAGTGGGACATGCCGCGACGGCGATGTAAAATAAATGGCGGCGCGGCGCCACCGTGTGCACTGCGTAGCGCAGCAGTCCACGCAGATTGGCGGTCCTCGCCGTCGCGGACGCTACCGGGCAGCGGCAAGGCAAATCGCGATTAGATGAACGGCAAGGCAAATTAGATGGAAACTAAAACTGCAGGTCCGCAGCGCACGCAGCACCTGACTGAGCAGGCTGCCGGTCACATATGGGCCTTGGGCCAGGCCAGGCTTTAGTTTAGTATAGATATTGTTTTTTTATAAGCTAGAAATTATTGCAGCTGCTAATTGTTTCGTCGGAAGTTAGGGGGGGCCACGGCCCCTGCCGGCCCCCCTCAATGGTGTACTGTGCAAACTGCTCAGGATAAATATTTGAATGAGCACGTCTGGGGCTACACACGCACTTTGTGCAAATTTCAAATTTACAAAAGAAAAATGCATGAATGCAATAGAGCTTAGACTTTGTAAACACGCCATTTTTTTGTAAAAAGAAAATGCATTTTGTGCGAGACTCTCGACCAGAGCCCTAGACCGCTGCTCCGATCGAAGTCGCCCTCCTCTGCCCTTCAGCCCTTGCATGATCATGAATAGTAAAGCACTCTAAGAAAACGGCCGTTGTAACCCCAATACAGTCCAAGTTGACTTGAGCTCGTCACCATCTTCTTCCCTGNTCCTCAAAAGCAAAGAGCTTAACTTAAACGGGACGAATCGGTTGACACAACAATTCATCAGGTGGAACTACCTCAATGCTTTCTGAAATCTGAACGTTCGTTGTGGTTCAGATAGTTCACGCAAAGCTGTCCAACGTCCGGGTCGGGCCCTTGAACTGGAATCATTAGCGCACTGGCGACGACTNCCCCCCCCCACATGCTTCAGCTAGAATTATAGTGCGTAAATACTAGTTTCACGAGAGCAAATAGAACTATTTATAGCCAAAAGGAAATAAAATGACTTTGCTCTTCAGTCTGCTGCTGCCCGGTAATTAAACCCGTATTTTCAGTAAATCCATTGTGCTGTCCATCTCTGAATCTGAAAAGGGGAAAAACGGCAGCTATTTTTTTTGGAGTACACATTGCAAAAATTTGAAATAACAGGCAAGCTCCACAGGACCAGTGAACAGTGTCGGTATACCTGTTCATTTCGGCACCATGGAAATTGCCAAGGACCAAATTATTCGTGCGAAAACGATGGTGCTACCCTACCACCCTTGACGAAGGATCTCTCTGATGGCGCCATTGCCAACTGTCAGCGGCTGCAGACGAAACGTTAGTGGCGAGAGCCGGAGATGGAAAGCAATCGAAGAACAGCGTTCAATGTGCCGCCTACCCATCATCAGGCTCTCCTATTCATCAACTATGGCACGTGATTCTGATGTTAACACTCCAAAGCGATATGTAGTTAGCGATCTAATCATGAGGTGTTGAGGATTGGAGTGTCGACATGAAGCATTGAACTGTTTGAGGATTGGAGATGGAAGACCTATAGTTGCCATACTTTCTGGTAAAACATAGAATACTTTAGAACTGATATTTTAACATGGTAGAAATATCAAAAAAAATGATGATGAGAGTTCTAGCTAGAGTTATGGTATTTTGTATGGAAGAGTGTGGCATGTGCCACAAAGCAATATTTTCTTGGTTATTTGCTCCTATAAATATGGGTGCCCTCCACCCCAAGAATAACAAGTAGAATCCATTTGGAGTTGGCATACTTAACCACCATTTAGAGTTGAGTGACATGTCATTGAATAACATAAGTAGAGTATGGTAAGATAGCCACTACATGAGATTGTGAGTCTTTGTTGTACAACTTGTATTGTGTGAATGGAGGTGTTTAGTTCCCATTGGTGTCAATGTGAAGATCTTCTCCAAGTAGTGTGCTTATAGGATCTATAGAAGAAATGGTAATACACTATTTTGATGTCACTTGTATCAAGTTGGTATCAAGGTCGGAGCAACAATGTCTCAACATGTTGGAATAAAAGCCTCGAACTGTCAAACCACAACCTGAGTTTCGCTATATGTAATTAGAATACAAACTAAAAGAACAAACCCATTAGATATCGGTTCCATTAAAAAAACCAACAGCTAAAAGAAACAATCAAATAATCATGACGCCAACATCACCATAAACCAAGAGTAAAGAAGTACATATCAAGTTCTCACCATATATCAACTATTACTAATAAAAATGAGAAAATTGACAGTTCAAAATGGCAATGAACAACTTCATGAATCAAATGAGTCATAAATACAAAGGTTAGATGTCATGTGCAAGCTCCAAGAGCCACATCAAGTGCATATTTGAATTCCAGTCTTCAACGATTTATTTCACGCAAACTAGATAGTATAGTTTGTTGAGCGTATCTTGGAATGAGATAGAATCAAATATCAGATAACACAAACACCATATGATCAATCACATTTTTTCTTTCTCAAACAAACCTAAAAAACAAACTGAGCACAATCACCTCGAAAATTCTTGAATACAAACCTCACAATCTTTGATTTCAAATAAATGATGGAAGATCTTTGCTTTCAAAAATTGAAATTGAGTTTGTCACTAAGGTTATCTAATTCATCAAGTTGAAGAATTAACACATAGAAAGTTAATTAGTTAGAGAATATAATTCATGAAAAGAAACATATGTTCTAAAGAATGTTAATGATAAATATGTAGGACAATGAAAACTGTACCATGATTTGTAATGTTTCTAGATTGAGAAAACATCTCAAAAAGCTCAACATCATCTTCGACTCTTTAGAAACACAAGCCGCACTTTCAGGGCCAAAATATAACACTTGGAATGGTGGTATGTCGTCTCGGCAAGCTTTCAACATATGATCAATAAGATTCATGACCACACACACAATATTGTATATAGATGGATAAATAGTTATTATTCATCAAAAAAATTAAACTAACCTCAACAACAGTTTCAAATATCTTGAGGACGTGGTTTGTTGTTGGGTCTAGATACCCAACCAACTTAATCTTTTGGATGGAGCTAATGTTGACCATGATGCGGAAACTATCACTCGGAGGGTCACAACGAAGGTCAGTCCAAATGAGCCGATCGAGATTCGTAGCAGTGCCCACATCATTTTCATGGATAATAGAGTTCGAAAACACCAAATAGCGCAGACGCAAGCTATGAATGTGATGATCTCATTGAAAAGGTCGAAGGTTCTCATGTAAATTCGACACAACCTGAGATCGACGAGATGTGAAAAAGAGTCCTGAGCCGCGGTTGAGATTGTTTGTTATTAGAAATGCCCAAAGGTTGATGTGGAGGACTATGACCGAGTGGATACTAAGGACGCCCGCGGGAAAATTCGCGTACCCAACAGATGGATGTTTTTTGAGGATGAGTTCCCGGACACCCTTGTCAGCAAGTATCTAGAGCCAGTTGCACAACAGTGTGTCAATTTCCTATGACATCGCGTAGTTGCAGATGCGAGCGAGAGCGATGTATCGGAAGGGGCGGGTACTTACAAAGGGCGTCAGATGCAACGTCGGCATTGGCTTGCCAATCGGTGTCTCCTTATTCTTGAAACTGTTGGATGAGGTCAGAGTCATTGATGATGAATGGTATAGATACCTAAACGGCACGCTATCACGGCAATAATAAGGTAGTGCGCGCACCATCATTTGGAGAGATGCACGAGGCAATGTTTAAAAGCAACTTGTCATAGATAACTGATGCAATCCTTGTCATCCCCATTTGGAATGGACATTGTTTTATTGGTAGAAGATTAGCATCTGGAAAACGTGGCCTTAATCTCCTTGAGCATGGTTTGTTTTGTCACCGAACATTCAAAGAAGAAGAAATGATTAGATTATTCAAAAAGAGCAATGGCCAGCATCTTATACTACATATTTAAAATATATTTATATAGGCGATTTCGCGTCGCAGCAGGAGGCCCAACACTCTGCCAATTTCCTTAGGATGCTCTCCATCACTTTTTTTTATTTCACATAAAAATGAGAAGACACTAAAAAATAAAGAGGTAATATGCAATTCCAAATTGATCAAATATTTTTAAGAAATCCACCGTCCATCTTTAGATTGCAAAACATTTAACAAAACTTTTTTAATAGCCATAATATTTAGCTTTATAGAACTTGGCATCATTATCCAAGAAATCATAAAACCCGTATGAATAGCAAACAACCTGGCCATTCAGCTAACATTACAACTATAATAGAGTAACCATAACATTGGAAGTTTAAAAAACATGAATATGTAGACACAAATTGCTCGCTGACAATGAATTTCCATATCTTCCTATTCATTAGGCTGAGTATCCATCATGGAAAATAAATTTAGCAATAGAGGACTGCACATCTAAAACAAAATAAATTTTTGGGAGGTGGACCTAAAATCTTGACTGATTGATGCAACCACGGATATGGCAAAATTGTATAGTACCAAATTATTTTTATGGACTTTCCATTAGCCTGCGATAGGAATCGAATCAAAGTAAACTTTATCATTTAATGGTGGAAACAACAACCAAACAGGGATGTCCGAATGGCAGCAATAGGAGACGCCCTAGTTGGTTGATGGCACCAGAATAAAAAATCGGCAACGATATAAAGGTTGAGATCGCGATTCGCGCCCCCTGATACTTTGTTGCAAATCTGAGAGCAACAATGCAAGTGAAAGTATCGTGAGGTCGGCGCCAAGGAGAACACTAGAGATGAGGGAGGCGTGGGATGATGTTGAAAAACATCTTGTTCACAAGTGAATTATTGAGATTCTCACAGTCCCATATTTTTACACATGTCTCTGCTTCTATTCACTACACAACTTAACACGACAAGAACTCTTACACATGTCTCTGGTCCTACATATTTTTATCTTTTAATGGTGGCTACCTATGCCATTTGGATTGACTAAAATATTAGAGTCCGACTAAAATAATTATAACCCAATTCAAACGGTTTGGATTGTGAAGAGAGTTTAAGAATCCAACTATACAATCTACTTCTTCTCTTGACTAGCTTATGGGCGATTCTAGCCTGAGAAAAGACATTTTTGCCCTCTATGCAAGCACAAATATTAAGAGAAGTAAAGGGCATGATAGACATTTTGCACTTACTACCCATCTGACATTTGGATTATAATCCTAAGGAAAAGCTATATCTCACCTGGGTGAAATCTGAGCTCTCCTCACCTGAATTCCGTGCCTTTGGATTTGGTATTGATGACTTGGATCTCTCTTCTCAGGTCTGTCTTTTCCTCTCTCCTGGTATTTGTTTTTGTCTCACTGACATGTGGGGCCCACTTTGTTGCTCTGTTTTTTTGCCTTGCTGATTTGTGTTACCCATATGTCAGCCTCATTGATTAAGATTTAAGACATTAAGTGAAGGCACCCATCTTAGTGCCAATCATTCTCCCGAAGTCCCGAAGCATATTCGGTGTGGAATGTGAACGATCGGACATGGTGGTTGCAGGCCCGTCGCTGCACTAGCGCATCGACCGGCATGGGGCAGCCCATGCGTGACTGCCGGGCTACGCGCGAGGCTGCGACTGCATGCTGCTGCCTTGCTCCTGCCACCAGTGCGTAGAGGCAAGTAACAAGTAGAGCAACCGTGTTTGGTCCATTTCATTCCTCAGTGTCTGTCCCAATCCTCTCCTCTCTAATGTATAATCCAGTGGTGGTTGCCGGCGTAAAGAGCAAAGCTTGGCGATGACATCGCGCTATTGTTCCAGGACGTGGTGGCATCTTGTTCCGGGGAGCGGTGCAGCGAGCCCAGCACTGCGCCGCAGGATCTGGCGGAGTGGTGGAGGTGCGGCCCCCGAAATTCGGCGTGGGGCTGACCTTATAGAGGCGGCTTGTTGAGCTGCAACCGGTGCCGGGCTAGCTGCAAGGTTCATCCATGGCTGCCCTTCAAACCACTCCCCTTCACTCACTCTGCTCCATCCCCGTGACCTTTGTCTCGATTTTCCTCATGTTTGTGCTATGGATTTTTTCAATCTCTATTTTCTGGGATTGTGAGTGTGTGATTGGTTTACACTATGTTTCTGGCATTTGAATATGTCTTATGTTAGAGGTATTTTAGCTTAGGTTTTCAATTTTTTGTACCTTTGCATAGCTGATTGGGTGCATGTAGGGGGGGGACAATATCATACAACTATTCTAATTTTAACTTTTATTTGAGCTAGATGATATGGTAGGGAGTAGATATCTGTGAATAAGGGTGAGGAAAGACGAGGGTCAGTTTGTACACGCTGGATGACTTGTCTATTACGTTCATTTGATGTTGATCCATGATTTATTGTTCCTGATTAGGACTTAAAACTAATGTGCTATATTAGGCTCACTATCTCTGAATCTCTCAATTAGCCTGATCAGATTTATATATTTTTAGATCCATTTATTTTGTGTGTGTGGTTATTTTTGTGATTCCATATTTTTGTTATTTTTGACATGTTAATTTTAACAAGTCAGGGTTGTATATGTACACTCGACCACTTCTTTTTCTTTTTATAATTAAGCAGTCAAGTCTTCTTACCATGTTGTTTTCTTATTGATGATTTTCCCAAACAGATATCTTTTGACGACGTTTCATGATGTGTTTGACAATATATCAGTGATGATTGGGTTGCATCATCGAGCAGGAGCGCCAAGCACTGAATCTGGTATGCTCTTTTCTAATATACACCTTATTTCTTCTTCATATCTGAATTACATAGTCTATCCGTGTTTTCGCTTGAGTTTTACTTACTCCCCTATCTTTGTATATGTACTAAATAGATACCTTATATAATTATTCCCTTTTACATATGTTTTTGCCTTTGATGATATGCGTTTGCAACTTTGCATCTTTGAGTTTCCATTTGTGGGGTTTAACTCACTTCACCAAGTTTTGTAATTTTGTAATCCATAGATAAATTTCGCCTGTTTGCCTTTTGCATATGATTTTTCCTTTGTGGATCTGCCTTTTCATGTTTGAATTTCCATTTGTGGGGTTGCACCCACTTCCTCAAGCTTTGTATTTCCATAATCCATAGGTAAATTTTGTTATTTTGCCTTTTACTTTTGATTTTGATTTTGATTTTGATTTTGATTTTGATTTTCTGCATCTTCTTTTGCTTGTATTAATTTCCCTTTGTTTGGTTCTACTCACTCCCTCAATCTTTGTACTTACCATTGCTTTGCTTTTGTATTTACATTGTGGTTCCGATTTTGTTCGATGCTACCCTTGTTCTGCCCAATCTTCCCTCGTTGTCTCCTATGCCCTTTACTTTCTTTGTTTTGCTGACAGAAGGTCCCATTTTTTTACTGTGTATTAATGTTTGGCTTCATTTTTCCTTTTCACATTCTCCGCTTCTTCTCGCTTTCCATATAAGTTCATTAACATGGTATATATGCGAGGATTACAGGAAATTCCATTAGCGTTGTTTTAGCTCATGTCAATTGTTGACAAATACCTTTTGTTGGAATTACAATCTAGATACCTACAAGTTCCAGTTTATGTTGTGGCGTAAATCATGAATATGTCATGTAAATAGATTGATTTCAAGTTCATGCATGTTTTCATATTTGCCTTCATGTTCATGTAAGTAGAAATGCTCCTATTAGGGAAAAACTATTTTTTTTGCTCAGGTAAGTATTGTTTCAATTTTATTTTTACAGTACACACATTGCCTTGTTATAGTGAGAACTGAAGCTTCCATCTAAAAAGTAAAGCTTAGCATATATTCTTCTCGGACTTCTTGCAATATCAACATTTCTGGATGTGCTGCTAATCATTTCTGGGAAGTATTCCATAATCAAAATATTTTAAATACCTTGCCGGTGCTTTGACGAATCTTCTGAATTCTGAAGGTACTTGCCAAGATAATAGACCTTGCCAGTGCTTTGACGAATCTTCTGAATTCTGAAGGTACTTGCCAAGACAATAGACCTTGCCAGTGCTTTGATCTTTTGAATTTCGGTACTTGCCAAGGCACAAGTTTGGGAGTTTAGAGGAAAAGATGTACTAAGGCCCGTTTGAATCCACTCAACTAAACTTTAGCTGGCTAAACTTTAGCTAATGTGGTTGTTTGGATCCTCACTTAAAATTTAGTTTGTGTCTCACCTACTACCCAACTAAACTTTACTTGATTAGCTGAGTGCTCACAGCTAACAAGTTAAACTTTAGTTGGGTGGATCCAAACAGGGTCTAAAAGAAGGCTCATTTGTGAGACCAGCTATAGCAGATTCTTGCATTACCTTGCAATTTTCAGCGATGCAATTCTATTTCAACGGTGTAAATATTTGTAAACTTTGTTCGCAACCATCATTAACTAGTGCACCATACCAAATAGGGAATCATGTAAAGAGCATCTATAGTCTCCCTTTTCCAAAAAAACTATGTATCGAGAAAGAATTTGCTCGAGTATATACCCAGATGTGCGGGCGGTAGCAAGAAAAAAAAATACGGCCACATTCCGATTCTTGTTACGAAAGCAATAGGATTTACAGGTCACCGCTAANGAAGAGATTCAGTCGTTAAGTAGAAAAACTACTGTACAAGCAAGCAAGTACACGAATCTACGGACACGTATGTACATTGACGCGGACGCACGCACCAAACCATGCAACTTTGCAGAGATCACCAGAACGATTA
>JAZFNS010019999.1:81988809-82003423 GCA_037127165.1 Alloteropsis angusta | reverse complement strand
TTGTCGGAGTAGTTGCAAATATCGACTTATATATGTGATCATGGATAGAAGTTTGCGGCTACTTTTACAGAATAGAATAGAGTTGATGAAAATATGAAGAAACTGTGGAGCCTCTCCTTTTCTGATTACAATTTGCAAATCTTCTTTTTTGTTTCATGTAATTGCCGTCTATTCTCAATTCTTTTTTTTCTTCTCATTGCAGATGCACCACTTACCTTGAAGATGGATTTAATTTTTATCTATTCAGCATTTGTTAAGGGTGACCACACATATTTCGAAATTGACTCATTGTATGAAGGAAGTCAACTGTATCCCCGTGTAAAATATACAACAGTGGATGAGTACTTAGATACACTAGTTTAGAACATTGATCTATTTATATCTTTATTTTAATTCCTAAACAATCCCTTTTTTGTTTCAAATGGAATATTGAAAGAAGTGGAGCATGATGAATATATGTCCATCTTTGTTTGCTCTGAAAGTGAATGTGGTGATAATCTGACAAATTTTGATCCTGCATACATGACATGATCCTTGGGCACGTCGAATCAGTAATGGGCTCATATCCAAGTAATAGACAAATTGCAAACAAATAAAATCGCTGTGATGCTTTAGCAGACATTCTGAACTTTCCTTACTGAAGTCTGTGAGGTTCACAGAATGAGAAAATATTGACAAAGGATAGAGATTGGTGTTAGGGAGTCATACTGCAAGATTGTGCAGCTGCTGGGTCCACATAAGCTGGCTCCTTTTAAAGATATACTTTGTGTTCCTAGGAATATATGATAGTTTTTGGAATAAGCAGCCTAGGTAATGGTGAAGAATGGCTGCTTCCTCTATTCTTTGGTTTCTTCTATCCTTGGTGCAGTAGAAGAAGAGGACAAGAATGCCAACATAGAAAACAAAAAAGATCTGTTTTCCTTGTCTTTTCCTCTTAGTTGTCTCCTTATAACTCTTGCTTTTGTCCTTCATTTGCACCTCCAGCTGAGGGTAGTTGAAGAACGTCGTATTTTTCTTGATCCTTGAGGTAAATACTCTCCTGATTCATCTTTGATTCATTTATTTGATGTGGTTTGCGTCACATGTTTTATTACCCTGCGGACTGCAACATCTTAAGAATAAAAAGGATGGTGATTTTATTCTTTGTATGTTTTTTCTGTACAGTTTAGTCTCACTAAAGTTATGTTCCTAAACTGCCAGTTCATTATCCATCAATAATCCTACCTATGCTTAATAGATTAATACGCTTCCAACCTTAGAAGGTAGCAAGTTGTTTACTTCAAATCCAGCAGAAAGTATAAGAATGTTCTTGCTTTCTGCTTCATGCCAACATCTGTGCTCCATTTAGTAAGACACCCTCCTGGTGTGGTGAATAGCACGGTTCAGATCCCGCAATCTGTGCTTCTGTGAGTCAATTTGTTTGGGTATGTCTCATTTGGATCTGGACTAGTTTCCCTATGTGGGAGTCTGGTTTTGTTGCAAACACAAAGTTTCAGAATTTTCAGCTAGTTCACATAAAGGTCATGATGATTTGCAGGCTTCATTCCTTTTGCAATTTACATCCAGATTTTCTCTGGAACTTCTAGTTGTTGATCGATCACATAAAAGTAACCATATAATGAAATTTATATCCTGGATTGGAGAGATTTGCAATGATAGAAGATAAATAAATAATATTATCATTCAAATGAAATTTATTATCATTTGCAATAAACTCAAGGGTGTAGCCCATGATGGATCTTGCTTGCAAATTTAACTATGCTGACATTTTTTTATTTTGAATTATACTTACTTTCCTTCGATTCTATTTTATTTTATCGATATTACAGGATTGCAAATCTTGTGAACCAGAGGAATTTCAATTTGAAGTTATCAAGTATGCTAGCTGCAGATAGCAACTCAGGGCATAATAGGCATTCTCGCAATGATTCTTCCGTAAAGCACAAAAGTGGCTATGAACCTTCAGACACAGAGACTGAGTGGCATGAAAGCCCTTGGAATGATGGAGTATTGACATCAGAGAGGACTCGTCTTACTAAAGATCCTGGTAGAAATGGCCAAGTTGGTATTAGGAGGCCAAACATATCTCCTAACCGCACAAGAGATTATCATGCTGAGAAAACTTCAAGCTTGAGGTACAGTCGTACACCTCCCAGAGTAACAGAACAAAGGCGGCAACCTTACGTGTCTGGAAAGAATGAATCACGTAAGAAGAACAGTCGAACGCCTCCCAGATTTCGTTCTTCTATGGAAAGCTTTAGTAAATCATCAATCAAGGCAAGGTTTTCACGCAACCGGTCAATTTCTACGCCGAAACTACGGCCACAAGAGAAGGAACATCCTGCTAGAGCTCCTGCATTTCTTGGCACTAATCCTGTCTCAGCACATCGAGAAAGAGAAGCTGCCGGTAATATAGAAGAAGATTCACATGCAGAAAATTGTTCCCAGGAGATCAATGAGTTGATTGGAAATGGCAAGTTGCCTAATTCCAGATATAATGAATATGCATTTACAAGCACAGAGTCAATACCTGCAGGTGACATCTTCTTCTCCCGTGATTGCAGGGCACCACTAGATAAAACATCAACAAAGCATAACAATATTGACGAATCACTTACTATGAATTCAAATGCCCATGATGAGAATGGCGGAGGCGCTACTCAAGAAAACAACAGTAATTTAGGCCAGCTGTCACAGTTTGTTTCAGCCCGGACAGCTTTATCACGTACAACCACAAAATCGAGTTATGCTACTGGCCGCCATTCCCAAATAAGCAGCACCACCACTTTGAGTAGCCCGTATAGTGGTGGTAGATTAAGTGGAGAGAGTGGAAAATTTAGTGATTTCACTGGGAAACTAGTTGGAGGTGTCATGAAACTCACATCTAGCAAAGCGCAAAACGATGTGTGGCTTCCATGTGTGACTGGCAAGGCATGCCGGAAATCAAGAGCAGCAAACGACAAGACAAATGATGAATCTGAATCAAGTTTCATTCAGAAGGCACCCGTTGTTGAGAAGATCAGACTTCTGTGGGCTGATAAATATCGCCCACGAAATTTAAATGGATTTACTTGCCACAAAGAGCAAGTTCATCAGCTTAAACAATTGGTAACCGCACTTGAGTTCTTTCCTAGCTAAATGTGTTTTTATATATTATATATAATTATAACTTTTTCTTTAATAAAGTATTGTATCTGTTTCTGAATTTTTCACAGCCCATATTGTTACAGTTCATCCTTCCTGCCATTTTTATTAGATGTTCTGCAAGTCGTGTTCCACTAATTTAAAGCTGGTGCTCTATCTTATAAATGTCAGTATCCTGCTGTGACAGGTCTCGGCGGAAATTTGCCCACATATCATTTTCAAAGGACCTCCGGGATCAGGAAAGAGGTCTTTGTGCAGAGCTGTCCTCACCGAGATATTTGGTGATTCCTCTCTGAATGTACAAACTTANAATACCGAATATGAAAGTTCCATTAATATATATACTCTGGACAAATTTCATCAAGNTTTTTTTTTTGGCTGCTTTTCCAGGTGTCTCACTATTTGAAGAGTTGCAATGGGCAGGTTTGTTCTGTCACTAATGCTTATCGGTCAAAATTTGTCTGTCCATACTCCATATTTCCTTTAGCTTTTTAGTTTTGAGTCAATTTTACAAAACAACAACTGTCTGCACCTAATTGCCAAGGAACTACAAACTCTGAAACCAGCAAGGTTTTTGCGTGGACCCACCTGTCATTGTGTGTAGGTCTGTGGAACTAAGGGCGCAAGTAGTTGTAGTTTGGTAAAATTGGCCATAGAAGTTGTAGTTCCTTGATATTTAGGTGTAATTGTAGTTTTTTGAAATTAGTTTTTTGTTTTACAATTGTGTTTCTTCTAGAATTTGTGAAACGAGATGCAGCTCTCCATCGTATTGGAGCGTTTTTTAATTATTTACAATAGCGTTTTCACAGTTGACATCAAAAGATCCTCTTGTTGTGATCATTTCATTCAACATTGACATTTTAAAAAGAGCAGTGCATAAAGTAGTTGTCTTATGAGATTGAGTGAGCTAAGGTTTCTGTAATTTTGCAGGGATCTGCATCTGTGCCTATTCTTGTTCCAGTGTCATCAAGCACTCACCACGTGGAACTCAATATGAGGTCTCAATCCAAGAATGCTAGATATGCTTTGATGACTCTTGCAAACGAAATGTCAGATAAGCGTAAAATCACGGAACCAGTTGTGAGAAGGAACTTTAAAGGTATAATTCATGGTCTGGAAGTTTGTACCATTGTTCCTTGAAATGTCATTCCATTTGAACTATTCATAACATGATTAATTGTTGTTTCCAGTAATTGTTCTCTATGATGTTGATAAAGTCAGCGAGAATAATCAGCGTTTAATAAAATGGATACTTGATTCCTCCTCTGATGCATGCAAGATAATAATGACTTGCCAGGATGAATCCAATCTCATGGATTCTATAAAGAGTCGTTGCAAGCTTATTACAATTGGTGTGCCCAGTACACGTGAGGTGAGTTCAATTTAGTTATAAGCCAGCATTTACATGTTAGCTTTCACGATCTACCTAAGTCCCAATTTCAGAAAACATGATATAACTATTGAACTCTAGCATGTTACTTTCGCTTGACATGATGTTTATATGTTATTTATTGATGACTGCGCTTCATATTATGAGGCATGGGTACTCTTCCATTCTTAAAAAGTAGCATGTGTAGCATCAGTATTTTGTTAACAGTTTAGAAACACTTAGTCACATTTTTCTTTTTGGTCAGATTGTGGATATCCTCACTTATATATCAAAAAGAGAGAGTTTTGATCTTCCTGCAAATTTTGCAACTACCATTGCAAATCAATCCAGGCAGAACTTGAGGGAAGCTATCTTGGCTTTGGAGGCATGTAAAGGCAACAAGTACGGTCGTTGTATCTCTTTTTATGTATTGCGGAATTTCTTGATTCCCCAAAATATATATTGTATCGCACTGTTTTCTGAATATTTAAAATGTTGCCTTTCAATGTACCAGTTACCCCTTCATTGATGGACAAGCTATACCACTAGGGTGGGAGAAGGTTCTGGAGNGAACTTTCAGCAGAAATTTTGGATGATCCTGCTCCCAAAAGGTGTGATACTAGAATTAGAAGAAACTTAGCCATTATACATTATACTTTCACATTGCCCTTCGGATGGCTGGAATGTAGTTATTCCCACGAACTTTCACAATATAGCTTGTGGTCANGAACTTTCAGCAGAAATTTTGGATGATCCTGCTCCCAAAAGGTGTGATACTAGAATTAGAAGAAATTAGCCATTATACATTATACTTTCACATTGCCCTTCGGATGGCTGGAATGTAGTTATTCCCACGAACTTTCACAATATAGCTTGTGGTCCNCTTTTGATCGTTACTATGTACATCAGTTTGTCTAAGTAGCACAGAGAAATGACATTGAACTGTTTGATCGCATCTTACAGTTCAATTTACATAACAGATGAAAAAATTGTGTAGGGTATTCTTGGCACGAGGCAAGCTCCAAAAGCTCCTGGTGGAATTTGTACCTCCTAAACTAATACTTCAGGTAAACAATGCAAACCAAAGATGAAGAGTTTCTCTTTTTCTTCATGCATATGAACATTATTCCTGAATCTCGCAGAAGCTTGTAGAACTCTTACTGAAGGGTATTCAGACTAGTGTGAAGAGGGAGGTCTACTATTGGCATGCCTACTATGTCAGTTTGCTTTCACACTTCCAATTTACATGCATTTTACATGATGAATCATGTTAATGATATATGAGAACAATGAATTTCAGGATAAGAGGCTGCCAGTCGGTGCAAGTGCTCTGCTGAAGTTGGAAGGTAAACTGGCATCTCCCACCTTGTATTCAGATAATTAGCGCTCCTGTTAAGTACCCGATACACAATTAATCCATACCGCAAAGTGCTACTTGATTATGGATCTAGTCAGTGGGAAATGATTAGGCTTGGTTCTGGATCAATGTTAGGAAAAGGCATATTGTCAGTCGTTAGTGTATTTCTGTATGTTCCATGAGATCTGTAGATTGCTACGATTGCTGGAAAAAGTAACGGCTATCTATTCCTTTTTTGTTCTTTGCTTTGGCAGAGTTTGTTGCCAAGTTCATGAGCATCCAGCGCAAGAGCTTGTCAGTCAGCTCACAACGGGCTCATGATTCCTGAGACGGCGCGGTGAAATCGGTACAACAAACCAACACGCGTCTCTTCGTGCCGCTCAGCTGTGTTGAAACCCTGTCTCGCTGTCTGTGTCATCACTTGTCATGGACTCATGGCACATTGTTTTTCTCGTTCCATGGCAGAACCTCCTGTCTGTGCTGCGCAGTTGGTATATGGAGTTATGGATTATGGTGCATATTTTCTTCTTCTTTTTTGCCTCGCATAGCCCTGTGCATCAGACTAAAAATTTGTGCAGCAAATAAGCGCATATACCTTGTGTATTTGCAATGCGTTGTTGCAGACATAATCTGCTGTTAATGTATGTACAATATGTGGGTGAAGTGTGCTGGCTCAGTAGAATACCAGAATGGGACAAACTGCGAGGTGAGAAAGGTTGGGCTGTGCAGAGCATTTGTGAGCTTCCGGCCCAGTCTGTTAGGGCCCGCTAACGGCCGGGTTCTCTCTCGACGCGCGTGGTGTGGTCCCGCCCGAAGCTCCGGAATGGAAACCTGCGGCTGTATCTGTGACTGTACGGACGGAGGTCCCGGCGTCTCCGGTTCCGGTCCACACGCCCACGGTGGACGAGGTCTACCCACGCTGGGCGCCCGATTCCCCGTATATTCTTCCCCCGGAGGGCGAGACCGGGGAGGGAATCAGATGCGGTGCGCGCCTCCACCCACCTCCGCCCCAGCTNTCCTCCACTCCACTCCCCGCTGCTTCCTCTAAAGCGTTATCCCCGACGTGGCGCGCTCCTCGCCGTCCACGTCTCCGTCGCGCGGGCCATCGGACGGCCGCAGAACAGGACGTCCGGGGCCCACCCCCACCCATCCACTCCCCTCGCGTCACCCAAAAGCAAAAAAGCTGGGCTGGCTGAAATATCACAGCAGCGAACTCGAGCCCGTGGNTCCTCCACTCCACTCCCCGCTGCTTCCTCTAAAGCGTTATCCCCGACGTGGCGCGCTCCTCGCCGCCCACGTCTCCGTCGCGCGGGCCATCGGACGGCCGCAGAACAGGACGTCCGGGGCCCACCCCCACCCATCCACTCCCCTCGCGTCACCCAAAAGCAAAAAAGCTGGGCTGGCTGAAATATCACAGCAGCGAACTCGAGCCCGTGGCGCTGGAGAGTGGACACAGCAGCGAACTCGAGGCNCGCTGCTCCCTCTGCCACCTCGCGCTCGTCTGACGCCTCCTCCTCCTCCTCCTCCTCCTCGCTTTCGCCACCGGGGAAGGATCCCCGATCGGCTCCGGTGAGTGGCGAGGGGTCCCTCCTCTTTCCGTCGATCCGGCCGGGTAGATCGGTGCTAGCCTCGCGCGCTCGTGGTTCTGAACTTGTCGTTGGTTTCTGGGGGTGCGCCGTGCTGTACGATAGCATTTCTTGGTTTCTTGCGTGCTCGGGTGCTGCTCTGCTCTTGCCTGGTGCTATGGTTTGTCTTGCCTGCCGATGCGCCCCGTTGGGACCGTTTGCTGGGCCTTTTGTGCTTCTTTGGCACGCTTGTTTGATTTGAATAATATCTGGTGGTGGTGGTGTCTGTTTTGTTGCGAGCATCTTTTCTTCTTCTTCGTTTTCATGAAGTCGGAAACGATTAGTGTGTGTTCCTTTCTCGCTTTTTATCTTGCGTTTTTTCCCATTCTTTTGCGTGCACTTTGGTGCTCTTCAATAGCCTTGTTTGCTATCAAGGACAGCACTAGCATTTTCTTTTCTTTTTCCGTATGATGGAAAAAGGAGTGCTTTGCGATCGATTTATCTTGGTTTGGATCTGCTTCGATTTCTTTTGGATTAGGTCGTTTCCTCTTTGTGTGGTGTCCCTGCGCTCTCCTTTTCAAGCGTCCCTTTCTTGTTCAGTTGAGTTCGCTACAAACGGGTAGAAGCACTGCGACCTCGTTGGCTTTCCCCCCATCTTCTCCCTGTTTCCCATCTGGGATATAGTTCTAGATGTGAGCATGTGGTTCTTTGTAACTATACTTGTGAATGATTCCTATATTTGCAAAATGTGGTGCCGCAGCTGTTTAGGTCCAGTATATATTTAATTTAGGATACTGATGGGCGATGTCTTCTCCTCGTATTTGTCTTTAATTGTTGACTATGATCATGCTAGTTCTTATTAGTTTATTGCGATTCTTCTAGATGCCGATTACAGCTTGAATAGTATAGATTTACTAGTCTAACCGCATCCTTCGGCAATTGCATAAACTAATTCCACTTGGCATTGTTTATTGGCCTCTTTCTTTGTTCTGTTTGAAGTTACTTAAAAGGACACTTTCCATTTGCCTTTTTCTGTATCTGTTTGGCTTTAAAGTTACTCAAGTGAAAGAACTTTTCTGCGCTCCAAGTTTGCTGATGGTCCATGCTTAAAAGCTACGCAGTGATTATACTTCTATTTTTCTTCCTCTATATTTTTTGGGACTGTTTTTGACGTGTTTGTAAATTATTTATGCTGAGAGCAGCTGAGCCAGAAGACAACATTGTCTATGGTCAGTTAGTCACTTAATCGTTGGGGTCATGGATATGGTGGTACCTGGTAGTAATTTCTAGTCTAAAATTGCATGCATTGTTTGCTAAAGTCTGCTTAGGCTTTGGATGTTGATCTCCAGGCCATTGATATTGGAGATATCCTTGTTCTGGAAACTCAGAAACTGTGTAATCTTGGATACAAGTAAACTGAGATCAAGGGGACAGTGGGATAGATTGTTGACATATGATAGGTTGCATATATAAAAGATAATAGATTAACAGCATTGGGTTTTGTAGTAATGATGCATATGATTTGATTGTTTGCCAATTATTGGAGCTCATACTAACCTTACTTTGTCATACTATTTAATTTTCTTTCTATTCCTATGGTTGATTCAGAGAAATTGTTGAATTAATGAAATTATTTTAAATCATGTAGCCATGGCTGGAGCTCCTGCTCTCAATGAGCGTATCCTTTCTTCCATGTCTCAGAAACATGTTGCTGCTCACCCATGGCATGATTTGGAGATAGGTACTAAACACTCAATCTCTTAGAGTATCGAATGTACTAGTGTTATGTACTATTAATTCTTTAAGTGATTTGTTGTTTGTCTTTGATTTATCATCTGCGCCTTCAAATGCAGGACCAGGGGCTCCTGAAGTTTTCAACTGTGTAAGTTTACCTTATACTAGTAAATTTACAAATACAATTAGTGTTCTTAATTCTGATCATAATGAAGGACACCAATCTGAAGCTGACTGATATTTGTGACCTGTTAAGAAGTCTTCAATTCCATAATTATAACCTCCCTACAGACATTAGGTCTACCGATACTTCCAGGGACAGTAGAGCTTAAGTTACAATGTACAAAATCATTATCATGATATTCAAATTTGTACATCATTTTGGCAGTGATATGAGAATATAATCTACTGGTTCAATTATACCTTGAGCTGTCTTGTAGTAAAAATATATGATGTACCGGTTTAACCATGTCTCAACTCTCAAGTTGTGTTACTGGGAGTATATGTGTACCCACCGATCAACAGTTTTGTGGTAAACTTATGCCTACACACTAGTAGATAGCATTTGTTGAAACATGGACTCCTTTATTTACCTGTCTTTAGCTGTGGTGTTGAAATGCGGCATATTTCCTATCTTTGTACCTGTACTTGTTTTGTTCCTATAAAATAAATTTACATGCACATTTTTTTTTAAAAAAATGCAGGTGGTTGAGATTCCTAGAGGAACCAAGGTTAAGTATGAGTTGGACAAGGCATCTGGTCTGATCAAGGTGATGTTCTATGCCGTGTTCGATACGTTAATGTTGTCTCAACATGTTTGTTAATTTGGAATCATTTGGTGTTTGTCCACCCTATACTCCCTGTTGGATAAGGAACAATGTTGCTGAAATCTAGATGTACCTAAAATGTGCCAAGAGGTGAAACGCTCTATCAATTAGCACTGCTCTATACAAATGTAGTCTTTATTTCAGATGAATAAAAGGACACGTCTTAATGATGTGTCAATGTGTCATTAACAATAGGTTGATTAGTAGCACCTAAGATTTTGGTGGTCTTGCTTGCTACAACATCTCATTTTTCACATTGACGATAGATGATCAGAGATTATTTGTTACAGGTCGATCGTGTCCTTTACTCCTCTGTGGTTTATCCACACAACTATGGTTTCATTCCACGCACACTCTGTGAGGATAGTGACCCCATGGACGTCCTCGTCCTGATGCAGGTATCTAATGTACTCCTATGTAAAGTAGATAAATGTTCTATTACCAGCTTTACTCTAAATTGCTTGCTCTTTTTCTGCCAGGAACAAGTTGTCCCTGGGTGTTTTCTGCGAGCTCGTGCTATTGGGCTCATGCCTATGATTGATCAGGTATAGTTTTTCCATCACCTGATCGCATGCTCTGTTTCACTTTTGGCTATTGGTTATTCCCTCATTCTTTCATGTAACTTGAGATCACTTGATGAATGAGCTTTGACCAAGCCAGCATAAGGCTTTTCTATGGAATAACAGTTCTCATTGTAAATTAACTAACTCAAGGCTGAGTTCTTACATCTTATTTAATCAATGGTCAACATCAGGGCGAGAAAGATGATAAGATCATAGCAGTCTGTGCCGATGACCCTGAATTCCGCCACTACACGGACATCAAGGACCTTCCTCCACATCGCCTTCAAGAGATCCGCCGCTTCTTTGAAGATTGTATGTTCTTAGATTATATCCATAGCTCATCCGAAGTGTTACATTACAGATCATCAACTCTAGAGTATAATTGTTATATTTCTGCTGTGTTGACAGATAAGAAGAATGAAAACAAAGAGGTCGCGGTGAATGAGTTCCTCCCAGCAAAGGATGCTATCGAGGCAATCAAGTACTCCATGTGAGTTTTCTTCTTCACACTCAGGCATTATATGATACTGCTCCTTTTTTTTGGCGAAAACTATATGGTACTGCTCTATACAAACTTGGTTTGATATACTATTTTATATAAGACAATAATTTGCATGTTGTCCAAACAGAGCCATTAAATAATCCTCCAATGTTATACTGCAGGGACCTGTATGGCTCATACATCATCGAAGGCCTGAGGAAGTAATATATAGCTGCTAAATTGTGGATGCCATGATTTGCTCAGCAGCTCATGGAGAGCACTGTAGTATGACATGTATTATCATGACTAGGCGCGAACTGAAATCATGACCGAGGGATATTACCTGCTGTTCATGTTGAGACAAGCAGCAGTGCCTTTTGCTTCCATTATATATGCCATGTCAAGTCCAAGAACTTGACCCTTGCTAAAATCTATCGTCAAACCAACTTTTGACAGAACGATTGCCTGATAGAAAATCACAGATACTCGCCATTTGCGTATCTTCACTACGTATTACACTCTGCAGGGAGCTTTGTATCTAGTCATTTTGTTGTGTGTTCAAGAGATGCTTAGGATTTTGCTGTTGGTAACTGAAAACTTGCTGTTACGAGCCCATGTCTGTGTCAACTTCTGCAGTTCTGCTTGCACAGAATCTGATAAGTGGGAGGAAGAAACCTTCTAGGGTAACTCAGGTTCTGTTTACAGACCATCGCAGAAATGAGCCGCTTTGGCAGGGTTTTGCATGTTTCAGTGCAGAAGCACTGTAAAGCAGTAGCCAGAGTATTTTATCTCTGAAGATAAGCATAACTCGCCTAGTGACTAAAAGTGAGCTTCTGCTAGTTGAGACGATACTCTAGTCAGATCCGATAGGATTAAAGTCACTAAAATTGACACAATTTGCAAACGAACTACCACAGCAGTTCATGTTTTATTCAAGATTGCCAACCTTTTACAGTACAACAAGCTACCACCCATAGAACATTGCTAAACAGTCCAATTCATCTTAATACAGTGACATGTCCCAGAAACACTCCTCAAGACTCTCCAAAGAAACTATAGAACTTTCAGTTTCAAAGATGAAACTGCCTCAATTCCTCGGTAATGCCTATAATTTAAGTTGTGAGAGTGGCATGCAAAGGAGAAGTACTAAGCACCAAGAACATGAAGCATAATGGCATTTTGAGCGTGCATCCTGTTCTCTGCCTGAGGGAATACGATTGAGTTGGGAGCCTCAATAGCACCGTCAGTCACCTCGGTCCCTCTCTCCGCAGGTAAACAATGCATGAGGTAGGCCTGTGGACCAGCTATCTCCATCATGGCTTCATCCACCTGCAAGAAAGGGTAAAAACAGGGACGTTAGCTGAGGGCCACCATATGTTCAACTATCATTACTGACAAAGAACAAAACACCAGAGCATCATATTTATTTTTTATAAGATAAAGTCTAGTATTATTCTTGAACTGTATGAATATAAGAATAACAATTATTGTCCAGTTTCTTGTAAATCACCATATGGACTAATACCAGTAAATGTTGTTGGTGTCCAGCAAGACAGTCTTAATAAGCACCTATCTTCCAATCAGTATAACTGATATGAGCAAAAACCAAAACTACGGTGTAAATGAGAAAAATGGACCAACCGTAAATCCTTGGAACTTCTGTTTTCGATAATCAGCTTCTTCCTTTTGGCCCATGCTAGCCCAGACATCTGTATAAACAACATCTGCTCCCTTAACTGCTTCCCTAGGATCATTTGTTATTTCAATCTTACTGATTCCAGCACTCCTGGCAGTCTCCACTGTCTTTGCATCTGGCTCAAATCCCTTGGGACAAGCGCATACAAAGTGAAAAGGAAGTACAGCTGCCAATAGAAGCCATGAGTGCACAATATTGTTCCCATCTCCAACATAGACAACCTACATACCAATTGAAAAGAGGATTGGTAAAATTCCAGGAACTTGAAATATAAAGAAAAGAGCATAAACAGCTACTTCAATGATACATATAATAATCTACCTTGGTGTTTTCAATACGGCCAATGTGCTCAAGCATAGTAAGTGCATCGGCCATTATTTGGCATGGATGGTTATAGTCAGTGAGGCCATTTATGACAGGTACAGAGGCATATTTTGCCAAGTCCAGAATATCCTGCCAATACCACATGTGAAGTTAGGGAGCTAGAGCTTACATGCAAAAGCAATGTAGAAACGAACACTGAATGGAATTATCTAAGATTAATGCATGCGGGCAGAATGGCAACAGTAAATTAGGAAGGTCAATTATGTCAGTATGTGTTAACAAAACTACATGGACTCAAAGCAAACGATCAACCCAAGACATCAAAATTTATTCGCTAGACACATTAAGTGAAATAATTTTCGAATAGACTATCAGGGGACATAATCAAGCCAAGAAACCACATAACAGCCAAGATAATGATATCTGCTAAGAAACATCACACATCCATACACATACCAAATTGGCTTCTAGATTATAAGAATGAAACATACTGTCTCAGTAAAAGTGTAGAACATACACTAAATCAAAGTTGGTATTTCGTATTAGTATACTTCAGATAGGAAAAGCTTGCTTTAACTGCGAACTCTAATGCTCAAAGATTTGAGGTAGATATCTTTTTAATAACTGTTGTGCTCAAGCATCATGGAGCAGACAGATCAATATCTAAAAAAAAATAATCCAGAACGTGGTTGCTTACAGATTATGTTGGTCAACAGGACAACAAAAATTCTTTATAATGAAACTCAAGGTTGTACCTGGTGAGCAAAAACCCTAGCCATAATGATGTCATTATAGCCAGAAAGTACCCGAGCAACATCGCGAGTCTCCTCACGCTTGCCCATTTGGATATCATCAGGACCCAAATAGATAGCATGCCCACCAAGTAAGAAGAATCCAGTCTCGAATGAAACACGGGTCCTCATTGATGGCTTGGCAAAAATCATGGCCATTGATTTCCCTTTGAATGGTTGGAAGCTCCTGTCTCCAGATTTTATCGCTGTCTTAACCTCAATCGCCCGATTAAGGATCTTCATGATCGTATCCTTGTCAAAATCATTGATGTGGAGGAAGTCCTTGGAAACCTGTTTGGCTGCAAGAAATTGCTACAATTAGAAGGAAAGTGCGCTTTGCAAGAAATGGTACTTCTATATAATGAAAGCTCCCTTTGATGATCAAAACATTTGAGTCCATATATTGGTAGGAAAGGATCACATTCACAATTAAACGAAAGTTAGATTGGTTGTACCTGTATACTTTACACCGCATCAAACAGTAAAACTAAAATATTTACAGTAGGACTAGCTCAATGGCGATGTGAAGCAAAATAAAATCACGCTGTGCACAAATTACACCACCACAATGTACAAGTGCTTAGGAATTCAAGTAAAATGTGAGGTTTAGTGATTCACGTTATATATCTCACTCAAGTCATCTGGGTCTAGTGGTTACACTAGAACAGAAACAAGCCTGAAACTTCGCAGAGGCAATGCGACAGCATGGCATCCATTCTACATTTCTAACTATGAAGTGGGAAATAAATCTGCCGTTGACTTT
>JAZFNS010019999.1:81619261-81632299 GCA_037127165.1 Alloteropsis angusta | reverse complement strand
ATTCATTTGGGTTGCTGAATTGTTTCTTTTAACGAACTTGGGTTGGTAGAGAGAATGGGGGTGCACCAGGACATATGATCCTCTTTGCTTGTAGACAAGCTAATTGTTAGTTTCTTTCTTATGTACCTTATTGCCATATGCTTTGCAAAATTTAGAGCTGTCCTTCATAGGATATATTGCGAGTTAATTTCCTTACTAATTTTGATTCTGTTAATTATCCCCTTTTTTCTTCCCTGGAAAACCTTCCTAGGCAGTTTATGGTATTCTTTGGTTGGATATGTACTTATGTAGTGGAAATAATTTGATTTATAAAGTCTTAGAAGCAAGAAACAAGCAAATTCAGGATATGCAGCGGAAACAGTAGGATATGTTCTAGAATATGGAATTGTGGATGCTTTGTACCCCATGCTTTTTGAAGAACCTAAAATTCCTGGGCGTACGATAGAGGATTGCTATAACATCTCAATCCTTGTACATCTGTACCGGCGAGTGGACATATCTATTGTGCCATAATATTCTAAGCTGCTAAATTTGTTGGTAGATATGGTGTAGAATAATACTTTTTCCATGTAGTTGCCGTATTTTTTTTTGTGAGACAGGACACATAAGAAAATATAGCAGGTTGCTTTTGATATACTGATTGGATGTGTAGTTTGAGGACTCTCATACACACTAGTTTGATGAAGGCGCCATTCATGATTTTGCCCTTGTATGGATTCTTTCATGTTATTTCTTTTGGAATATATGGCAGAGAATGATAAACACTTAGAAAAGATAAAAGTTACAGAGTTATTGTTCTTTCAGGTTTTTAGGTGTTGATGATGATTCAACTAATCACTATGTGTCCTTTGATTGTTACCATTCTTCCCTTTTTTCCTAGTTTGTTATGAAGATCGCATTATTACCTCTTATACTATACTGTCAAAACTCTCTCTAGTGACTGTTTTTTACAATGCTTGTCAGATAAGTTAAGCATATCTTTTTAAGATTTCTTCCAATTGTTTTGCTAGTCAATATCCTAGAATGGTAGATGGGCATACACTTTGATTTCAAATTCCATTACATTCAAAACCATAACAACAACAAACATTATCTCCCAGCAAATTGGGTAGACTAGAGCTGGAAACCAGCAAGCGCGCACAAATAATAAAGATGGTAATAATATAAGAAAACAATATAGTAGCAGGAATAGTGGTATTCGTTTCTAGGTGTTTTGGCATGTGGAATGCTGTTTTTTTCACGCACGCTCCTATCCAAAGATGGTTCCTTGGATACATTCCATTCCTTAAAATTGAAGTTTCTTGCACGTTCTTCCTTTTGTATTTACTCGTTATCCTTTTGTTTCTTAGGGATTGGTACAACCTTGAGAAATCAAAGCGTGTTAAAGCATTTAGGTGTGGGGAGTTTGATGCCTGTATTGAGAAAGCAGAGGCTACTCAAGGGACTCTTGTGAAGAAAAGAGAAAAATATGCACGGAGAGAGGATGCTATTCTTCATGCCCTTGAATTGGAGAGGAAGCAGCTTGCATCAAAGTATCAGACTCAAGGGTTCAGACCTGAACCACCTGGTACCATTTCTGGTAAGTCCTCTAAGAAGACAGTAAAATATTATTATTTGGATTGTTACCTATACATTATGCATGACCTTCAAGTACGCTGCATCTAAAACCCAGCTGTTTTCATGAAATGCAGCTTGCACCAAACACCACAAAGACCTTGGAAGTACACGCTACAAGAGCAAAAAGAGCAAGAAACGGAAAGATGCATCTGTTCAACCTGAAGTAAAGAAAGAAGCAGGGAATTGTTTTCTACATGCTGGTTCAAAGAGAAACTTTTCAGAATGTCTTGCTCAAGGAGATATTGTAAGTAACCACATGGGTGATTTCTCCCATTTGAGACATTCCCAGGGAGGTGCAACTTTAGAGAGCAAGGAGAGAAGTACACTTGTAAAGAAGAATAGGTCGGATGGCAGTGATTTTGAAGACTCTCTTGTTTCAAAATCTGATAGACGCCGACCACTTGCTCAAGTTTTGCAGAGCAGTGAAAAATCTCCTCTTCATTTACAGCAACATGATGATTATGGTGCTATGTTAATTGGGGAGAATAATAATCCATCACTTGCTACCTCCCGGTCCAGAAGAAGTAAATACACATATATGGCTAGTGATTCTGGTGAAACTCAAAGTCATAGTGATTTGCCTTCTGTACAAATGGCTTCTACAGGAGCCGATTTTGAGAACGAAAGCTTTCTTCAACCTGATTATTTTTCTGAGGAGCAGACTTCTTCTGACTTTGTTGAAAAACAAATAACTGAGTCTTCAGAGAGGGAATGCTCAGAAAGTGAGACTGAAGACGATGCTGAACTTTTGCAAAGTATGTGTATACTCCTCACTTTTCTCCTTTCTGATGCTTTATATGAAGTTTGAACGTGAATTCATGTTACACTGTCAGGTGTCAAAATGCTGGGGGTATAGCGTAGCACAATAATATACTTAAACAATAGTATTAGCATCACACATACTGCTTTAGTGATGCATGTCGACCATAAGTGCGGAAAATTACACTTTGCCGTTGGAGATTGTTTTAAAATTATTCCCTTAAACATGACAAGACAGATGTTTGGCTCTCATGGCTGCTATAGCTTTTGATAATAGATATTTCGCCTCCCTCACATAAAACACGTTCTAAGCATTCACTTCAAAAAGCATGCATCAGCTTGCATTCTTGACTTATATATACACGATTGACTGGTTGACCCTCATATATACGCCCTTTTGACTATTTGAATCATCTGTAAGTATATACATACACACGACCCCTTCTGACTACTTGTATTACTTGTAAGTATATACATGCACAGGGTTAAGGGTGATGAAGAACTTAATTGCTATAATTACTTTCTACATGTAGTTGTGGTCATTTGTTCAAACCATGGGGAAGGCTGTGTTGGATGATGTTGATGAATAGTTGATTCGGTTTTAAGAGGTAAATATATTAAGAAAGCAAGAACAATTGTAGGTATGACCGTATGAGCGATATGATGCCCTTCACCTGATGTTTAAAATATATTGGCCATATAATGTGGAGGTTTCAAGTAGAAGGGAACAAAGTCATACTTTCTATAGTATTATCAGACTGTAAAGATGCAATAATTAGTCATTAAGTATATTCTGGATCATTAGCATTTTCTTAAAGTAATCCGTCACTCAGAAGTTATCTGTACTTCTATGCGGGCGCATTTCTGAACCTGGTGGTAGGTTAGAGGTGAAACAGTAGGTACAGTTGTGTTGCTCCTTACTATTTCTGCACTCTTGGCTTGCATGCCCTTTTTCCTTCTGGTTTTATATCACAATCAGAATATGTAATTATTGGAACAGTTGTTGGAGATAGCTGAGTTAATTGGGGCATCCCTGGAGCCTGAATCAATAACAAAAAAGGCAGAAATGTTGTCAGAAAGCCATAATTTATCGAAATATTATAAATAATTCCTCAAAATTGGTCAATGTTAACTTTGTTCTACTTTCTGTTTTGCCGTAAGCTTTTTTTACTGAAATTCATATTATGTTATCTTGCATCCTAGTTTTCTGTAGAGATTTCAATCTTTTCCTTATTTGATGACTTTTGATACGGCGATTTTTGGCAGATGCAAATGTGATTCTTCCTATAGAGTCACGTGCTCATGGTCATTACTCCGTTCCAGTTTCTGACAAGTTCAGGCATGTGGATTATGATGACAATGAGGCCACCTATTCTACTTATATGCCCCAGTTGAATGAATCAGAGGAAGAGGATGGTTCTTCTGAGCTGGGTGTCTCCCAGTGGCATATGAAAGGTAAACGTAACAGCCGTAATGCAGCAAAGAGATTGGGGGAGATCACAGATGGAAGTACCTGGTTAAATAAATACAATAGTTCAGTAAAAGGGTCTTTGCATAAGACAAATGTTGGAAATCCCAGAAAAGAAAGTATGCAAACCTCTGGTGAGCAGTTTCTTGGGCAAAGTTTTTACCAAGTTAAAGAGGAGCCCAATTATGATTCTGATGAAACTGATTTATTTGAGGGTACAAGCCATTCAGAGGCTAACTTGTACCATGGTAGAAAGTATCATTCATCCTTGAGAGCCACAAGAGATCTTAGCCGAGGCTACAGTTACTATGAGAATGACTCTTCGAATGTTTCTTCCCTAAACAAGGATGCTGATCGAATATATCGTGTTGATCGGAATGCATATTGGGATGGACCTTCATTTTACCAAAGAAAGTTCACTTCACGTTTTGGTGGCATGGGACCAATGTTGTTCGATGTTGACCTCAAAGTTCAGGCCAGCTACCAAGGAGAGCATGTCCCTCTTGTCTCCTTAATGAGCAGACTGAATGGCAAAGCAATTGTTGGACACCCTATCCAAATTGAAATACTTGAAGATGGTTCCACAAGTCATCTGGTATTCTGCGGTGACAGTAGTCTGCAAGAGAGCACAGTTGCGCCACCTGCTTGGCCAACAGGCAGGAGGACTGCCATGCAAAGGGTTCCCCGTTCAAATCCATCAGGAGCATTGCTGGATGGCGAGAATGACAGTGGCCTTGCTTATTCTGACTGGGAGATGAAGCCAACCTTACGAAAGTACTCGTCTTCTTCGAATCACCAGGTTAAGGCGAATAAGAAAAGCAGTTCAAATGCTAGGAGGTCATCAGCTAAGTCCCATAAGAAATCATCCAAGAAAACAAACCTCTCAAGCCAGAAAGTTAGAGCCCTCTCTTCCATTTCCACTGGGAAAAAACACCATGGACAAGGTAGCCAAGCAAAGGCACAATGGCGCAATGACATATTTGGTGGTTTAATCAGATCAGGGGGAGCAGTTCCTCTAGTGACATGTGTCCCAACGAAGGTTGTGTTCACTAGGATATTGGAAGCAGTTGGCAGGCCACCTCTCTCTGTTGCTCACCGTGTTAGAATGGCTAGCCCCTCCATGAGAGATCCACCATAGGCTTCAACTGTAATATTACATGCGGTTGATGTTGCCAGCCGTAGACCTGCAAGTTTCGTGTACATTCCTGTTAATTGAAGAGGCGGACCATTCAATCATCTGGTAACACCTGTGAAGAATCAGATTGATATGGTTGCTTCATGATAACTTGGAACAGCTGATCTCTTGTTAGCAGTGGTGACATGTAAAGATCAATAACGCTTGTGTATTTCTGACTGAAGACTGAAATCATGAATGCTTCACAGCAGTTGAGCAGCTGAGGCATCGATTCCATGGAACGAAGGGACATTCTTTGGTGTAACTAGCATTGGTGACCATGTCTTTTGGTTTCGTCGCAGCTGTCTCCTGTAGAGTCTAACTTCAGCATTTTAGGTGTCTATTTAGGTCAAATATTTGCATGTTATATATATAGTCAATAGGTCATAGGTTTCCTGATGTCTTGTATAATGCCTCAGTTATATCCTGATATGCCTGTCATTTGTTAGTTGATTCAACTGTATGTTTAGAAGCATGTATGTAGTCGATGTAATATATCAGGCAATTACTTCTTTTTTTTGAATCGAGGGCTCCCCCCATTTCCATTTTATCAACGGAAATACCAAATCCGATACAGACATAGATTGGAACAGAATCTAGATGCGAGTTTAACATAAGACCAAGACCAGGGGAGGGAGGGACAGGAGCGCCCTACAAACTGAGTCAGCCTGTATGAGCGCCCCACCTCGAGCTGAAGAGCTAAGTTTGGCAACCGTTCCGAAAGGACCTAATCACATCTGTCACAGGCATCACATGCAGATCTAAACACCAGGAACATCACAGGTCGTCAGGCGCGTTTGAGTTGGTTCCACCTTCATCCAGCTCCTCTTCTTCTTCATCGTCTTCATCCGGAGCCCTGATGCGCAGCTGGTTTGGTGGAGCAGGCCGCGAGTGAACCATCCTGGACGCCATGGACAGCAGCACGTTGATTCCATCCTTCAAAGCCTTCTGGAAATCATCATTGTATAAACCTGCCCAGAAAACCATCAAAGAGCATGCGTAACTCAAAATGTCCCCAGGGTGTCTAGGCATTTTTCTTTCAAAGCATGCCTTATTCCTGGTTTTCCAAATTGCCCAACAGACAGCCGCAAGGCCGAAAGTATGGGCCCATTGCCCTTGAGGCAACCATCTTTATATCCACTCCCAGTATTGTGCCAAAGAGCCCGGGATGGTATCTGCACCTATACTTATAGCGATCATTCCCCAAACAGATTTGGCTACCACACATTGGAACATTAGATGATCAAGATTCTCGACACAGTTACAGAACTGACAGGAGGGGTTGCCATTCCAGTTCCTGCGGCACATATTGTCCTTTGTGAGGATAGCATTTTGAGACATAAGCCAGAGAAAGATTTTAATCTTATATGGTAGTTTAGCTTTCCAGATTTTCTTATTGGACACTCCATCATCATCATGTGTAAGGTGTTCATATACCGATTTAACTGTAAAGCTTTTTTTAGTGCCCCATTTCCAGAAAATCTTGTCTTCATCAGCGGTTTCAGGAAGCAGCAGCACCTGCTGCCTAAAATCTTGCCAGTGTCTATGCAACAAACTGGGTAACCATCTTCTAAAGGAGAGTTCACCATTTTTATTTCGGAAATCAGCTAAAGAAATCATCTTGTCATCACACAACTCAAATAAGACAGGAAATCTCATACACAGCAGGTCATTGCCATTCCAGGGATCAAACCAAAAGAGTGTCTTATCACCACTATGAGTTTCAACCCCTCTGCCTTGTAGGTAAACTTCTTTTACTTTCAAAAGGCCCTTCCAGACTGGGGAGTCCCCAATTCTTAGCTTGACATCCCTGACAGTATGGTTATTAAGATATTTCTTTTTAACTAACTCCTGCCAAATACCCTCTTCTTTCTCAAGTTTCCACCACCATTTACAAAGTAAACTGATATTCATTTTCTTGATGTCTTTAATCCCTAACCCCCCCTTCCTTTTGCTTTTACAGATCACATCCCATTTGACCAGATGGTATTTTCTTTTTTGACTCCCTCCTTGCCAGAAAAAGGTTCTTCTTTGTTTGTCTAGGGAGGCAACCACAGTTTTGGGCAACAAGTACATGGACATATGGTAAATAAAGGAACTGGACAGACTTGAGTTGATGAGGGTTGTCCTCCCAGCAATGGACATAGTCCCTCCCATCCAAACATCTAGTTTTTTCTTGTTTTTCTCTTTTAAATGCATCCAGTCAGCTACATGAAGTCTGCTGGGACTAACTGGAACCCCAAGGTATTTAATAGGGAAACCTCCAATTTGGCAGTTAAAGAGTTCAGAATATGCAGTTTCTTTCCCATGATCACCATTGATTAGAACAATTTCACTTTTCTCAAAGTTTATTTTTAACCCAGACATCACTTCAAATAAGTATAGTAGGAGTTTCAGGTTCCTAGCTTGTTCAATGTTGTCCTGAAGACATATGATGGTATCATCTGCGTATTGCAGTATAGCTACCCCTTTTGGGATGAGAGAGTTTGCCAACCCAATTACCAAATTATTCCTTTGAGCATGCTTTATCATTTTTGTTAAGCAGTCTGCTGCAAAGTTGAACAGAATAGGTGATAAGGGGTCCCCCTGCCTTACACCCTTGTGGCTAACAAAGTAGGGGCCAATGTTATCATTCAACTTTACACTTATAGTCCCCCCAGAGAGAACCTGTCTAATCCAGTCACACCATTTTGTATTAAAGCCTCTGAATTTTAAGCAATCCAGCAAGAAGGACCAGTTGACCTTATCATAAGCTTTTTCAAAATCGATCTTAAGAACAACCCCACAGTCACCTTTTTGCTTAGTTACATGCAAAATTTCATGCAAAGCTAGAATGCCATTCATGATGTTCCTCCCCTTCATGAAGGCAGTTTGTTCTCTACTAATAAGCTTGTCAGCAAAAGGGGATATTCTCAATGTCAAAGTTTTTGTGATCCATTTATACAAACAATTTAGTAGACAAATTGGTCGGAATTGTTGAATCTTCATTGCCTCTTTAACTTTTGGGAGTAGGGTAATTATTCCATAATTAAGTCTGGACACATCTAAGTTCCCATCATGGAAGTCCTTGAAGATTTCCACAATATCTCCTTTCACAACCTCCCAACACACTTGATAAAATTCAATGGGTATACTATCTGGGCCTGCAGCTTTATTCTTTTCCATTTGGAACAAAGCTGATTTTATTTCATTTTCAGTAAAGGGAGAGCATAATAATTCATTGTCAGCTTCACTCAGCCTGGGCTCATTTTCCCACATATCACCATCTAGGGGGATTATATTTCCATTGACTGGTCCAAACAGGGTTTTGTAATAGTCAGTAGCATGTTTAAGCAGGTTGTTATCCCCTGTGACCAAACCATTATCAGATTGCAGAGTGAAGATTGTGTTTTTCCTTTTCCTCCCATTTGCTATTCTATGAAAATAATCTGTATTGAGATCTCCTTTTAAAAGCCATGTTTCATGACACCTTTTATACCAGTATAGTTCCTCATCTTCAAATATTTGCATTAGTTCAGCCCTCAGTTTACATCTCATCTCAATTTGTTGTTTGGAGAGTAAACCCTCTTCTTCAATTTCCTCTAAGCTTCCCAATTGGGTCTGAATCATTTTCTTCTTCCTCTTGATTACACCCTGGAGATTGAATCCCCAGCCTTTAAAAAATTGCTTAAACTTTTTAAGTTTCAGCTGTAATCTGTCAAATGCTGAGTCAGCATGACATGGTTGGGCCCATATTTTCTTGACATTGGGAAGAAATTCCTCATTTTTTAACCAGGATAGTTCAAATTTGAAGGTAATAAACTTCAAGGGAGGATTTATCTCAGTAGTCAGGATCAAAGGGTTATGATCAGAAATTTCCCTTGGAAGTTTAAACACACATACCCTAGGGAAAAGAGCCTCCCAATATTTACTTACTAGATATCTATCTAGCTTGACCAGAGTAGGATTATCTTGATTATTAGACCAAGTGTATTTTCCATCAGACATCACAATTTCCATCAACTCATAAGTAGAGATAATGGCATTGAAAATTCCAGAATGTCTATTAGAACCAGGAGAAGGTTTATTCTTCTCAGAGGGAAATCTGATCACATTAAAATCACCTCCAATTATAACAGGTTCTTTTGTCTTACTACAGAAAGAAGCCAGCTCAGAAAGAAAAGCCTCTTTATGCTCTTCTTGAGCAGAGCCATAAACACATATAAAATTCCATTTCACTCTCAGCTGTTTATCCCAGAGGTTAAGCTGTAGCATAAATTCTCCTTCAGAGAAGGACCCCACATCAAATTTGTCAATTTTGACCCCCATAAGAATACCTCCAGATCTTCCCTTGGATGGAAGCCACTTCCATAAATAATCTTGAAAGGGATCAAATTTTTTGATAATTTTGTCCTCAATATTCTCTTGCATTGTCTCTTGCAAGCCAATGAAGTGAAATTTATGTTCTTGAATAAGATTGTGTAAGAAGGCTGAGACACCTTTTTTCTTGATGCCTCTACAATTCCAGATTAGACCTTTTATTTTTTAACTTTTTTCTTATTGTTTTTGTTAGCTTTCAGAGAGCCAAGGAGTCCTTGGGAACTCTTCTGAACAGCTTTCTTGTGGGTAGGAAGTTCCTTACCCCTGCCATTTTTTTTCCTAGGTCCTGACAGGGATAGTCTGTTAACAGATTTCCCTTTTCTTTTTGGTGTTATAACCACTAATTCTTCAAAAATCAGAGTTTTCCTCAACTTCTTCTTCAGAGATGTTCTCAAGCACATTTATTTCATCAGTGTCAATATTATCCTGACCCTTTGTTAATAAGTCAGTACTTTTTTGAGCAAGAGAATCTCTAGCTAGCTCTAGATCTTTAATGATATCAAAAGAATGGAAGCAGTCTTCCCCAACTTTAACCCCCATCCCAGCAGCTAAGCAAGAAATTTCTTCATTACTTAAGGCGGAAAAAGAGTTAGATTGGGAAAGATTAGTACCTTCCAGGTTCCTTTTCTTCCCCACAGCAGTGATCTTGTCCTGAGTAGTAAGCAAAATGTCTTTCTGTAGTCTTGGACACCTCCTCCTTTCTTCCCTTTTGTCAGCTGTTTCCTTCAGGGTATCATTCATTTGTATTGAGCTTGTTCCAGCATCCACTCCCCCATGTGCTGTGAAAGTCTCCTGTTTATCCCCAGCCACCACATTCTTGTCCAGACCTAGCTCCTTGATTCTGTCATAGACATTAGAAACCATTTCCTGTTTTCTTGAAAGGAGCACTTGCTTGTGTCTCTCAGAGGAATCTCTATCATCACAGTACTGTAGCTAGACTTGAGAATTACTGTCCTCAGTTTTTTTCCTGAAGGAATATTCTTGAAGAATTGCAGCTTGAACCTCTACATCTTCACTATCATCACTTTCTTCCCAATCTTCCACAATAGCATCAATCTTCTGTTCACCCTCCATATTGACATTATCATTTGCCTTGCCCTTATCTTTCTGAACAATTGTGTCTTTCTTAGCTGTCTCCAGACTGAACTTGCTAGGGGCTGATGATGACCCACTGTATTTATCATAAGATCCTCTAGGCCCTGGACTGTCTTTCTCACTTTTTTATCATCAGTGTTCCTGTTGTTGTTAGTTCCTCCTTCTCTTTCTTCCATCCTCATCCTCTTGGGAGAGGGTTGTGCATTTGAGTCCCCCACAGGGATAGCAGTTTTGACATGGGTTTCAGGGATAGGCTCTTCCATCTCTCTCTCAAAGAAAAAATCATGTATCATAAGCCCCAGGGTACCCTCTGCCACAGCTGGTACTTGAGTAATATCCCTGCAAGCAAGCTTAATCCTTACATATTCAGGTTTATTTCTAGTCTTTTCATCAACAGCCAGCACTTTTCCAACCAGTCCTCCAATCTTAGCAATAGTTTTGATGAACCTTTGGTCAGATGGGATGCCTTTGACCCTGAACCATGCAGTTTGCAATTGCCCTTTAGCCCCAATAGAAGATGACCAGGGTGTGACCACTATTTGAGCATCTGCTTCTTGCATGCCTAAGCTTTTAAAACTGCTGTATACTTGAACCATCCTAGCATCAGGAAATCTCAAAAGAAATTTATTTTCCTCAACTTTCCTAGCAGTCCATCTCCACACAGAATTAGTCACTGCTCTTTTGAATTCATTTTCAATTTGCTTGGTGGATGCATAACCAGAGATGACTGTAATGATAGCTGTACTAGATTTTTCCCTGGCTACTCTTGGATCCTTGTGTTCCTCTATGAAAAAGAAACTTTGGTTCTCAACCTGAGCTGCACATAATTCAGGGCCACAATTCCATGCTGGTTCCCTCTTACACTCTACTGTGATATGGTTAGTGTATCCACAAATCTCACAAGGTTGTTTCCTCAGACATTCATCAATCGTGTGATTTTTTAGCCCACAGTATGTGCATCCCCCAGAGTTTGGATTGTTCTGATTTACCTCTTGATTGAGTTGCCCAGCACCTTGTCCACCTTGTGCATTCAGATTCCTGTTGCCTCCTCTAGCTTCAGCAGTCTTGCTAGATTCAGGCCCTCCTGCATATTCCTTGGGGTTTTGCTTGTTTCCCCATTTTGCTTCATCTTGTACTTTGGGATCTTCAGATCCAGCTGCCTTCTCCCAAGGAGTAGCCTCCTCAGACCTCAGATTTTCTCCCCCCAGATTTTCAGCACTAGGATTCTCTTGCCTCAAATCTTGATTGCCACTTCCATCACCTTCACCAGCACCCCGAGCAGAGTTTCCATCCCCTTCATGCCCTCCTCCTCGCCCTGTCCCCCTTCCTCCAAGCGGCTCATCACGCTGCCAGACGTTGTATCGTCCGCCCATACGACCACCTCCCCCAGTACGACCACCTCCCCTTCCCTGCCGACCAGCCCCAAAACCATCACGGCGATTACCGCCGCGGTTGTAGCCCGGATACACCATCGTCACCGGAGCAAAATTCGATCGAACAGCTTGCGCATAAGACTTGGTAGCTCCTCCTATTCCAGAACTCTTTGATTTGTGGAAGAATCCAAGGAAATTTCTCAGATTAGGGAATCTAGTGTTCGATGGAGCCGAGAACTGGGAAGGGGACGAGACGGGGAAAGGAGTCGAGGAATCAGCGGCCTGAGTCAGACCAAATCCCTTGACCCTCGAGTTCCCACGGCCCCCACTTGCAGTGACTCCATCGTCATCAACCTTCAGATTTCCGCCACGCGGCTGCGCCGAAGGTTCAGATCCGAGGATACCCTTGGCCTCACCGCGCACCGGCGGTAACCGGACCCAAAATCTATTACGCGCCTCAGCCACCGGTCCGAATCCAAGCCGGTGTGGATCATCAGGACCCCATCCCCCATGCACGACCGCCGATGACGAAGGACTCACCGGCGCCGATGATGGGCATCTAGGTTTAGAATCCCGTACCTTGCGCGCAGAACAAGACTTCCATCGTAGCTCAATAGGGATGGACTTGAGAAGAACGTGATCCTCCTCTATCTCCTCGAACGGGAACCACGCCTCTGTGCAATCTCGCCGGAATCCTCGAGTCGAGGTGTCGACGGGGAGGACGCAAGGTCGGTCGCCCATCGCCGGGGAAGAACTCGTCTCAAAAATTACTTAAAAATTTCAAATGATGTAACAATCTAGTTGTTCATGTGAAGTTTCCTCCATAGTAGTCAACAAAAGATTATTCCATATTTTTATACTGTCGTGTTGATATGCATTATGAAAAAACTGTACCTATTTGTGTCTTATCTCGGTGGAAATGTTCACAAAGTGAAATGCTATTTAGTTAAGTCGAGGTCGATCTAGTCATTGGATTTGGCTTCGTCCCAGTCGGTAGTAGGGAAATCCACACTGGGACACAGGGCATATCAAAAACATCCATAACACAGCAATCAACCGGAATGAATTTCTCAGCCGCGCAGGGTTATTCCCCGGGGCAGCATGCCAGCATCTGAATCTGGTAATCACCCTGTTTAGTTCCCCCAATTCGATCAACTTTCACCCCTACTCTTACGCATTCTGACGCATTGAAA
>JAZFNS010019999.1:81567799-81587066 GCA_037127165.1 Alloteropsis angusta | reverse complement strand
AACCGTATGAATTTGAAAACACAAAACCTCTATACCTCTGTACTCTGCGGCTCCACCCAACGTTTGTCCCTTCCCTTCATTTCTCTTCCGTCGCCGGCCTGCAACCTAGATGGCTAGACTTCGTCATCAGCGAAGAGCCGACGCTCCCTTCTCCATGGACGTGGACCTAGAGTGGTCACCAATACCTTCAGTGGTCGATGGCCTTACGCCCGAACAGAGGAAGATCCTGTTCTGCGCATTCAAGATGAATTTAGTAAGGGAAATGAAGGTGTGTCATCAACCAAAAACATTGAGCGTTTTTTTAATATATACTGTCACAGATCATCAACGGCTTAACTATCCCTAAACTGTTACCATTTCATCTCATCTGTTGACTACATTTTTTTCAATTCTGTGATTCATGTGGCACGGCACTCTGCATACTGCCATGGCAAGGCCCTAAACTGTTACCATTTTGTCTCATCTGCTGAATACAGGTTTCTCAATTCTTTGAATATGTGGCACAACACTCTGCATACTTCCATGGCAAGAAGAGTCTAGCAGATAAGCTCATTGGAATGTCTCAAAGTTTTGTAGGAACCAACAACATAAACCTTATGGCTCCCGGGGGCCAATTCGGTACCAGATACCATGTAGGAGAATGACGAGCTAATCGCTTTGTGATGAGAAAATCTTGTACATTTTGTACCCACTCTAGTTATCCTTTTTTATATCTTTATGTTTCTTTGCAGGGAGGAGAAGACCATTGGGAACTCCAGTACATTTTCACCAGATTGCCTTCTATTACTCGTTCAATTTTCCCAATGGATGACGATGGGCTGCTCAGCTATCTGCAGAAAGGTGGAAAGTCAATCGAACCCGCATGGTAACATTAACTTTGAATGAGCTGTCCTGAATGTTTACAATCACATAGTGATACAATCTGCTAAGATAACCATCATTATCTTTAGGTATGTGCCAATCCTTCCCATGGTTTTGGTCAATGGAACCAAAGTAAGTGGTAACGGGTGGAGCTCCTATATCCCAAATTATAATCCTAGAGACATCATTGCTAAGACGGATGTTGAATGATGAGCGTACTGAACCTATGCATCCCTGGTACAGGGGTTTCGAGGTCAGTAAAATGAGTTCGTCTTCATAATACTTGTGCACCATGGTGTGGGTTTTTCAATAGAAAAGTTTAATTTTACGGTACACAAACCACATGGATCTATTGAGAAGACAAAAAAGAGGGCAGCCGGTGCCATGTATACCACCACCGGTATTATTGAGGCTGTTGACTGTACTACGTTGAGAATTACAGAGCTGCCAATCTCCTGCTGGACTCAGGATTACGAAGATTTTCTTCAGTCATTGGACAAGGAAATGATAATTGAGGTAATTTACTATACAAAACTCTTTCACTTGGGTTTATGCTGTTTTACCTCATGAACATTGTTCTTCAATAAAAATCAAATTGCAGGAATACAACACTGGAAGCATGTTACGTGATAAGGAGGGTGTTTACATTGACATCACATTAAGTGAGGAAAATATGGTTAGAGCTAAACAAGAAGGACTGGAGAAGAAATTTAAGCTGATAACTACAATTGGACCAATAAATATGCACTTGGTTGCCCCCAACGGCAACATTCGGAAGTATGACACTACAGAGCAAAGTATGTGTCGACTGTCAATCTTTACATTTGTTAGACAGATTTCTTCTATTGTCATATCGTGTCTAAAATTGTACCATTTCTAGTACTTGAAGAGTTCTTTAAATTGAGGCTTGAATTCTATGAGAAAAGAAAGGTATATGCCCTGCCTTTTGTTTTCTTACTACTGTTTGATAAATCCCGCATGAAGTAATTTGTGCTGTGCAGCAAACATTATTGGAAAATATGGAGCTGGGATTGAAAAATCTTAAGAACAAAATTAGATTTATCTGTTGTATTGTTGATGATGATATCGTTGTCGGTAAGAGGAAGAACGCAGAGCTTTTGCTCGAGCTTCAGCAGAACAATTTTGATCCTTTACCAGAGAAAAATGAAGAGAGTCCTGAAGCTGCAAAAGGACTCAACAAAAGTACTTATGAGTATCTCCTTTCAATGCCAATTGGTACCTTGACTTTGGAGAAGATGCATGAGCTCATTGCCGAGAAGAGAAAATTAGAGAATGAAGCAGAGAAACTGCAGAAAACGTCCCCAAGATCACTTTGGCTAAGTGACCTTGACGCTTTCGAGAAAGAACTGGATGTAAGCAATGTTGCTCTGCTGTGGTTGCCTTTTGCTTTGTGTTCCACTTCCTGATACCTGAACTTTGATGCAGGTACTTTTTGGAATGGATGCAAAGGCAGTGGAGGAAAGGAGAGCCACGATGGAAACATATGCCCGAACTGCAGTTGCACGCAGAGCAGGACCCAAGAGACAACCTAACAGGAATGGGGCTAGAACTCAAAAGGTGGAACCTGACACACGTGAAACTACAGATATATCATATATGCTGTTCCTCCAATCCCCATTTTCTGATAGGATGTGTTATGTCCCATTGAACTATTTCTTGACACAGACTGCTCGCATGGTTCTAGAACCAGTACTTGCCAAGCGTGTGGCTCTAAGGAAGAAACCAGCCAAGAAGGTGAGAACATAAATGCCCACCTGTAGTTTGTCTCTAATTACCATCCAGTTTGCACTTCACTAGTTCTGGTTTTACAATTCATAATTGAAAATTTCACAGGCAAGTGCATCCGCATTGGTGAGCAGTGATGAAGAAATAGATATTCCCGAACTAAAAGACCGTCTTGCAGCTTTCAATATTAATAATTTCTCTCCAGATGATTCTGGTAATGTCCGATTACATTTTTTTTATCAATATGTTATTTTTAAATGAGGAAAGGTCTCAATCTCTGAATCAAAGTTTACAATCTGGCCGTACATCACAGAGAATACTGCTGAGCCAGTGTTTGCCAAGCAATGCGGCTCAAAGGAAGAAACCAACCAAGAAGGTGAGAACCATAATATACCACTACTTCAGTTGACTAACTACCATCGATTGGACTTGACTAAAATATAAATGTAATGTTTGCACATTTGCTATTTTTTACTGGGTTTACCATTTAAATCCGACAATTTCACAGGCAAGTGCACCTGTGATTGATAAAGAGGACAAGCCCACGAGAAAAGACCGCCTTGTTGCCTTTGATCTTATTGCCTCCTTTTCAGACAATTCTGGTAATGGCCATGTACAACTTGTCATTTTGATGTTTAATTGTAATGAGAAAATGCCAGTTTCTTTCAAAAATTGTATTGATCTCTAACAACTTTGCTGCCATGGAATCTGAAATTACAGAAGAACAACAGAAAGGAAAGAAAGGGAGGAAGGTACCAAGCAGAAGAGGCGCGATGAAAAGATGTCATCATCCTTAGGCATGGTACCTGATGACGAGGTTCAGGATGACAGCTTTCCCATGGAGGAAGCTGGTATGGACCAGCTACCACCTGACCAGCCAGAGTGCCAACGTACTGGAGGACCTAAACCCTCCCGGAAGCCAACATGGAAGGTTCAGGACCAGGAGGCCAAGGGAGCAGCCCAACCTGGGAATGTCATTCGTCGAGCACGTGGCTGTGGCGGTGGCGCATAGCAATTCTCCACTCACCCTGCTTACTAGGCGTCAAGGATGTTCGATTTATACAGCTTTGATGAACAATAAGAAGCTCGGAGCGCGTTCCAGTGCAGTGGAGCTTCTACGGGTTCTTGAATTAGTCTTCTGATTTGTTTTCTTCAGAACAGTAGCTCTCATGAGTGTCCAATCTTTGCTTCAGTGTGTGAAGATTAAAGCTTTTTTAATCTATTGAACTCATTGCATTTGTTATGAACAAGTCCTGCCTATTTGCTATTTGAATGGTGATGAGCTAATGTTGGTAGTGTGCTGTGCTGGGTTTCCCCCTTCATACCAAGAAACTAGCAGCTATCCCAACTCATGAACTCTAAGTACAAACACTACAAAGTAAAGCTTTAAAAAGTAGAAGGATAAAATCACCTGGGTTTTCTACCTTTCACGGGCAGCCTCAAAGATACAAATGGTGCAGGCACGCACAGGTCACAGCCCTCAGTTACGCCCCTGCATCTCTCACAAGGATTGGCAGTTTGGCACAGGAACACAACCTGCACCAGCAAAGACATCATGAACACACACACACACCACTAGAGATTCAACTAGCAGCATATGAATCGCATAAGAGTACGAGCTGGTTTATACTAGTATAAGCATGAGATACAAATTATAAGCTGCACCGTTCGTTTCATATACAACCTATATACAGCTACAGAGACTATTCAATCACAACATCACAAGCTATATAGCACCAGTCTAACTTGTGAAATAACCTCAGTAGTTAATCAAAGCAGTTTGTCCAAACAACAACACACACAGTGCAGTTTAAGTAGAGCACTCATCTGTGAGCAGCGATGACCCGCTGCTGTTCCAGCCCGGACAGTCAAGAGAGGTCGCCGGTGAGGTCGGGTGGCGCGGCAAGGATGTACCCCAAATTCCAAAACCTAGAACAGGGAGAGTGGATCAGGAACAGAAGGAAGTAGCTTGAGAAGAGAAGTGCCGCTGGAGGGGGATATCTAACTATTTGCCATTCTTGCGGACGGCGCTCCTATTAAGCTGATTCTGCTACGACTGTTCTGTGACTGGTGCATTTTCTTTTGCGCCAAGATACTGGGAACAAGACATTTCACTTCGTTTTTCACTTTTTAGACTTTTCTTTGAGACAACTTCAGTCACAATACTATGAATGGAAGAGCCATAAACTAGAGGATAAGAGTTACATCTCGGCTCAAGAGCACATTTCACAAAACTTCAAAAACAAGGAGAGGACCCTCTTGAATCTGTTCCTAGTTCTTACTAGGAGCAGCATGTTTACTCCTCTCCAAGTGCCCTGTCAAATGAAACCGCAAAGGATCATTACCATCCGGAAACGTTGAAGACTTCCACTAGCAGCATCTAAATCACAGAAACTAGAGCAGGAGGCGGAGAACACCGGAGTGTCCGTTAGCTTTCCCGTTTTGTTAACTGATGCAACTTGAACACTTGCACCAAGCCGCCCTCTGGGTTCAAGGTCCATCTTCTACCTTCAGCATCGCGTGTGCACCCGGTACAGGTCGAGCTCTTCAAAGCACCCGGTACAGGTCGATGATAATAAAACTGTAATGAGAATTTTCAATAGAGCAATGAAGGGCCAACAAGCTTCAGGATTGAGAGCATCAAACAGTGCGCTAGTCAACACTCAAATAATAAAGCAAACAAAATCCAATGGAAACCCAGAGGGAAAACATATACTTCTAACCACATCAATAACTTCAATATTGCTTGTGAATGTTCATAAAAGCTTGACAAAAATAGTCTCAACCACTAAAGCATAACAAAAAGTTTCTTCTTCATCGAGAGTAGAGCTCGAAGTGAATGTATCATATCCATTCCCTCTGAACTGAATCAGGAAACATCTTGATAGAAAGAACTACTTCAGCAGCCTCACATAGCAACCTCCACAACAAACCTGCAATGTTTTAAAAGGAACCATGTCAAGCAACAGAATCAGAGAAACATAGTGTTTGAAATTAAATCATGGCAATTACTGAGTGTAAGAAACTAGAGTAAGCATGGCATCCATAAGTAAAACAGCATTAAACCGGAAAAGCACACAAGAAACTACAAATTCAGTGTACTAAATCCTTCAATTTTGCAGACTAAACAGCAAGTAGCTTCCCAGAACTGTAGTTTTAGCCATGGACATTAGTTTGTAGCAATTGGTAAAAAAAGGCACAATAAAGCATCACAAGATAGTACTGGAGCACGACAATTGCATGAACACAAAAACATGACAGAGGATCATCAATTTACTACTCAGTCCCACTCCACAGTTCACATGAACACAACATAGCATCAACAGTATTAAGGAGAACCAAAATGGATAATCTACATTCCAATCAGACAACATAAACTTGATCATTATACCTTCCTTACGCAGACGGGATCTCAACCTCGCCGTCATCGATCTCCTGCTGAAGGTCCTTGGGGTCCTTGCCGTCGACGGTGCACCCGACGCTGACGCAGGTGCCGAGGATCTCCTTGACTGTGCCGGCCAACTCCTTGGCCATGGACCTGACCCTCATGGTCCTGGCGATCTCGATGACGTCGTCGAGGCTGATGTTGCCACTGTGCTTGATGTTCTTGACCTTCTTGCGGTCCCTCTCGGGCTCCTTCAGCGCCTTGATGACGAGCGCCGCGGCGGAGGGCACAACCGAGACCTTGGCCTGCCGGTTCTGGACGGTGAGCTTGACGGTGACGCGCAGGCCCTTCCAGTCCTTGGCCGTCTCCTTGGCGATGTCCTCTCCGATCTTCTTGGGGGAGAGACCGAGCGGACCGATTTTAGGGGCAAGGGACGAGGCAGCGCCGACCTCACCGCCGGTCACGCGGACGAACACCTCCACCACCTGCGATGGGTCGAGCTTGGGCGGCATGGCTGCTGGCGTGGGGGCGGCGGCGGCGGCGGCGGCTGGAGCTAGGGTTCGAGGAGGGGGCGATCGATTCGGTCGGATGGGTATATCAAGGATTCAAGGCTGCCCCAAGTCTAAGTTGGGCCGTCGTGGACTGGGCCGAGTTGCATCTGACCGAATCGTGGATGAACTGACTTCTTTCTTTTTTATTATTTTCTTTTAAAAAAATTTTCCCCAAGAAAACTGACCTTCTTTCTGGAAAATATGATGTGTGATATATTGTGGATTGCGAGGGAGAAAATTATCTTAGTCGCTCAGCGGGGAGTTTGTAATTGATGAACAAATTCCAGAGAGCTCGTGATGAGTTTTTTCATTGTAACTTTGAAAAGAGCACCAAGATTCTGACCAGGGGCGATTGTTTTGTTTCTATTGTACCCTTCCCGACAATTTCTATACGGAGAATCAGCGACCACTGACGAGATTCACCCAAAGATCAAGAATGAAGCACACAGGTGGATTATGGGGGGCTCTAGCAGGTTCGGTAGTTTATTTTCTGAGTAGTCTCCATGTTTTTCTTTTAGCCCTTGCTTCCCCCCCTGTGATCCGACGTGGTCAGCACATGGCTTTCTGCCTTGATGGCGTTTTGTGGCATGTAAAGCTTGTTCAATCATCTTCTTAATACATTGATACCTTTCTTGCGTATTCGAGAAAAAAAATATATCCTTCATTCCTTAAGACTTCAACTCTACTGTTAATAGGACTTGATGTTACATTTCAATTTTGCAGTTGCCACTAGTTCTCAACACAGGCTAGAACATTCAGCATATGCAAATAGTTGAGGACAGAAATGAGTACTGAAGCCACATCGCTGGAACACGCTCAACAATGGTGCCCAGTGCCCTACCATTCGAAGTTGAACATAAGGAAAAGAAATGTATATATAGATAATTAAAGTGTGGACGAAAATTGAGGTACTCCAAGACCTCCATAGTAGTATACTTTTATCCGGATAACCGAAACATAATCTCATCATTTGTCACCCCATATCCATGGGAATATAGGATGAACAATGTAGCTGACACGACACGACACGACCATAAAACAAAAGGAAAAAAAGATGGAACCAACACGAACTGCAAGTTGGTTTTGCTGAAACCACGGTTTCACACGGCACACACACGAAATCGTTCGGAAATGAATGGTAGCCTAGTTATCACTTCACAACCAGAGCATCCCTTTATTCAATCCCGTCGCAGCAGTCCTGATGCCATCCTCACACGAAAAATTGCGATCTCTGCTCAACCCTCCAGAGCCGTTCAGCAGTCGCTGCAGGCGTTCTCATCCACCTCCTCGAGTGGCAGCCTCTTCCCTTCAGTAGTCTCCTTCCCGGCCTGCTACAGACAACAAAGAACAAGAGTTGGTAACAGCAGCGCTATGTGCATGCACAAGATGACCAAATAATGTTTATACCTTAGAAGCAACAAGACACTCCTTGTACGAGGATCGAAGCTTCCTCAGGCTCATGTTTTCATAATCCTCAACTCGTGGCAGTTTCTGCACCTCCTCCTTTGCTTCTCCCTTGATGGTGAACTCATCAAGACATTTCACGATGCTGTCAACCTCTTTCATGGCTTTTTCAGTAGCATCAGCCTCAGAAACCTGCTGCTCTTCAGTGATTGCAGAATCATCCAGGGACTTAACAGCGCTCTTGGTTGCAGACGCAACAACATCCTGATTTTCCTCGAGGACCAGAGGAGCGATGTTACTCTCAGTTTCAGAATCACTGAATACTGCAACATTGTCAAACTCTGGTGGTAGGTCACTGCTGAAATCATCTTCGGTAGAAGCATCTTCATTGGCCTCTTCAGCAATCATAGTTCCCTGCAGCATCTGGACCACATCAGTGGTGTTACTCTCATCATCGGTCTCATCAGCCTCTTCATCGCTATCATCAATGGACTCTATTTCCTCAGAGGCCTCAGCATCATCCGACGCCCCTTCCTCATCTTCTTCACTGGTTTCACCGTCTGACAGTTCAGCCTGCGGCTTCTTAGCAGCAACCCCTTCTTTCAGTTCAGTGAGGTCATCTTCCTCATCTTCTTCGCTGATTTCATCATCTGAAAGTTCAGCCTGCTGTATCTTTGCAGCAGCAGCAGCATTTGATGGCGATTCCTCATCTTCTTCACTGGTTTCATCATCTGACAGTTCAGCCCCCAGAGTCTTAGCAGCAGCCCCTTCTTTCAGTTCAGCGAGCTCATCTTCCTCATCTTCTTCACTTGTTTCATCATCTGACAGTTCAGTCTGCTTCATCTTTGCAGCATCCTCTTCTTTCATTTCAGCGAGGTCATCTTCCTCACTTGTTTCGTAGTCTTCAAGTCCAGCCTGAGGCATCTCATCAGCAGCACCTTCTTTGACTTGAGTGAGGTCACCTTCCTCACTGGTCTCACCTTCCACAGCAGTTGGAAGAATTTCCTCAGGGGAACGATCAGTCTCAGTGCAACCATCTTCCTTGATGGGCTCGTCAGTCATCTCTGGCATAGGTGACCATTCAGCACGGCCCACATCATCTTCAAGTGAGGCATCTTCCACCGTGACTGGTTCTGAGGCTTCAGCCTTGCATAGGACACCTAAAATTGGTGAATCCTCTTCCATGGTTGCCAAGGGAGCAGGCTTCTCAACACTGGCAGGTTCCTTTTCTTCAACAATTTCTGACAGATGAGTCACAATAAACAGTGAGCAAAAAGCATTCAACAAACAAATTGCACGCAGTTGAGAACCTTAACTACTGGATAAATTTAGGCAAAAAGTTACCACTGATAAGCNGAATTTAGGAACCCACAATTCAGAACAACTACAAAGAAAGGTCGGATTCAGGAATGCAAACAACAGACAAATATATAAATTTTATGCATCACAATAAACAATCAGCAAAAGCAATCAACAAACAGCATGCAGTTGAGAACCATAACACTACTGGATAAATTTAGGCAAAAAGCTACTACCAATAAGANGAATTTAGGAACCCACAATTCAGAACAACTACAAAGAAAGGTCGGATTCAGGAATGCAAACAACAAACAAATATAAAAAATTTATAATGACACAATTCAAAATATCAACAATTAGGATTTTAAGTATGCATATCACCTTCCTGGGGCTTTGTGGCCTCTTCCTCAACCACCACAACCACTTCCTCCATCTTAGTATCATCACAGCTAGTTTCCGTAACCACTGCAGACCCAATGGCGACGTCAGAAGAGTCAGCTGCACGTTAACAAATTTGCATCAATTTCTGGTTGGGAACAACAACTAACCATACGATTTCGATTTACATACAGAACCAGAACAAAGGAAGAACTTCGAAGACTGATGATAACAGGCCGACTGCAAAAATAAAATCTCACCTTCGTCACCCTCCTCTGGTTCCACCTCTTTGCTGTCTCCTCCCAGGAGCTTGGTAACTTCCTCCTCATCAGGTTCATCGCATTTCATATCAGGGGCCACAGCTAACATGATAACGAAACCAGCATCAAACGCTGCCCCCAAGCAATCAAACAATATAAACAAGCTGATCAGGGACTCAGGGTAAGTGAAAGCCTCTCACCTTTCGGCTCCTCTTGCTGTACCTCCTCTTCCTGGTACAAAGCCATCGTCATCTTGGATCTCGCGGGCCCCGTCTCTTTCTTTGCCTCGGAAACATCTTCGGCGGGTTCCTCCACCTCCACCGGCGCCGCAGCCTTCCGACCCGCCGTCCTCTGGCTCCTCCGCAGGGTGGTTGGTATCGGCGCCACCTCCTCTGCCTTTCGCGCCGCGGTCCTCCTCGTCGTCGCGCGAGCGCTGGACGCGGGCACCGGAGTCGGGAGCGGCGCAGGCGTGGCCCGTGGGCGCCGGCTGGTGCTGCGCAGCGCCACGCCAGGGGTCCTTACGATCTCCTTCACCAGATCCCGCTTCGTCTCATCCTCGCGCTCCTCGACCTCCATCCGGATGGCCTCAGGCGATTTCACCGACACGCGGCGGCCGCGGGGGAGTGGGCTACCTTGCTGTTGCTCCTCCCCTGCCAGCTCCGCCATCTTCGCCGCCGACTTCATCGCCGACCTCCCCGGCGTCGGGAGGCAAAGCGTCGTGCCGATCTCGCCGATCCCGTCGACCTGATCCACAACCAAAACCACATCAACGACAATCCTACCCTCTCCGAAAGCCTCATCAACGTACACGAGGATGCCGCAACCAATTTCGTCGAAATAAATAAATAGTGGGGAGAAATTGAGGACACAATTGAGAATCAGGACCGATTCATCGAAACGGGCGTGGAATCGAGGACTCACCGAGGCGAGGCCCTGAAGCGCCTCGGCCATGGCGGCGTTGGTCATGTTGGCCCGGACGCCGTTGCGCTTGCACAGCGCCTGGAGCTCGCGGCGCGAGAGCGCGTGGAAGTCCATGGCCGCCGCCGCCGCCTCCATCTCGTTCCCTACCTTCTTCTCTTACCTTCTCCTCCGGGTGCGTGCGTGGGGCGCGGTGGATTTGTGGATGGCGAATCACGAGCTGAGATGCGGAGGAGGTGGGCGGCGGCGAGGAGATTAAATAGGAATGGAATGGATCCGACCGTTGTGAGGGACTCGTCTAGGGTTTTTCCCCCTCTAGTTTGAATGTTTGAAGTTTGAACGCTGCTCAGCTGGGTCAGGGGGGACGCCTCGTGGCGGCTTCACGGAGCGGCGTATGCGTATCCTGCAAGCTGTTCGGCGGCCGTGACCAGGTGGCGTTTAGTGGAGGATGCGCTGTCGCTGCAAGTGGGGCCCCGAGATAATTAACGGGCGCGCTAGCTGTCTACAGCTACTCTTCTGTTGATTAGCTGCGGTGTGAGAGCGTCGCTGCATGTGGGGCCAATGAGAACACGGCTCCCGTTAGAAACCGGAAGGCGTTAATTGAGGAGGCCAAGTGACGGGTGTGTTGAGGCTTTCCTATTGGAGTTGTGATTCGTATCGTTTCGATATTTTGTTGCTTCATCTGGAAATTGATTACCCCACGTTTCGGTGTGAACAGGTAATCGCCTACCATTCGATTCCAAAAATATTTTCTGGTTGCTCCATTAGGTGTGAACAAGCACCCGGCCAAATTGTTCATTTCACAATTGTAGATCGTAAAATCAGCAGGTGGCCATGACAATTTTTTGTTTTCAAGAAATCTTTCTTGCATGGAGTACTAAATAAAATCTATTTGCAAAACCTCTTCACGGATGAGGGTAACTTTTCGAGACGAAATTGCTACAGTAATACTAAAGTAATCATTATCTAATCGTGCGGTCAAAGGCCTCATTAGATTCGTCTCGCGAATTTACCAGGGGTTACGGAGGTAGTTTTGTAAACTGATTTTATTTAATACCACTAATTAGTGGTCAAAGGAGGGTGAAAATTTCACCCTCCATCTGAACACTGTCTACGTCAGGTACGTTACAATCTTGACTTGCCAAATTACGAGGATTCTAGTTTGGACATATTGGTGACAAGTTAAACGAGCTTGTATTACTATAGTAAAGAAGTATTCGTATCTTTGTTACATCACATACAAACCACATGGCAGACCAAGACTCCCTAAACTGAAGACTAAACTGTGGATCACTGATTACACAATACTACAGCTCCAAATTATGAGAAATCTAGTTGGGACATTGGTGACAAATTAAACAAGCTTGTATTACTAGTAAAAAAGTATTCGAATCTTTGTGACATCACATACAAACCACATTACAGACCAAGACTACCTAAACTGAAGACTGACTGTGGAATTTACACAATACTACAGCTTTAATTACAGGAATTTACACTGACACTATAACTATGGACAAGGACAAGGACAGTTGAGATTGATTATGTACACAGTAAACTCTTGTACGATACAACTCTTACATCACCTACTTCCATCGATTCATTTCGACAAATGGATTGTACAACTGAGGTTTGGTTTTCTATGCCTACAATTCTCCAGTGGTGCACTGCCAAAATCCGGCAAGGACTGAGGAACCAATCTGATCTGAATATCTGACCAATAATACTGAGACAGGTGGTACTGGGAACTGGTACGAGTACTTGCATCTATACCCTCACTTCAACTATATCCCCATCCTTGAGCTCTGTATGAGGTAGCACTAGTTGGCCATTGACCCAAAGCAGCTTCCCATCAACGCCCATCCTTCTAGCAGCGTCAGCTGCTGTGCTACCAGTGCTCATCCTCATAATCTTCCCGTTTGGCCAGAAGATTATGGCCACCTCACGCAGGGTTGGTTTTGTGCATGTGCTTACACCGAGACTTCTCTCTGCCAAAGATGTGCCGCGGCGAACTTGCTCCTCCCATTGAAGCATGGTCCTGAGCAAATGCACCTGTGGGAGCACATGGAAACAAGAAGGATTCATGTTATTCCCTTCCCTTGGGAATACCTAGCAACTCCACAAGATAGAAGCGAAGAGACAGAGAGAGAGGTAGATGTAGAACCGAATTGTGTAAGACATAAAAAGAAAAAAAAACAGCGCTACACAGTGATTGTATACTAGCTTTCTTTCCACAAAATTTAGAAAACTTACTAGACGCACAGAGTTTACTAACCTTATTGTTGATGGGGTCACTAAATGGAGTAGAATTTGGAGGATCAGATGATGACTTATCAGAATAACTCGATTCAGATGTCTCTTTGCCCTCGAATATGGCAGATACAACCATCCAATACTCTTCCTCCTCTTCTTCCGTCAAATCAATTATTTGAATAAAAGTTGGCAAAAGTCTCCCAAATTGGTCTTGCTGCAACAAGGCATTATATATGTATAGGATATAGTCAAAACCACGATTTGAAATGGCATATTTGGAGTTTAGGACAAAGACAGTAACTTGTATTGCTGCTACAATTTTCAGTTTGTGCATGCAAGCTCAGTCTTGTATTCTCCGAAAGTTTAAAGTTGAACAAAAGACAGAAGAAAAGAAACAAATTGATAAAGAGACAATAATGTTTCAGCTGTACAGACCTTATGAAATATCCCATCCTGGCATATTGTATACCTCTCCAGATTTGTTGACCAATCACCATGTCCAGGTGCACACCACCACTTTTCAGAAACCTGATATTAGTGTTGGTATTACTGTATTAGGAAGATTATAACAAATCTGTTACAATGACTCAGAAGTAGTAAAACTGTCATCGCATTGACCTTCTTATGAAGCCTAGCATAGGCTTCCCAACGCTTCAACTGAAAAGATGACCTTAGCTTAGCTACAGCTTCAGAAGCTTCAAGGCTAAAACTTACAGCAACAATCAATTCTTTCCCTCCTTTATCTATACTGCAAATTGATTTAAACAGATATCAGCTGAAATATTGATCTTCCAGAATAAATACAGTTTCTGTTTCTGAATGAAGTTATACCTGACTATTACAGCTGCCAGTAACTGACTACCTTCGATTCTTAGCACTGGATGCCCCACTTTCAAAGAACTGTACTTCGATGGAATATCATCTTGTATAGAACTTTCATCTTCTGAAGAACTAGATGCATATGATGTGTTTTGGTTTATTCTCTTACTCATGCCACTTCTGTACTCAACTTTGCTCTCCTTATAAAGCCAATGAGCAGCTAGTCCATGTTCTGCATACTCGTGCATTCGCTGTGAAGAGTGGCCTCCATCAGGATCAACATGAACTATCAGAATCTGTATTCAAATAAGAGAGGTAAATATTTAATTTACCTGGGTTCTAATTTGGACCTCCAGCGGTGAGCTATCAGATGAATGAACAGCTGTGTGGAGTGACTGTAGAGGAAAAACACACCAGCAAATCAATAAGCATACAAGGGGAAATCAGACTATGTACTCAGCAGTCTACTAACTGTAAGAAAATTCATTCAACTCTCGCCCATTCCATGAAGGAACTGGCATGATACTAGCCTGGGGCCTGGGCCACCACAACAGTGCCACTGAAAAAAAATCAGAATGCTAGCATTTGGAAAATTCCATCCTGGCTAGCATATGCATGTTAGGCTAGGCTACTGGCTCCAGGTTGCTGAGGGTACTGTGTCAAATTAACGATGCAAATTATTTTTAGATTGATGTTGGACGAGCCTTACTTGATAACCGCTACCCTTAGGATTGATAATGTAGTCATCAAACTCCCCATCAATTGGAGTCCATAGCCTGTAGGTGGAGCAGACAATTTATGAAGCCTTTCAGTGTATACGTCAAAAGTTTAAACTGAAATAATAAGTGTCATGTAGTAACTGTGGACTCAAATCATCAAATGTAAGTACAGACATCAAATTAGTCACAATGCACATTCATGAGACAAACACAGTAAGACCTAGTTCATAGTAAATACGTAAATATGTTCACTATGTGCAATACCTTTAAATAATGTTTTTTTTGTCAAGTAGTGGACTAGTATGTCTTGCCTTATTGACATGAGCACTTCCAGCATTAGATGCTTAAGTTACCTGTGTACTATATCAAGGATGCTGTAACAACTCCGGACAGCAGGTCCATGCAATGCACCATTTTTGTCCCCAACAACCACCCTCAATGCACGAGCATCATAAACTTGTCTAATTCCGACATCTTTCCTTTTCAACTGTGGAGACAGAACATGTTACTCAGGTCATCATCACAAAAAAAAACAGTTCATACAAGAGAAATAATTTGATAAGACCACAAATAATATTTTTCCACAAAAAAAATTATTAAACTCAAAACACCAGTACAAGTTATCAAGTTGGTCATGGTACATGTGGCATGTACTTATAAGCAACACACAGATTTTCAGTATATAGCAGTAAACTAGTAATACCTTGCAGTAGATACTGTATAAGCTCTTGAGTCTACTCGACAAAGTCACTTCCATCCCAGGTATATACCTGAACAAAAAATGACGCAATTCAAGAATTCAAACCACCAAAATATTAGTGGTCTGAGAGGTAACAATAGAAGGGGAAAGATTTATGCATTCTGGAAATGACTAGGAATCGAGCTTACGATGTTGATATGAGCAATTCTCGCTCAAGTTCTTCCTCACAAGATGCTAAAGATGCTAATGCAACAGCAGCATCGTCAACATTCTTAGGATTTAGTATAGGTTCTCCAGAACTACTGTTGAGATTACTAAGGTAGTATGAGCGCCTCTTTCGATCCAAAAAAATGTCAAATGGCAATACTGCCTGCAATAGGTCCTGCATATAGAAAAGCATAATAGAAACGGACATCAGAAAGTATGCATTTCTTTGGCTCATATCTATATTGATATGAGGTAATGGCTGTTATATGCAAAATACTGAGAAAAAAAAACAGAGGTAACGCAGACAGGAATACTGAAAAATGTCAATGTTAATAAACAAAAGATCAGTGTCCAGGCATCACTGAATACCCCCACATTTGCAATTTTACAATATACACTCACCTTCATATTTGGTTTTTCTTGGTTGCATGAACTAAACAAATCATGGATAGATGTCATATGGCCAGCTTTCACTGAGGCAAGCAATTCGCTTCTAATTGATGATCTTCTCATACTTTTAGATTTGCCCGTACGATTCCACATTAAAGTAAGTTCAGATCGTATTTTCTTGAATATNTTGAGGCTGCGCGCACAACAGAGGTATTTAGTAACTAAAATATACAGATAGATACAGTANAAAAAAAGTGCACTACAGACAAAATTGATTTAAAATAAAGGGTAAAATGGCAAATTGTTGCAGCTACAAAGTTGATACCCAGGAAAAGTGGATAGAATACAATCATAGATTTGTGTGCCCTACATGAATTTACCCATTTTAATGAATAGACACTAGTAAAAAAGATCTGTGACAAGAAAATTGTATCTTTGAAATCAAAGCATCTAGATGTCGATTAAACTCCTAGATGGTCTATGTTATAAAGTAAATACTACATTGTCAATAAATATGTTGAATAGAATTAGAACCTGAAGAACAGCAAAGCATAAATCTTCCAGCTCAGCTTTCAAAGCCCAAACTCCCAATCGAGAAGCAAGTGAGCACCAGACGGCCAATGTCTCTTGAGCAACAGCTTCAGCTTTAGGTACAGGAAGAGCATAACTGCAATAAAGCTTTCTGTAAGGTTTGAAACTTACAGAACCAACAGCTATTTGAAAGCATAATGAAGTCGAGATTACGCGTATGTCTATGTGCAGATAAAGTACAACACCTAAAAGGATAGGCATGGAAATGATTTGGGCTGACTTTTGATCTGAAATGGTTCAAAATGACCAGTGTTGTGGACTTGAGAAGAAGGGCAGGCCTGGTACATGGTAGAGCAGGGGGTGTTACTTCTTGCTTGAGAGGAGGCACAGCTTTGGGGTATGCTGGTGTGCCAGGGGTTTAGTGCAGCTGGACATTTCATTTACGGTCTGAGGGAAAGAAAGATCCATACTGCATTTTCGTGGCTCATTCTCCATGACCAGTCCCAATTCTTTGGGTTTAGGCTTTCTATTTTCTGATGAAAATATTAGAAGCCGACAGAACATAACATGGAAAGGGAACATGATGAATAAAGAGAATATCGATAAGAATCAAATAACTGAAATACTTATCAGACAAAAAAGGCATCATTTACATGTTGAAAATGAATAATAGCTCAATAAGCAGCACAAGAAAATAATGATCAAAGTCTTAGAGCGACATACATAGTTCGCATATTGTGCAAGCGATCTGCCAGCTTGATGAGCACCACACGAGGATCATCAACCATCCCCAATAACATAACCCGCAGATTATTTGCCTGACTGACAACAAGAGGATAATCAAGCCAGGGTTTTCAGAAACCAGTGTTATATACTTTTCAGGCATCTGACAACAGTTTTGTCAAAAGCATGCTGTTTAATTGTTTGCAATCATGCATTAACAAGCAAGACAATCCAAGAAGACGGAAGATATTAGAAGTCTACATAACAGGACTGGAATAGTTTAATATAATCTCATCAGCATGGACTAAAGGCTAGTGGAAGGGAACATACTTCTTCTGAAGTAAGAGTGCTTGAACCGGTGTTTTTCTGCCGATGCCTCCGCAGTAGCTGCAGTGCACAGAAAACAGTAATAAACAATAGCAAGATCATTTCTGAGGGAAATAAAGCGCTCCCTCCAATCTCAAACAAGGAAAGTTAAATTTATGGTCTTGTTTTTTGGTTTGCAGGTGGTGTTTTCCTGAAGAGTACATATGAAAAGCTATTCAAAGCTGTAGTTTGGATCAAATGAGTGTGGTGGGTTGGCAGATTGGGCAATTGGATGCCTGAGCAATCATTATGGGTTTAACATGTTTGATAGGTATAAGAATTGATTGCTTCTGTAACCAAGTTCTATACATTGATTGCTAAAGTAACATTTTAAAAAGAACAGTGGGACGCGCTATTGACATAAAGATTTTCACAATGCACTAAGGAAGTCTCTGGACAGAACGATTTTTGATGAGCTAAATTAGACAACATGGAATATAAAGGAATTGTCATGTATAAGGTCTATAAGGGAAAGTCTGGCATGCTCCCACTCAATTATAATGGATAAATATAAATGGAAATTGGCAGGCTTCAACAATAATGTATTACATCTCAAAACTATATGTCTGACAGCTATGGTTTTTCAACTAATGCTCACAGGGTATTGTTTCTATGCTCACATAGCACATTCCACTAACATATGTGTTACCTGATTTATGTAGCTTAATTTTGATACACCAGATACCAAGCTAGCAACATCATCCCCAAACTGCTCTTCTATGCTCTTCAAGCTCTCCGATGTATCATCAACAACATCGTGAAGAATGCCTGCCACAACTGTATTAACCGCCTACAAGGGAAGAAGGAAGAAAAACACTCATCAAAGAAGATAAGTGCTAATCAATTAAGCTTTTAAAGAAAAAAATGAAGTATATACTCACGGAAAGCAAAAAGAGAGGGAAGCCATACTCTTTCTCCAGTTGATGGAACCAAGGCGGCTAAAATTTTCCCAGTATGTATGCAGTGTGTAACATATGGATCTCCTGTTCTCCTATATTGCCCAAGGTGGGCTGTACTAGCAAATACTATTGCTTTCTGCACTTTTGGGTCCTCAAAAATCTGGTATCCTGTCACCTCTACTCCTTCAAATATAAGAGTATCTGAAAAGGCACGAAATGCAATATGTCATAAAATTGTTATTGGCTAGTTTCATCGATAATTCCAACAGTGAGGTAAGAATGTCTCTCTAAAAAAAACTACAAACCAAAGTGGATTATTGATTTACTATGTTAAACTACAAAGCACAAACAAACAAAAAGATCCAGTCAGCTAGCATGTTGGCACCTGACATTCTGATATGGAGCAAAAACACGTTTTGATAAAATAAGACAAAAAATGAAATTAGTTAGGACCACATATGAGTCAACATGGGTTCACGGTAACGAAATGAAAGCTTATAGGTAGGCTCCATTCATTAGTTCATTCCAAACAGAAGCGTTTGCACATATCACTGAATGGCCCATGGTTGAACCTACTGCTTATTGTGGCAAACATACCGCCATGTTTCAGCAATTAACTGCTTGATGAAATAATCCTATCCTATACTTCCAATTAGGTAGCCAATTCACAAGAGAGACACAACTGCAATTGCAAGGGGAACGTTGTTACCGGGCAACTGCTCGATGCGAGGCCAGAGGAAGTCGACCTTGGTGGACAAGCACGCCCCCGAGGCGATCGCCACGGCCGTGACCGCGACCTGCGCGAGCGTCGACGCCACGGCGCCGTGCGCCGCGCCGCTCCCCCCCGCGCCCGCGGCG
>JAZFNS010019999.1:76711242-76721744 GCA_037127165.1 Alloteropsis angusta | reverse complement strand
AAGACCAGGGGTCACTTTCTACAGCCCCAAAGTACCCTTGAAAAGTAGATTACATGCCCTTCACTATACAGTGTTACACCTTTTCGAGGGCAAATGGGTAATCCTACTACATCAATGTGAACGCGTGGACTAATTCTACTTCCTCTTTGACCCTGAAGTTGACTCCTTCGGGAATCGCCTTCGTCATTACTTGCTTTATTCGAGAAACCTCTTGCGACATGCTTCTCTTCTCCGACTCCCGTTCTTGTTGGCTTCGGTTGTACCCCGAGGATTGTCTTCGGTGGAAAGTGTTCTCCTCGAAGGCGATTCCTCCTGTTGGAATTAAGACTGTAGTTGTTTTGAAACGAAAGAGGATTAGTCGCGTTCCGAAGGCGATTTTGCATTCTGCCTTTCGAAGGAGTTTTCCTCGAAGGCAAAAATCCCCAACACAATACATGAAGGAGGGTATGGGTAAGAAATTTTACCCGGAGGTAAAGGTAAAGATAAGAAATTTCATCCATGGGCAGACAGACAAGAAGTTTTGTCCATAGATAACCCATGGGTACCCAGAAATAAATAGGCCACTAAACATCTATGGTATACTTCATTAATTTATCCCTAGGCCCAAACCTATCAGGCACCATGAGTCGTATAGCCTTATCCTAACCCCCACTTGGCCGAACTATCAAATAACTCACCCCACAAAGCCACCTCCACGGTCCGCGCAGTTGTGCTCCGCCTCCGCTTGTGACTTTCTATGATTGTGAACTTGTGGTTGATATAGTTATCTGAACTTTGAAGTTGAACTGTTATTATAACTATTGCTATGGACATTTTGATATATAAAATATTCCTAAATGTATTGTCTAACGGGTACCCGACGGATACCCAACGCGTATAGGCATAGGTACAGAATTTTACCTATGAATTTATTGACGGACAGGTAAAATAGAAATAAGAGATACGCAATCGAACGGGTAAACACCTTACCCAACCTCCCTCCATTGCCATCCTAGACTGTGGAGCAGGGGAGGCGAGGGCCTGCGTCCGATGGATGGTGGATCGGCAGCGGCCTCTCGTATCGCTCCTTTTCTCCTGTTGCTGGGGAGCATGGCGGTGGCGTCGTCAGACAGACGGGCAGGGGGCAGGCGAGCGGCGAGCCCGCGGCTGGCAGTCGGGGCAGCTCTATGCCTCTATGCCTGCGCTGATGTATGTACTCCAGCGGTGACGCCTGGGAAAGCTGCGATCCTCTGCATGGATCGCACGCATCGCCAGCGCTTGCGGGTACACCGAAGAGTACAGAGACGCACAAACTAGTGAAGCCTGATAAGGCTGGCGGCTGGCCCCGGGCGGCCCTTTGCCTGTAGCAAATAGTAGGAGCAGAGCCCATTGCAAAGCACTGATGGTGCGGTGCCCGTTTCGTGCCAAAAGGGCTGGCGCAAGCTGCCTGCTCGTCGGCCAAGACCCAAGAGCAACGTGTCGTTGGTCGCTGCAAAAGGCTTCAGGTGGTCCGGTCGCTGACTCGCGCGCTGTCGTCTCGCCATCCGTCCATCCATCCATGCATGCATGCTAGTGCGTTCATAAAACTGTGCTCGCTCTGCACCGAGCCGCTGCGGCGCTGCTGACCAGTAATAGTGAGCAATTCTGCGTGACCTGGAACCGAGCCAGCCAGTCAGCAGAGTCCTGCGTGCTTGCAGTTGCAGAACGCAGAGTCCCCGGCCGGCCAAGGCTGCAACAGCAAGGTGTCGCGCGCAGGGCATGCGCGCGCGGACGCCGAGCGGTCCCGCGCCGCCTGCTCGCCGGGTGGTGTGGCCCGGCCGCCGCGCGCTCAGGTCGCTCCGGGTGCCCGGGTCGCCGGGTGGGTGACGTGGGCGTTGGCGCGTGTGCGGCACGGAGCGCGAGACGGACGGCGATGGCGCTGGCCGCGTTGCAATGGGAGACCGGCGAAAGAGACCAGCTTGCTAAGGGCCGCCGGTGGCGGTGACATGTGTGGCGGGCCGATCTTCCCTTCCTTCCAACCTCTCAGACGTGGTCGTGGGCGTGAGTGCAGCATGAATGCATGATAGAACATAGAAGCAGTGAAAAGACAGGGCGCGCGGGCTAAACATCCATACATCCATGTTGTCTTCATGTCTTGGAAGAGGCGATTCCAAGTCCAAAGCCCGATCGTGTCGTGCGCAGGACGCCGTTCCGCTGGACTGTTTGACCCGAACATTCTCAATCAGGAAAGAAAAGGTTGACTTGGTATGCATGATGGGATCAGTGATCCAGTGGAGACACCCGTCACGGTCATGACCGGATCAACGCCACCTCCTGTCGCATCACCATTTACCCGTAGCACTGTAGGCACATAGCACACCACTTCCCTTTTGCAAGTCGTGTGGGTGCTCACTCGCAGGTCGCAGCGTACGCAGTCGGCCGTCCACGTACCAGTCAGTATAGGCCACGGCTCAGCATGTGAATGAGTATGACGCGACCAACACCCAGAACAAGAAACCACCGCACGTCCGCACCACCGCCTCTGCCGCCGCACGTTGGGTTGGACCGGGCCACCGAGGCGTATGCCGCTGCAGCTGCGGAAGCACCATTTATATGACGCCAGGCTCCCATGGTTGATAGTCTATGACCAGCAGCATCCATCTCGATGGCCGGCCACGACTTCAAACTTCAGCTGCAATCGCACCAAAACTGCATTCAAAGTGAGCAGTGGGGCAGACGGTGAGAGTCAAAACACGGATGCTCGATTCTAGGAGCTCTCAGTTGGTAGCACGATGGGATGTGAGGTGCGAGGATCATGCGCATTCACACCTCCATCAGGCTCCAGGTGGAAAGACGTCCGAAAGACACTCCAACAGACAGATGAGAACAAAAGAGCACAAGGCGCGTCAGAGGCCAAAATGCTTTGCAACATTTAGTCATTAAGTGGAAGAAAAACTAACGGGAGTGGCACGTTTTAATGACTGGTCAATTGCGATGGAGTTCCGAAATATGAGGTCTGGGGTCACCACATTATCCTTGGGCTAAATTTGATACGGTTCAGAAAGAGAGAATAAATAAACTGGAAACTAGCATGTCGTTATCGTCGTCGAAGCTTCTCCATCTTTCTTCTGTGAAATGACCACCTAAGTATATATCGCTCACTCGGCCTTCCGAGCCTTCGGCTTCCTTGCTGGCTTGATAACCATGCCCAGCAGGACACATACAATGGGGACAATTGTGCCAACATAATACACGCTGTGGTAGGATGCCAAGGTTTCCTTGAAGCTCAGTACCTTCAAAAAACAAAATTAAACAGCATATTAACCATCACGCTGTGTCACACAAAAGTGAGACGGACATTGATTCTCATTCTAGTTGAGGGAGTAGGTGGAAAGTCTGTTCATAAACACACTTCTGAAGCAATACTATGCTTAAAAAGCTGCATTATTTAACAGTGATGTCCACATTTGTTAAAATGTGGTTTTTAACCCTCTTCTGACTACCCTCCCATCATCTAAAAGATATGCTCAGTCCCAAAAGACAAATCGTCCTAGAAAATCTGACAGATTAACAATGATGTGAAATGTCTTCGCTTGCCCCTGTTTATTAGCCATATTTGGCACTAATTGATTGCCACATACACATACTAAATGGGAGTAGCAATGGTTTGTTTTGTTGGGGCAAATTTTGAACCACAGAATGACTTGTTTTTCAGCATGAAGGGAGTATGGAACAAAAGATACTCGAGGAAGTTTCTTGTTTCTACAGCCGGTATAATGATGCAAAATGAAGCCTAAAGCAAAACTATGTACATATTAGTCATCAGAGGCAAGGACCCTAACTTGAGGACAACAGGTCAAAAGCTTATGCAAGAATCTTTTGCTGAAAATCCATATAGGCAAGCACCATTGTGTTCCAACTTCTGAAACGATATAAAATAAACTAGAACCTGATTCCAAAGGCTTGAAACTGACCTGGAATCCAATGCATGAGTAGTTCAGCACCAGCAATGTATATGCAAAATTTAGAAAAGCCAGGACACTGCGGAGGACTGAATTGCTCGCTGCTTGCTGCCATCTGTATATAACTGTATTGAAGAAAAGGAAATTAAAAAAAATCAAATTACAAGTTCAAAACCTTTTTTTTTAACAGAACACACTTTCAAAAATGAGCTTAGCAGCAGCAAAACCAACAGTAATGGCACAGAGAGGTACCTCGTGAACCGTTTATCATCAATGCAGATTGAACAAAGAATATCATATATCCAGGATACAATCCCTGAAGAATGAGATATCAGATCGGAGAACAAATCGGTGTGGATAAAGTTATACAAAGTGTGAATCACCACAAGACAAGTTTGGTGGGACAAAAATATCATTATGAAAGGTTGTTATATGCCAAGAGTAAAACAAATTCATGATCAGTAAGCTAAGAGCATTTTACAATTTTCACATGTGGACTAATGACGAGAAGTAAGACATCACCAACTATGCATATCTAATATACAATAGCGATTTTTTAGATTAATTAGAAACTATTAGTCCAGCTAACATCAGGCTGCTCTACAACATGACAAGAAGTACAAGCTACGATCACCACAAACTAAATACATAGAAGGTGAGAGGAAATATATAACTCACATGCCAGACGGCACTGACTGTCTGTGTACCCAACAACTGAAGGAAACCAGGTTTCTTTCCTTTCTGAATCAACCTCTCATAGACATCTGAAATAGTTGCAGAACCATAGAAGCTAGTTATGTAATGAATAACATATTGTAGTTTGAATGAATGTAAAGAAAGTGCATTGTTTCAGTAGTGGATCTTGTGTAGCGCAAATCTTGAGGTAGCACATAACTTAGTTAAATCTGTACATGATGTTTATGTTCTCCCCCAAACCAAGCTGGACAAATTATGGTTCATGCAAGTGGCACAGGAAATCATGGATAGTGATTGCATGCAAATCAGGCTCAGTTCCTTTATATTATGCTTTTCACTCCTTGGTGGAGGGTGGGGACTAAAGCGTTTCCACCCATAATGATTAAATTCAGTTAAAAAAGACCCATTCTATCATTCAACAAAGCAGGGTAACCGAGTGAGTGAAGTAATGGACTTTATCAAGAGACAGAACTTACAGTATCGTAGCCATGTGCTCACTTGAATATTCCACTTTAGGGGCAACTGAACTGCACTTCCAGCTAATTCAACACCTAATACATCAACATTTTTTGCTCGTTCCCATTTGGCTTTTGGAGGAGAAGACTCCGACCAACCAGTAAAGCCCAGACCAGATATAATAATTGCGGCTTCTGAAATTGACCATATAAAGTAATATTTCCAACGAGCAGTAAAGCCTGACATGTACTGATAGAAGAGCCGGTGCCAGAAACCCCATTCATAATATAGGGGCTCACTAAACCGTGAGAGTGGAAATTTAGGTGACAGATATAAATATAACCCCATGCATATACCAGCCTGAACCAGAGCACGCAAAGTAGGTAACAATGGTGAAGGAGTTGGGCTAGCCCATAACTGCAGAAGATAACCAGATATCAGAACGAGGCAAAATATGGCATAACCCAGACAAAGTTGATGGAGGCCACTTACTCCTTTCCTTTCAGTCCATTCAAGATAATCTTTCATCTCGTATACCGGTCCAGCAAAGTGACTCCCACAGCAGAGGCAGTAACCAAAATATTCAATTGGAGAAGGAAGCTTGGTCAATCGGTACTTTTTCTGAGCCTCGCGTAAACCCTCTTCCTTCAAGATGCCATCACTGTAGTCTATTGCACACGAGATGACTTTCAGCGTCAAAACCATTAAAGCACCTGCATTGAACAGACAAATTAAATTATGGAAGGATACTAACAGGGAATTCTATTTTTACTACACAGATGTGGAACAAATAAAACTTTGTAGACACAAACATAAAGAACATCTTGACAAATGACATGAGCTAAAACGAAGGAACGTGTATTTTATTCCATTCATTTATGTTATTACAGCTATCCTTGACTCTATAGAGCTATTATTGCAGCACTTTGCTTACCTTTCTAATAAACATGCATTATGAATTATTCCTTTCCTCTTATAAAAATGAAAGCACCATTCCAACTATCTGATGATAACAGAATCCTGACGCGATACTGTTTAACTATCAGCAAACAATACAAAGAAACAAATTGAAATCCATGGTATAACTATAGGGGGTTTGAAATCCTTGAAATCTTTTTTTTTGCAACTATTTTCATATATGCATGAGCAATGCTCCAGAAATTGCACAGAAAAATGCTAGCTTAAATATGTGATGATTAGACATACCAGTTGCATCAATGCCTCCCTCCTTCCACGCATCTCCGCTCATGTAGTACACATGACTAGTAAGAAGAGCAAAACATGTAAGGAATTTTGAATGTGCTATTTTTTATGCAATATGGTAAATATTGACCATAAAAAATGTTACTTTCATGTCAAATATTATATAATTTAGATTAGAATAGAGTACCAACATACTATTTCATGGCCTAGTTAAAATAAGATCTAAGGTCATAACAAAATGCGCCCATACAAGAAGCCCCTGAACCCAATAGTGGTTACACTTTCTTTTATCTACAACAGCTGACTGATTCACCTCGCTTTTTAAAATCTGCATATAACACAAGGGAATCTAAATGACAGTAGCACACACAATATCAGAAAAGAAGAAGAGTAATAGATAGTATATAATATTACTATATGCTATGTGTCAAAGCGAGTTTATTCACCAAAAAAATGGATAGACATTCAGAGCATACTCTCAACTCTCAAGACAGACGCTCAGATAAGTTGGACAAATTCCGAAGTTAGGACAGCGGTTGACAAGACGACAATTGTAACATTTTAAGGAAAGCATCAAAGAGGTTGCATTGGCATATGTAAGGTCTCCGTTTTAGTTACAGACAGACACTATTATATGGTGCATTAGTTTGCCATCAGAGGTGGTGTTGCTATGCAAACAGGAACCTTATCTTATTTAACTAAAGGTTACTGCAGCAAGAATACATGAGGTATGAGATCCTATCAAACTATCTCGCGCTTGTTTTTTAGACTGTAGTATTATAACATGAAACTTATTGCAAAAGTAGGCCCCACAAATAGGAGACCATAGTATTCAGCGCCATGAGGAAAAAGAAGAGAATCGCATATGAGACGCAACATTCACATTTCTACTTATTACATAATTTGAAGCATTCAATACCATTAAAAGTGAGCTAAAAATGTTTGTTTCCTCATAACGGTCTGCCAGCTGTTTTGGTCGGATTCGCTATCCTAAACCCTGGTTTACACTTCTAACCAGACATTGGCCCAAATATTAAATTAATTATCCAAGTTAACCGAATATGTTGGTGTAGTATACAGCAGTGAAGACAGGTACAGTACAACTACAAGTGGGTTTGGATTAATTAGGTTACAATAAGTAATTCATTAAATGGATAAAACAGTGAGTATCGTTCCTGGATTGTTTAATATGAAAAAGCTGGAATGTTGAATTGATTTGTCCAATCCTAATAAATAGCACAGAACAATTGGGGTGGCTTTGGATTATCCAGGAAGCAAATGAAAAGTTTGTTAAAGCAGACCAAAAAGGCCACTACTGTTTCTGCATATTTGGATGGTAATCTAAAAATTGCTACTTATTTCAAACTGAAATATGGTTAATGCAAATATATTCTAGCTGTTCTCTCTCACCAATAAATCATGCTCCTGATTTCCACACCACTTTGATCATTTTGCAATGTTGCATTTTGTTGCGCCTACCATGGACAGTCCCATCTCACAGCACCAGGTAAAAACATCCTATAGTCGTTCCTTGCGTATCCATGATATCTCTAGCTTTTACACACGGATAGGCGCTACAACAGCGAACCATCGAAATAACACATTGAGCTTGCTTATTCCTTGGAGAGGATTCTTCAGCCATATTTGAAAATAAGAAGGGAAATTACCGGAAGATGTAGCTTTACAATTTATACTTTCTTCTCTCTCTTGGTTTTAGCGAAACAAAGTACATATTAACTCAACTCCTCATTGTGAATCATTAATACGATCTCGGTATTACTATTTATGTATCATATAAACCAAAAATCGACCTCACACAAAGAACAAAACATTAGAGCTGATAACTAACAACTAGTAAGGGTTGAAGAAATAGCAAAAAAAAGGCAGTGCAAATGAAAAGGTCCCGCTTTACTTCGATTGCTATCATATACATGAACTAACAATGTCCATGTCACAACTTACAATAACTCAAAGATTAAAGCCATGGTCCAAAATAATGAACATAAGACTTGCTGCAAGGGAAACCATAGAAGTGAGACTGCAAAACACAACTGTTTGGATGGACAACTCATGAACTACTTGCAGTGATATACAGCATAAATCACACATAACTTGCAAAGGGGGGAAAATCAGAGTTCCACTAGGCGGGAAAAAGTTATGCACAAAAGGGCTCCACACTTTTCTGGTAGGACACTAATTTCAACTGAAACCCTCAGAACAGTCACCTTTCTCTTAATTCAATACATTATCAGCAGCGATGCATAGGAATCTACACTCTACAGTACAAAACCTAGTTTCTACAGCAAAATTTTCAGATTTGGCGTTGTGTCTGAAAACAAAACCACATATGATGGGTTACTGGTCAAATCTTAACACAGGGCTTTTTATGGTACGGATAAATAATCAGTCGGAACATGTGATCCATGCACCATGCGGCGGTTATGAATTTCCATTGTCAGACAATGTCAAACATTAAAACAGAGTTTAGATGCTATAGGAGTGTGATTGAATTGGAACATGCAATCCATACAGCAGTTATGAACCTATTGTAAGCTACTGCCACATTGTGTGGTTAGCTAGACCACAATAAAAAATGGTTAAAATGTCCCAACCTATTCATTGCAAAAACAATAGATCCCTTATTGAAATGTTTGCAGGCACAGAGGCAAATTGGTGTGTGGAGTTAATGCTAGGCCACAGTTCGCCCCCTTGGATATCTTACTTGGAACAGGACCACAAGACCCCAGAACCAGAAGAAAGGCCCCAAGGGGAAAAAAANCGCTGAATCAACTCGAGCACGGAACATTCCAGTACTGGAGCCACAACACTTCGTGCTTCGTCCACGATTACTCCAGTTCTCATCCGAATAAACAGAAGCCGGTTTAGCTTTCCTGTTCGGCTCTAGTCAAATTTCAACATACTAGTATGGATCCGCTGCTCCTAATCACCGCAAACTAAGCCCTGATATTAACCCAAAGTAGAGTGGAGAGGACGGAAGGGGGGAGTTTCACCATGCGATGAGGAAGCCGAAGGCGCCGAGGAAGGTAATGAGCCCGGCGTGGCNACGCTGAATCAACTCGAGCACGGAACATTCCAGTACTGGAGCCACAACACTTCGTGCTTCGTCCACGATTACTCCAGTTCTCATCCGAATAAACAGAAGCCGGTTTAGCTTTCCTGTTCGGCTCTAGTCAAATTTCAACATACTAGTATGGATCCGCTGCTCCTAATCACCGCAAACTAAGCCCTGATATTAACCCAAAGTAGAGTGGAGAGGACGGAAGGGGGAGTTTCACCATGCGATGAGGAAGCCGAAGGCGCCGAGGAAGGTAATGAGCCCGGCGTGGCNGGCGGAAGAGGAGCATGGCGAGGTAGCCGAGCGCCATGGGCACGACGAAGAGGAGGTTGGACGTGGCCCCGAAGGAGAGGTAAGAGAGCGCGGCGCCCGTGAGCCCCGCGTAGAGGTGGCGCCCCGTGGCGCCGGGCACCGCGCGCCACAGGAGGCCCGTCGGGATGGTGGCCGCGAAGCAGAGCAGGAAGCGGAGCACGGCCACCGACACGCCGATCGACGCCGCCGTCGCCTCCATGTCCAGCCCCATCGTCGCCGCCGCCGCCGCCGAGGGTCGAGGCGGCCAGGCCAGATGCGGTGCCGGGCGATAGAATATAGAGAGGATTTTGGTCCGCTTCCTCGCGTTCGGATGCGAACTCCGAAATTCCGAATAGCGTGTGTATATGCGATCCGGCAGCGGCAGACATGTTGAAGGCAGTTTTGTAGAAAAGGCCCTTCCGTTTTCGGTTAATCAGATCTTGGAAAAGAGGGTAAAATCACTCTGTGTTTGCCCTTGTTTGATCCTTGACTTAAAAAGCATGGGTCCACCTGGTGGCATGGAGACATCATGCCGGCATTCTTGTGATCTTGTCCTTATCACTGATTACAAGTAAATTTCCGCATACTCCCAGGCATATTCATCTTTTCTTTTTGATCATCGAGTTGCTAGCTTCAAAATGAAGGGGAGCTCAGGGTATATGCATGAGTTTATCTAAACTTATTCTTTGACGCTCTAGCGCATATAAAGAATATTCTCTTTNCAATTTTTTTTTGTTGGAATAGATCCTTTCCCAAAGTGCAACAACATCCTTTGGTTACCAAAGGTTCTNGAATTTTTTTTTTGTTGGAATAGATCCTTTCCCAAAGTGCAACAACGTCCTTTGGTTACCAAAGGTTCT
>JAZFNS010019999.1:76444752-76456648 GCA_037127165.1 Alloteropsis angusta | reverse complement strand
TAGTACCTCAAAATGATCCGAGGATCCGTACATGTGGTGACACTGCGACAGTTGAGGCTAGTACCCAGAATAATCTTTCCATTAATTTATTTTTTCGAAGAAAAGAATAATCTTTGCAAGCGCGAGTACACTGATGACTAGTGCACTGTAGGACCACAGGCTACTTCCGCAGCAAATCACGTACGAGTAGCACGCCGAGACGTGTGGGCCTAGGAAAATTCCCCCTCCGTCTCCGCCGTCGCGTCACCGGAACCGGTTGGGGGTCGCCGAGCTCCAGAGCCTCCAGCACGAGTCCGAGTCCACCAGACCACCGCGCTCGCCCAATCCCCGAGTCCAACGCGCCCGCAGTCCGCACACGCAAACCAACCACTTCCCGCGGCCGTCACCGATGTTTCCGCGTTACTCCCCGGCCGGCCCCCTCCTCTGCTCCGCCCGCCGCTTTATATGCCACCTGCCTCCCGGTTCAGTCCTCCACCACGCGACCACGCACGAACGCGCCACCACTGAGCTCCGCCTCCGCTCTGCAGCAGCCCAGCGGCTCCCAAGATCGACGACGCGACGATGGGCTTCCCCGTGGGTTACTCGGAGATGCTGCTCCCGCGCGTGCTGCTGCAGGTGCTGCTCCTCCTGGGCCACCTCCACCGCTTCCTCCTCTGGGCGTTCGACGCCGTGGGCCTCGGCGACCTCATCGACCTCGGCTGCACCAGTTACCCCGAGCCGCCCTCGGCGGCGGCGCAGGAGCGCCACGCGGCCGCGCCGCTGCAGCTCCGGCGGCCGGAGTTCAGGCACGTCCCCGCGGTGCTGATCGAGGAGGCGCTCCCCGTGGTGCGGTTCGAGGAGCTGGCGGGCACGGCGTGCGGGGACGGCGACTGCGCGGTGTGCCTGAGCGGCATCGGCGCCGGCGACGAGGTGCGGCGCCTCAGCAACTGCCGCCACGCCTTCCACAGGGGATGCCTCGACCGCTGGATGGCGCACGACCAGCGCACCTGCCCGCTCTGCCGCGCGCCGCTCATCCCCGGTGCCGCCGCCGCCCCCGCCGCCTTGGACCCCTGGGCCGCGCCGTGGGCAGACGCCGCCGCCGACTACGACATGTCGTACCCGTCGTCCCTGCCGTCCACGCCGCTGCTGATGGTGCCCACCCCGACGCTGCTGCGGCCGCACGACCTGCTGCTCAACGGCCTCGGCGGCTTCCAGTGAGCCGGTGCGCGCGCGAATCCGTGGCGAGGCAAACCGCGTCCTCACGTGCGGCCCACACCGGACGGTCGGTCAGACCGGTGACCGCCGCCAGAGCTGCTCATCCACCACTCAAGTCTGCAGCAGTAGCACACGGTTGGCCTCGTGCCCTCGCCGTCTTCGACGGCCACGGCGTCGCCGGCGAAACCAGCGGCAAATGGAGACCGCCCCAGTTTTTACAGCGGCTCTCGAAAGGAGAAAAAAGTGAAAAACAAATGAAAACAGAACTTCTAGGAACTTAGCCAAGCAGGTTGTTTGTAGGCCGATTCCATCTTCCAAGTCCGTGGAGTTGCGAATCTTTTTTGCAAATGAAATCAAATTTGCTGAACAAGAACTCCGGACCCCGTGCAGTTTCTGCTCCGTTATACTCCCTCCAGTCCAAAATAATTGCACTTCTAGGATTCAAATGATGAAAATAATGTCATGGTGAAATTACATATATANTATAAAGGTGTAATGATTGCACCTCGAAATAAGAGAAAGTAGAAAAAGACAACCAAAGTTAATTTTTCTTATATGTACAATTGCATTTATTATAGAATAAATTAAAAAGTGTAAATATTATGGAACGGACCGAGTATTTGAGTCCGCTTCGCCCAAATCGTTCGAATCCTCCTTTCGTTTGTCCGTGCCCAGCTATCCCGTGCCATGCTGAAGACAAATCTGGCTCGATTATTATATTCTGGCCTGACGAGGAAAACGAACCCACTTCTTCGTCTTGTAATTTTCTTCATGATTTCCGCCTGGTTTAATAACAGTTTACTCCTAAGTGACAGGGATTAACAATCTGACCGACGATCCGATGACGTTTGACCCATTTGGCGCGGCGTAATAACCTGATGGCCTGCCTGACAGGCAAGGCCAAGGGCCAAGGCGCACCCGTAGAATACGCGGCCGGATGGGTCCATGCGTAGCGCTCGACAGCGACCGAGTACTGGCAGGCGGCAACCGCGGGCGGGCACTATTTTATGCAGCAATTCCATTCCCATCCTAGGAGCTGCGAGCGGCGAGCCTGCGACGAACATTCATTCCTCCGTTAAACAACAGACGGATTCGATTCACTTGGCTATTAACCCACTGGATAGGCCGGTATAAACAAAGCGGGAAGCTTGCAAGCTCTAGAAGCTACCTCACCCTTCCTGCACACTCAGCTCCAGCTCGTTGCAGCGCCAGCAGGGAACCTTCTACTGCGTCTAAAAGAATCTATGCCACTGCTTGCGTGGTAATCATGGAGTGAGCAAGGGATGCGAAAGAACGAGGGTCATCGTTGTTGGCAGTCTGTCTATGTGCTGCGAATGTGACCAGCGATGGACGGAGCTGTTTCGTCGGAGAAGATGAGAAATTTGGACGGACTCTGGAGCCATAATTGGTGATGGGCGAGGAGGACAGGGAGTGAGCATAGGCCCCACTCCCACTGGGGCTCGGCTCACCATCATGCATGGGAGACGTCGGGGCTTTTGGCCCATCACGCTTTCGACGTGCCCAAAAACGAGTGGGCCTAACAGCGAGAGTTTCTCAAATTCCTGTCGTGTCTCGTTCACCAAAGGAAAAGAGACCAATGTCCTCTCGGCTTTTTCGAGGGCAGATGCGAACTTCTCTCTTACGTCACTCCAGTTTCAGCACAGTGTCCGTTGCACCTATGATTGGTCTTTGTACTAGTATTTGATTCAGCGGAGAGAAATGAGTGACCCCCCTCTGATGGTGAGCTTTAGCAGGGTAACAGTAACTTCCCCTGTTTCGTTCAAAAGCAAAGGGCACGGTCAGAGAGAGTGCCGCACCCTCACGGCGAAGAGGACTGCCTAGCTGCTACGGAAACATCCCCAGAACTCTGCACCTGTTATGTTAACATCGAGACTGTTTCGCAGTTGGATTTCTCCGTTCCCAACATGGAATTAGACAGAGACAACAGGATTGGATTGGAAAAGGATGAATCCGCTTAGCGTTAGCCTACTGGGCCCTAAGGCTCTCTCACCTGTGCTAAAAAGGGGCCCATGGGCTCGGTGCAAAAGTAAGGAAGCCCATTAGTCCAGTTACGGGCCTTCAATGTGAATAGCAGCTGTACCTATGATTGGGCTCTATGCAAGGTTTCAAGCCCACAACCAGTACATGGAGCATCGTTCATTTGTTCGCTCAAAGTCGATGCGGCCGCGGGCCGCCGTGCGTGACCGCGAAAGAACTGCGTTACGCACGGCGGCGAACAAGACTTGACACAAGACGAAGAACTGAAACCGAAAGCGCGAGAAACAAACGGAGGCGATGAGCCACCAACGCGCGAGGAGAATGCGCAGCCTGCCGATCTCTCCCCCTCGCCCGTTCCGTGAAAATCTCACTCCTCCTCCTCTCTCTTCCCCGCACGAATCTGGTCGCTCCCACCGGAAGCCGGTTCCCGCCGTCCACGAAGAAGCCGGCGGCGAGGAGGAACACAAACACCACTGGGGACGTAACGACGGCCGGAGACGGCGCGGGCAATGAAGGCCGCCGCCGGAGGAGGCGGCAAGGAGAGCCCGGCGGCCTCCCTCCTCCGCTTCGTCCTCCTGCTCCTGCTCCCCCTCACCGTCCTCTACATCTTCTACACCCTCCACGTCATTCTCTCCTCCACCCCCGCCTGCCCGCCGGATGACCTCGCCACAGCCAAGGGCGTGGCCACCGCCTTTGCCGTCTCCCACCTTACAAACAATAATAGCCTTACATTGTCAACGCCATCGCCGCCGCCGCTGCCGCCGCCGCCACCACCACCACCTCCTCCTCCCGCGTTGCCCGCGGCGACGACGCTGCAGCACGTGGTGTTCGGCATCGCGGCGTCCGCGCGGCTGTGGGAGAAACGCAAGGAGTACATCAAGATCTGGTGGCGACCCGGCGGGGGCATGCGCGGGTTCGTGTGGATGGACCGCCCCGTGCGGCCTTCCAGCGTGCCGGCGGGGCTGCCGCCGATCAATGTCTCCTCGGACACATCCAGCTTCCCTTACACGCACCGGCGCGGCCACCGCTCCGCCATCCGCATCTCCCGCATCGTCTCCGAGACGTTCCGCCTCGGCCTCCCCGACGCGCGGTGGTTCGTCATGGGCGACGACGACACCGTCTTCCTCCCGGACAACCTCCTCGCGGTGCTCGGCAGGCTGGACCACCGGCAGCCCTACTACGTGGGCTCCCCCTCCGAGAGCCACCTGCAGAACATCTACTTCTCGTACGGGATGGCGTTCGGCGGCGGCGGCTTCGCCATCAGCCGGCCGCTGGCGGCGAGGCTGGAGCGGACGCAGGACGCGTGCATCCGGCGGTACCCGTCGCTGTACGGCAGCGACGACCGCATCCAGGCGTGCATGGCGGAGCTGGGCGTGCCGCTCACCAGGCACCCGGGGTTCCACCAGTACGACGTGTACGGCGACCTCCTGGGCCTCCTCGCCGCGCACCCCGTCGCGCCGCTCGTGTCGCTGCACCACCTCGACGTGGTGCGGCCGCTGTTCCCGAGCGCGCGGTCCCGGCCCGCCGCGGTGCGGAGGCTGTTCGAGGGGCCGGTGGCGCTCGACTCGGCGGGGGTGATGCAGCAGTCCATCTGCTACGACGAGGCCAGGCGGTGGACGGTGTCGGTGGCGTGGGGGTTCGTGGTGATGGTGACGAGGGGCATGATCTCGCCGCGGGAGATGGAGACGCCCGCGCGGACCTTCCTCAACTGGTACCGCCGCGCGGACTACAAGTCGCACGCCTTCAACACGCGGCCGGTGGCGCGCAGCCCGTGCGAGCAGCCCGCCCTGTACTACCTGGCGGCGGCGCGGCGGGCGGTGGCGCGCGGAGGGGAGACCACCGTGACGAGGTACCAGCGGTGGCGGCGGCGCATCGAGGCGCGGCCCCCGTGCCGGTGGAAGATCCCCGACCCGGACGCGCTGCTCGACAGCGTGCTCGTGGTCAAGAAGCCCGACCCCGCATTGTGGAACAGGGTAATCCTCGCCGAGCTCTCTTCATGTTGATTGAACCCTTCTCTTCTTATCATCTACTAGTAGTACCTAGTGTAGCGATGCTGACTGGGTTGGTTTTTGCATGAACCCGCTGCAGTCTCCGAGGCGGAATTGCTGCAGGGTGCTGTCCTCTCCCGGGGCAGGAGAGGACGGGAACAAGACGATGACCATAGACGTGGGTGTATGTGAGGACTGGGAGATCAACCAGCAACTGTAATTATCACACAGACAAATTGTATAGGTAATTCATATATACCTTATTTTTGTCTCTTATTACTGTAACAGTAAGATAGATGAAAGAAAGAATATTTACACAAGTCCTCCCTCCCACATGAGCATCATATCATGCCTGTTGTGTCTTCTGGTCTTCTGAAACTATAACGCGCGCTGTTGATTCACACAGCGGTCCAAAGTTGATGTCGCTTAATGATACCGGCAGCTTTCAGGAGAATGTCTTGTTCTATAGATGACCACTCTTCTTTTTTCTGTGGTCACAGAAAAGCGTTTGTCAGCCAGGAGATTCGGTTGGCTCGGGTATATATGAAACAGTCTGCTAAGCTCAGCTCAACTTTGATGCCAAGCTGCTTCCTAGATGCACCAATATGCAGAGAACGAACAAAAAATATCCACTGAACTAAACAAAGTTATGCAAGTGCACTCTGTGGACTAATCTATCCACACAAAATGATATTTGGCAGCATAATGTTGTTTGTAAGTCGTGTATTTCTGTTTCCTACCACAGTGATGAAGTGATGCAATGGGCTTATTGATCCCTACAGAGCAGTATGTTGGCTGTTCGTTCGAACAAAGTGCTAATATACTATTGCAGACACACAAAAAAGTTAATGGCGTTTTCATTTTATTAGCATAGCACATGGAGAAATTTAATGATATTACCAATCATTTAGCATTGTGGTTCCAAAGTAATGGAACCTCAAACATGTCAGAATCATCAAAAAAGAACATTTGTTAAGAGGACCCCGGTTACCATACCGTGCTTTTGATGTTGCAACCAATTGTAAGTTCTCCACATGAACCTTCTAATCGCGAGAGATAGCAGTAAGGAGCATCAATTTTTGGGATGGACACCAACATTGCTTTTATCTCCTCTGTTATAGCAGGAATCTTTTCAATTTCTTCAGTTCTTAAAGGGAGTTTGGACACGCTAACATGCCACTGGGCCCTTGATTTGTTCACTATTATCTGCAGATTTATTGTGAGACAAGAATCGTATTAAGAAGGGAATCCACTTGGATAGTTGGAATTATACTATCTGACAGTAGAAAGAAATAAAGAAAATGCAAGGAAGTAATTTTCAATGCTATCTCTTGAAATTAAAAACTAAAAGGCAAATCTATCTCAATTATGTACTACTTAGATCAAACAACCTAAAAATACGAGCCTGTTGCATCACAAATTTATGTAACCAAGCTATATGCAAAAGAAATAAGATGAATCTAACTGTAGGCTGAGACCTGTCTATCATAATCAGATGGTTAAATGCACAAGAAACTAGTTTCAGAATTCACTACTATGGGATGATCAAGGTGAACCAGATTTGAGTAAAGCAAAGAATGTATACAGTATGCAATACAGATACATATATATGATTGCAGTTGGATGGGCAATTAGGTCAAGAGCTAACATGTATTTTCTGACTAATGCTAGAACAGTATGATTGACAGGTTTATAGATTTTCAAAGGCTTTTTATAAGGTAAGCTACGTATTTCGTATCTGTTACCATGCTGGTACAGTCCACACATACTAGACAGGCACCCTCCATATTGGCATATTTGGGAAGTATGGTTATCAAAGAAAACAATGCTGGTATAACTGGTTTAACTACACCTGACAGGGGTTCAAAAGATGCAGCTGATGGTGTTCAGAGATCACGATATGGGCAAAATGACATTCTTGGTAACAAATATTCGAACTACTGCTTCATGGACTATCAATTAAACATCCTAAAAAAAGCAAAACAATGGTCTACGGAACAGTAATACATCCAATATGGCACAATCATATGCAAAATATACTTAAAAAGATAAGACAAAAAATAGTATTTTAAACGTGTGGCATTACTTGGCTGGAGAATAGGGAATTAGGAACTAGAACAGGGAGCTTTTCTGCATTTATCAGCGAAGTAGAAGTAAGTCCGATTTCGACCACTTTTCCTTCTACTGACCCAGCCTGCAATATGGAAGAACTATTAGTCACTCAAAGTTTGCATACTGACAAAAAAAACTATATAAACTATGAAATACTTATGGTCAGAAGAAAGCTGAACCCTGGCTCAAAATTTTCAATTATCAGTGCTCATTTATCGAACTTTTGAGATGGGTATCACATATAAAGAGGTATGATTGAAGTATGAATTGTCAAAAGCAGAGTACTTTATTAAACTGTCTTCTAAACTTATATTAGTTCTCCATGATAATGTGTTCTTTTCGCTCTACTTAAAACATGTAAAAATGCTGTCTTATGCAACCACATTTTTGGATATTTTGTTTCTTACGCCTAACTTGGAATATTTAATAAGTTCTTTAAATGCAATTTGAATAAGTGAATTCTTATTTCTTACACTCTTGTAGAGGAAACTTTCCCCACTCTGTAGCCTTTGTCTACATTTTACAAGAAAGAAGACCAGATGCAGCACGGTTCTTTTAGTATCTTATCCAGCATTTGAGAAACTCAATGATGTCTGCCAACTTTTCATTGTTTAGCTGCCTTGTTAATTTGATGAGATAAATTAATTCTAATCCAATCGACTTTCAGTTTACTCAGGGAATGTATTTGGCTGTTTCAGCAAAGTTATGATCTATCAAAACGAAATAAAATTTAACCATGTTATTAGTAGGATAGTGACCCATCAATTGTAGTTCCAGAAAATAAATGAATAATACAAAAAATGTATTAGATAAATAGCCACGGACCTTGATGTAGTCTCCAATTGAGAATGGCCTTGAAAATTGTAAAGACAATCCAGTCAGCATGTTACCAAGGATATCTCTAGCAGCAAAAGCAGTAGCAACACCTGTAACAGCATATAGTCATATAGAAAAGAAAATTAATTGGTATTGCTAGTTAAGAAAAAGAAAGATCCAGCTCTTAGTTCTGAGAAAGTTATGCACATTGCAGATGTAAATATCTGAAGATAGCAAAACCAATCAAACTATTACCTATATGTGTCAAAGCTAATACGGATTGAGCAGAAAGCCAGAAACCATACTTGTGTAACCAACCAAAGTTCAAACTAGCATTTAAAGATCCTTACTCGAGGAAACAGGGAACATAGACACCAACAGGACTGTTGAAAGAATGGTCAGTACAAATCTATACTGTATAAAAAGGCTACCAAATCAGATGTAAGGCAACGTTATCGATCATCTGTCTGTATTGCATATATTTGTTATTGACATGATAAAGGTCTGATTCAGATCCATACAAAAAAAAGTACAAGAAATACTCATGCAAAGAGGAACACTCAAAGACCGTAAGTTCAAACATTACCTCCAACACCACCAACAGTTAATATTGACTGCACAGGTACACCACAAGCTTCGGCAAGAGCTACAACTCCAAGGGCAATCAGTCCTAATGATGACACCTTATCAAATGCTGATAATTTTTCCTTGTCGGTTCCTATAGCAGTTTGGTTGACCATAGCATTGGCAATGAAGTTAGTTTTCCATCTATGAAGGAACCACACAAAGGATACGACAAATGCCCCCTTCCATGCCTGTGGAAGATAATCTGAAATGCTTGGTGCAATAACTGCAGCCCTGAGGAAGGGAGGAAATGTCAGAGACCTCAGACAGATTCAGAACAAAGTTTAATATCTGAACACAATATGATCTGCATCTTAGTAGTATGGTTTGTATAATAACACTAGTAGAAAAACAATATTACCAACATCACTATGCACAAATGCAAAATACCAATATAGCCATAATTTAGGGCCTGTTTGGCTCCAACTCCTAAAGTGCAAAAGTCCTAAACTTTGGTCTAAAAACGACTTTGGAACCAAACATTATGGACTTAATTGGACTAAAGTGTTGTAGGATCTCTAGGAGCAAATTTGGTGCTAAAAGATCCTTAGGACTAAATTTTAGTAGTGCTGAATCCAAACGGGCCCTTAGCATGTATATGTTGCAGAGGAATATCACAGGAAGTCTCTTTTGAGAAAATATAGAAATATATATATGAAAGGAAAATGAATAGTCTGGCATCTGTGTGAATCTGAAAAGCATTTACATAGATTAAAAAAATTCTATCATGTTACCAATACTACTATTTTACAATAAGAAGGTACTAAGAAAATAAGTTAATCTTAGAATGTGAAATAGGTACTCACATCTGAGAAAATGCCATAAATGTGATGATATATTTTGCAGGATCTTCCATTGCACTCCACAAGCTTGTTTGATAAGCCTTATCTTTCTTAGTAGAGTGTCCCCAGATTGTCATGAGAGGACCTTCTGATGCATACTTGTGGATCTTTCTTAGAACAATAGGCATTACAAACCATGCCATTGCTGCACCAATCAGTGTCCCACCAAGTGGAACAACAACCTTCTCTAGATCTGCATGATTACTGAGTAACTCTCGGACATGAAGTGTAATTGCATCATTCAGAACTTTCAAGTTCTTGCCTGCAGTGGTGCTAGCATCGGTAGCAGAACAATGAGCATTTTCTGACATATCAATCAAGGTGTTCCCACGATCAACTGCAGTGCCAACTTCAGGAGCTCCTGTAGAAGACAGTTTTGAGACAGAAATTTCGGGACCTTGTGGTTTAGTTCTAGTATATGAGGAACACATGCGACGAAGGCTTGGAACACCTGAAAATCCCAGTGATGGGTTGTAGTGGTGCTTTGTTGTAAACAACCAACAGTTCTCTACATGAGCTGTACGATGTAGTGTGCTGCTTTTTGCAACAGTGATAACAGAAGAGTACTGATCTGCTGACTTTATCTGGTTTGGTGTAGAAGTGCCTGGCTTTTTAGTGTGCCCAACACAGCTGAACCATCTCCAAGGAACACCAAAATGTGAACATTGCTCAAGAGCTGCCTCTCTGCGACTCTGGGTAGTGGCTGCTTGGCATGACAGTCGCAAAATTGCAGCAGTCCTACACATTTTACCCTTCCAAATCTAACTTGACAAGGCAGCTACCAGAAAAGTCCATGTGCTGACATGGATATCCAGCATGCACATTGTCAAATTAATGATGGTCAAAGATCAAGCGCAAATTTACACACACAGCGACAAAAACACTACAGACACTAAAGAAGAGGAAAGATGAAGCCTTGACAGAGAACAAGTGAACGACTGACAAAGAAAAACTGCTAAATCATGTGAAGCCCGTTTAAATATTGTCTTAAGCACAATGCTGAAAAACTGGCCATTAATTCCAACATGCTTTCTGTGCTTGTTTTTAAACAAATACCTCTGCATAGTCAATACTTAAATGCACCACAAAATATTTTGGAACATGGTAACTACGTGAACAAAGTGACAAACTACACCGAGATAACTTTGTGGTAGTTCATTTTTTGAAAGAACATTTGAAAGGGCAGGGAATTCCTGTAATTCTTGTAGAAGAACAGGATTTAATTCACACAGCTTATAAGGAAAACTAAACCCAAAGACCTTAAAAGTGCATGGTTAATTATGAAAACCGACAAGGAACACCTGGCAACAGCAGAAACAAGCCGCATGGTAACCCAGAGCAGCTCACAGTCGCCGCCGCTCACCAACATACTAAAAACGTCAGAGTCCAACATGAGTCACGTTGCCAAGCTTGTAGCTTACATGGTAGGCCGTTAGCAAGGATGAGCATTCCATTATGCTCAAAACTGCTCCAAAATTGGCTGTACAGGCAGCTAGGGATGAAAGCTAAATACGTGTAAGCAACATCCACTAACAAACTGGACAACGACTTAAAAATGTTGACATCACGTGTCCCCAATAATCCTAACGTGCAAGTAAGTTGTTGAACTAGTTCGGTATACCCAACAATCCCCTTATGATTACTTCGCCAAAACAAGGACGCACACACATATATATACACACAGAAAACAATTTAGTGAGAGGGGATTCAGAAATCGAACTAGAACCACTTGAACCCACACCAAACTCGTAACTGATCGCAAGGTGTTTGACGAAATGACTCACCGGATCAACCGACGGAGATAACCGCAGTCCTGCCGTGTCCCGTGCGGAAGCAAACGAACGAACCAAGGGTGACCTCCTATCCGCATCTGCAATCCAACATCGAACTGAAATACTAGGAGTGAAGCAAGATAGAAAATCCCCCTGCGGTGCGCTGCGCTGGAACCAACGCTCAATTGCAAGCTGACAGCGAGATTTAGAAATCGCGTGTGATGGCGCTGCGCGCCTGCGCGTCAGCGAGACCTGAGGTGGAAGCAGGAGAGGCATGGACGAGAAGGTTCGGCTGACGCGCGCGGCAACTAGAAGCGTGGAGCGCTTCGACTAGCTGGCTACCCGAGGTTCCGAGTGCCAACATCTGGATTCTGGAAGAGGAAGACGGGATGCGCTTCCCTCCCAGGCCTGTGGCCGTGATTGCGATGGCCTGGCCTCCTACCTTTTCTTTACATTTTTTTAGAATAGAATTTTATTTACTGGTTTCAGAACGTTTGTTAGGCCAAATTTGATAACAGGTTTTATTGTGTTGTTTTCAAGGTGCCTCCTC
>JAZFNS010019999.1:76417655-76430695 GCA_037127165.1 Alloteropsis angusta | reverse complement strand
ACCATGCCGGGCCCTTCCTGCCGGCGACGGCTCCCCAGGGATTGACCTCGACAGCCCCTCCATGAATCATGATGCTGGCCGGCAGCCGCGCCAGGGTCCGGGCGAAGTCGCTGCAGGAGTTCCGGAGGCTCTCGCCCGCGCTGCTGCTGCTCCCCCTCGCTGGACCCGAGGACATGGCTGGACTCTCCGGCAATGTCCGCCGGCTTCCGCGGGGATCGCGACTGGCTCAGGTGGTGTGCTCGTGCTGGAGAAGCATCATCCGCTTGATGTGTATTTGTTCTTCTTTTGCAGTTCGAGTGGCCGGCGGCCACGACACCGGGTTTAAGAAATGGATTATGCTTTGCTTTTGTTAAAGCGGCAAGGAAAATAAAATGGGGGGAAATTGGGATGCTCTGGGAGCTTTATGTCTTGTTCTCTGATGCTAAAGAACATCTGGTGGTTCCTGCTCGTCGGGGGAGGAGGCAGCAGGGGCGCGGGACTGTGCGCGCGGCCGGGGGAGGAGGCAGGGGCGCGGGCTGCCGGGGGCCAGGGCGGAGGTGCCCGGCGGCGGCCGCGATGCCCAGCGGCGGCGGCCCCATCCTGCGGCGTCGGCGAGTTCGAATCGGATTCCAGTCGCGGAGTGAGTTCGCGGAGGCGTCGGGCGTCGGCGATACAGTTGCAGAATAGCCAGGGGCAATTTAGTCTTTTCCCTATGTAGGANCCCACATGTCAGATCTATGAATCTGTTAAGTTCTAACAGAACATAGAACATAGACGGAATGGCGCACAGGTAAAAAGAAGTTTAGCTCATGGCATACAGTTGTCTAGAAACTTTTTAATGACACACAGGTAACCGACATCTTTCTTAATGGCGTGTAGGTAAATGACTCTGTTGTTCTATGCGCTACCTTCGAGTCTTGTTTTAGAGTCCAAAAAATGACCATGGTCGCAAACGCCGCTGGAAAAATTTCTCAAAACTCCAATTTTGTAACCCTTTTGGACTGGAACACTCGTGCTAATTTCGGTCAAAATGTAAGGCTGCAACTTACCTGCTTATAAAACAGAGCCAGGCCTCCTCGACCAGTCGGTCTCGAGGACTGGAGGTCGAGGTGTGAGTGTGATGCCGGCGCCATCGCATCTCCAGCACCAGATGCTCACCTCGCCTGGGCGCAAATAATTCCGGCACACGAAAAACGCAAGAGCATTTCTCGGTTCCTCCTCCTCGCGCTCGCGCTCCTCCCCTTCCCCGAGTCCTCCCCAAAAAAGCTCGGCCACTGCGCTATCTCGCCCACCAGGCCACCAGCGCCAGCGCCAGCGGCGCCATGGCCACCGCCTCCTCCCTCTTCCTGGCTTCGTCCCCCATCTCCACCGCGCCACGAGCCCGCGCGGGCGCCGCTGCGTCCTGCCCGCCCCCGCGCCTCCGGCAGAGGCCGTCCCTGGTCGTCGCGGCGGCCGTCCAGGCCGAGCACCAACCCGCCGTGGCCGCGGCGCCCAAGCCGCCCGCGCTCCCGTTCCGCGTCGGGCACGGGTTCGACCTCCACCGCCTCGAGCCGGACCTACCGCTCATCATCGGCGGCATCAACATCCCCCACGACCGTGGCTGCGAGGCCCACTCCGACGGTACTCTTCATATACACTTTGCTGTCGTGCACGGTATCCATTGCGTGCCCTAGTCTTCATGACCGAGCGTGTCGGGGAATTTTGCCTTGCGAGCAGGGGACGTGCTGCTGCACTGCGTGGTGGACGCGATTCTCGGTGCGTTGGGACTGCCAGACATCGGACAGATCTTCCCAGACTCCGACCCACGGTGGAAGGGTGCCGATTCTTCGGTGTTCATGAGGGAAGCTGTGAGTACCTCTTCCTTCTATTGCCGAGTGTCGGGATTTATGATACCATGTGTAAAATACTAAAATTGGACGGTTTCTGTGTGCTTGAAGTGCATTATCAATTGTCAGAACATACTCTAGAGTGTTGATTGATTACCTGAGTTTTGCTGACTAATTCGTAATTTCGCATCGTACAGCATATTGTGTTGCTTCGCTAGTTTCTGCTGGTAATTGGAGTGCTACGGACTAAAAATTCATCCTTGAACTTCACTGTGTGTGTGTGTGTGTGTTTTTTTTTTGAAAGGATTGAACTTCACTGTTTCACTGGTTTATTTTTCGTGTATCTTAAACACCCGAAACCATTAGATGTGCAGTCCTAATTATGTCAACTGCCTGTTGTACAAGATGTCTTGGCAGTTATTACACGAGTTGCTGACTGCAGAATGTGGTCTGACCTTTGGACTCTTCAATGGCAGAAAGTATTCCACGTTTTAGATTTTGAGCAAGGCATGCGCCATCTGCAGAGAATGCTGACTCATTTATTTGGTGCTTTTGGACCTGCTGGACCGAAACTTTCACATATCTTAGAATTTGGGATCCTCTGATCTTTTTCTACAAAGGCCACTTGACCTTTGAATTTTAGCTTAGTTCCAATTATATAGCATTAGTTTGTTAAAAAAATATTAGAATTGAAAAAAAAAAAACTAGATCAACTTATAAGGAACTATGTGGCTTTATATTAAGAAGAAAAAAACTTAGAATTATATTAGGTGCCCTTTTAGTAATTTCTAGCAATCAGAGCATGATTGTTTCCTCTCCTGATACTAGAACTTTGCTATGTTTTATACATTGAAGTGTCACTGTCTGTAATAAAGAAGGTGATGAAATTGATGCCAGCATCATGTTAATACATATGGACTCATGGAATTTCAGGTGAAATTGATGCATGAAGCAGGCTATGAGCTGGGCAACCTTGATGCTACACTGATCTTGCAAAAACCAAAAATCAGTCCATTCAAGGAGACAATCCGTTCCAACTTGTGTGAACTGCTCGGGGCAGATCCATCTGTCGTGAATCTCAAGGCCAAGACGCACGAGAAAGTTGACAGTCTAGGGGAAAACAGGAGCATAGCTGCCCATACTGTAGTTCTCCTGATGCGGAAGTAGAAAGTTGGAAATAGTGAATTGTATTTCTTTCAAAAAAAAAGTAGTGGATTGTATCGTATTACAGGAATTGATTGTAGTGAACAGAAGGCAGTTACGTTGTACCTATCCTTCAGTGATCTAGTCACTATGGGGACCTTCATGCTGGAGAAACAACAAAGCTAAATGCAATGAGAAGTTTACTGTATTTAGATTGTATTTCCTATTTGTTCCATGGATTTTTCCACCCGCTCTACAATGTATGAATGATGTTGTGCTGATTTTTCTTGCGATTGAGTTTTATACTGAGAAACGGAGGTCTATGTGGGTGTTCATTTATATCAAATATATTCCTTAACCTAGCTTACCAGAATGGAACCAGAATTGTCAAATGTACAGAAGATACCCCCTTAAAATTGCGGGTGAAAACCAGATAGATTTTAAAGTAAATTCATGACTATTACTCAATCTGACAACAAAATACACTAGATGTGCAGTACAACTCAAAGTCGACAGCAAAGCAAACATGAAGGGTCCAAACAGACAACAAAATAGAGCTGCTATATGAATTACGTATATTCAGCATTCAAAATGCCCCTACTGTAATTTTAAGTCTATGCACATGATTTAAAAGTACAAAGGTCGGTTTCATCACTCTGACCTAACCAAAACAAATGTATATGTCTATTAAACATCTCTGACGTCAACTAAAACATCCTAATTGGACTTAGTGCACATCAGCAGCTAGGTCTGCCATGTGCTTGTTCATACTTTGCCATACCGAATATATCTTTTCAGCATCGTGATGCCTTGTATCTGCTGACACAAACTTAAAACCCTCGACCCCGCCAACATCTACAAAGCTCCACCCAGTCTCCTTTCTCAAACCGACTCTCCTCATTTCAGTCCTAATATTTGCAGCATCTTTCCATCTCCCAGCCAAGGCATATGTATTTGACAAGGAGACTCTCCATATGTCGCTCTCAGGTTCCAAGGCTGACAATTCGTTAGCAGCCTTTTCTGCAAGATCAACATTCCCATGAAGCTGGCAAGCAGCCAGAAGAGGCCCCCAGATGGATGAGTTGGGAGGGACAGGCATATCCCTGATGAATTCTTCTGCTTCAACAAATCTCCCAGATCTTCCAAGCAGATCAACTACACAGGCATAATGGTCCATGCTAGGTTCAATGGCATGGTCCGTTCTCATGCTTTCGAAGCACTTGTAGCCTTCTGAAATCAAACCAGAGTGACTGCAAGCTGATATCACACTCACAAATGTGATGGCATTTGGCGCAGGAGTTCTAGCATCTTTCAGCTGGTTGAAAATCCTTAGAGCTGAACGACCATCTCCATGGATCCCATAAGCATTGATCATTGAATTCCAGGAAACAATGTCCTTAATATCCATCCTCTCAAAGATCATCTCAGCAAAATCAATTCTTCCTAATTTAGCATACATACTTACAAGAGCATTGCATATTGAAACATCGTACACGAAACCAGATTTCATGAGGCATCCGTGGAGCATCTGCCCTTGATGAAGTAATCCTGCATTGGAGCAAGCCTGCACAATGCTCAAGACCGTGACAAAGTCAGGCGCAAGCTCACCGCCACCAGCATGAAGAATGCAGAAAAGCTCCATGGCTTCATTCACATGGTCACTCTTGGCAAGGCACGAGATAATGGTGTTCCATGAGACAATGTCCTTAACTTCCATGCCATTGAACACCAAATGCACTGCATCAACTTGCTCAAATCTGGCATACATGCCCATGAGGGAGTTCTCAATGCTGATGCTTGGGAAAGCCCCAAATTTAATCAGGTGCGCATGGATTCCCTCCCCGTTTTTCCTGGATCCTGAAATGGTACAACCATACAGAATTGCCGCAAGAACATCCTCATTAGAACACACATTCCCACTCTTCAGGTACAGACCATTAAAAAGCCACACAGCCTCTTCAACAAATCCATTCTTTGCATACATCATGATGAGAGAATTCACCACTGAGGCATCGTCCTCGAGCTCTAACAGAACAACAAGAGCGTGCACTGGACCGAACAATTCCGAGGCGCCCATCAAAGAGCAGGCCTGAATGACGCTCAGCATCGTGACATTGTTCGGGAGGACACCATCTTCCAGCATCATGACGAACACCTCGAGGGCCTCTTCGAGCTTACCATTGAGCACGCACCCTGATATGATGGCTGTCCAAGAAACAACATCTCTGCAGGGTAACCCAAGGACAAGCCTCCGCGCGCTCGCCACGTCCCCAACCTTGGCGTACATGTTGACCAAGGAGCCAACCACGAACGGGTCACCGCAGAACCCACCCGCCACGAGGTAGCCATGAACCATCCTCCCCAGCCTCCCGTCCCTGGCGAGCCCGCAGGCCTGCAGGACCGAGGCCGCGGTGAACTCGTTGGGGCGGAGGGAGTCGTCCTCGGCCTGGCCGTCGGCACTGCCCCAGTCTAGCATGTCCAGGAAGGCGCGGAGGGCGTCCAGGGGCGCGCCGCGACGGCAGTGCGCCCCGATGAGGGAAGCGTAGGTGGCCTCGTCGCGTCGCGGCGTTTCGTCGAGCAGGCGGAGCGCGCAGGAGAGGACGCCGCATTGGAGGTAGGCGTGCAGGAGAGAGTTCGACGCGGCGAGGGGCTGCGCGGGATGGAGCGCGCCGGACTTGAGGAGGGCCGCGTGGACCGCGGTGGTGAGCGTCGCGTCGCGCCGAGCCGCGGCACCGCGGAGGAGGGCGACGAAAGAGGCGGGAGCGGCGCTGCTGGTGCCCTGCGCAACCGGTGGCAACGAGGGGGTCGAGAGTGAGAGCATCGCAGCCTGATGAAGTGATGAGCGCGCGGGCGGCAGGTGAGCAGTGAGCTCGTGCAGGAGGCTGGGACTTTGAGTCAGTTCTTCAGGAACTCACCGCATCCGGATTGGGTACTTTGCTGCGCGCAGGGGATGGACGTGTTTGCTTCCTGCCCGGAACCTGACGTGAATATTGCAGAAGATTAAGCCGGACACAGGAGCTTCAGAAAGATGCACCAGAACATCTCTACTCGTGCTCGAATAGCTGACTTGATTATATTTCTCAATATTCGAAATACTATTACACCTGTGACCTGTGTACAGGCCAATCTACGAGACTACGAAGTCGAATCATGAACGGCAACACCTCGATGTGCCCCTGTTACCCTGTAACTGTCCTGAATGCCTGAATGCTTACAGGATTTTGACAACACTCTCCTGTATTCAACTCAACATCCAAACATTGAATCGGTGTCTTGTGCATCCGCGGAAATCTATATGGAAACCTCACACAAGGATCAGGGTTTTGCCCTTCAAGAAGAACATCAGCTCCGGTTAGTCTTCTTTTTTGCTGTCTAGATCTTCAAGTGCCTGCAGCCTTTCCACTAGAGGTGGGTGGGAGTAGTGATACGCAGAATACCATGGATCGGTGTTCATTGCAGACAAGTTCTCCTCCTGAAATTTTGTAACAAGCATCAGAATACTGAGCACAGATATTGTGGCAGTTTAAAGTTACACCGGGTAAACAGGTAAACCAACAATCTCACTAAAAAGGCAAAAGATTATCAACAAGTAAAACAAGGAATGCTAGTGAAAAATTAAAGTTGCCCGATCACAGTGTATAAGCATAACACATGTATGATAACCTTGCAGTTCCGATGTCCTTTAGAAAAAATAACTCATAAAGTAATGTCACTGCCAACTATAAAAAGCGTGTTCAATTGAAATGGCCTCTAGATGATTACCTGTAATTTAACAAGGGCTGCTCGGAGCTGAGGGGCATATCCAAGGTTCTTGGCAAAGGCGTCAGCCTAGAAAGGATTAACGTGAGTACAGCCAAAAACTTGTGCTATCAATAGGAGGGAACTTGGAGGCAGAAAGAAAGTAAACCTGAAATTCAAATGCTCTGCTGACAAGGTTCAAGCAAAAGCTCAGAAGGTGTTGGAGAGGTATTATGGTGTGCTGCAATCCAAAAAAAATGCTTCAATCAAGCAGCAACATAAGAATGCCCGAAATTCATAGAACAATGCACCTCAATTTTCAAGCGAGTTTTCATAAGAATAAACACCTATGATTAGATTTTATTTCAAACAGATTTGTCTTGTTAGGCAGAACTTGCTAATTGCCACGAATGATCTCGAGAAAGAATAAAATAGAATGGTAACGCTTGTTACAAAGCATGTTATAATTACCTGGAAAATTATCAGTCCAATTATTATGGGCTGATCCTCAAAACCAAAACTTTCAAATAGATCTTTGGAGTTCCTTACTAGAGTATATCCTCCAAATTGAAGAAACATAAGCAGCTGCACAAAAAGCAAAGAAATGAAAAAGAAAAACAGACAGAAAAGGCTAGAAAGATAACAGTCTCTTTTCTTCCAGCAACTTATGTACGGACCAGATGATTTTATGGTACACTATGCACAAATTCCACTATCAACACTCAAGCACTGTGTGACAAACCCTCGTCCCGAATTCAATGGTGTCGGCTGTTTCTTGATGCTCATATCATGTTGAATATCTTATTTGATAATGCTATGCTAGGATTCGCTTCCTTAAATGCTTCATCATCATTAAACCACCTACCTGAGCTTAATTTAGCAATTCTAAGCAAAGGAGCTTATTCTAGCAACCACCCATCAGGATTCATAGAGCGTCCACTGTTACAATTGGCATCTGGCATCTTATAGGAGTTTCATCAGACTATATCAACTTTCACTCTGGACAAGCATAGGTGATAGTGATACTTATAAATAGAAAAGTATATAAGTTGGTGACCAGCCCCAGTGGTCAAACACTTATGTATGCGCATACACGTTACTTATCAGTACTGCAAACCTTAGCTTGCAGTCTAAACTTCTATCCAAATTCCATGTGCTGGCTAAACAGGCCCTTTCAAGGAAGGCAAAATCACATGCCTTCTAAGGAAATCTCACTGAATATACACTCCATAGACAACAAGTACTCAAATGCTAGTTATCGAGTGAGAAAATACCTGGACAGCTACAAAGGAATATACAGTATGATTGAGTTTCCAGTGCCCAAGTTCATGTGCAATAACAGAAACTATCTCATCCTCATTAGTACACTGAAATCAACAAAAGAAATATATTAAATACGTTCATGCATGCCAATATTTTTATGAAACAAAATAACTTAAAACTGAAAAAGATTTTCTGAAGCATAGAACCTGCTGAATCAATGTGTCATAGAGTACTATGCGTTTATTCTTGAAAAACCCATACATATAAGCCTGAAAGAAAATCATCAGTTCAAAAAGCAACATCAATCATTGTTTACTAGCAATGAACCCTGACTCAGAACATGGAATAATTAACATACATTACTGTGGCTAGATCTGGTAGACCCATCTACCACGAAAAGCTTTTTCAAAGGAAACTTGAGGGAAGCTGCCAACTTCTCTATTTTCTCCCTGAGTACTCCTTCAGGAAGCTGTTGACATCAATGCAACCTTAAAAATTCAATCTTAACCCAGAACTTTCACTTATAAGATGATGTTAATTTAGTAGAAAACACAAACTAGCAGATGAACCACAATGGAGCTATCACAAGAATACGATACTCACAGGAGTGAACGTGTTGAACAGTGGAGCTATAACAATGGGGTATATTGTCATCATCAGGAGAGCTAATACAAACATAAAACCCCAGAGATATATAGCCAGGTAAGGTCCTCCAATCTGAAACAATACAGAAAAATTAATGCATCAGTTGGTGTACTTAGATAACACAGCTACAAATTATGTGATTCTAATTCTGTGGACCATAGAAAAACAACCAGAAAACATGACAAAGGGAAAAAAAACCATGTGTTGTGCACAGTTTATTAATTAATTTCAAACAATAAGGGCACTAACCTGTACTATGTAGATGATAGCAGCCACAATCGGTGGACCCAATATCATGGATAGTAAAATTCCTTTGATCATATCCCTAATGAAGAGCCATATAGTTTGCTACAAGGTACGAAACAAGAAAATATCAATATGAACATAAAAAAATCATAAGCCTAGAGTTATTTACTAAATTCACTTAGTAACAGGTAAAAATTGGAAAATGTGAACAGACCTTGTTAAAACCATGTCGAGCCTCAATAACAAAAGTTGAATAAAGAGAGAACGGCAGGTCTGTGATCTGCATTTCATGAAGTATGCATCAGTGTTTCACAAGTAGTGGATTTGACAACCACTGATGTTTTAAAACAGGAGTTGTTTGTCCATATAATAACATGGCACAGTACTAGTAGGGCTGACTGCTGACACATCCATGAGAACAGACCCAGATTAAAAAATAAATATTGGTCATTCAAGGAATCAACTGAAAAGGCTGATTGCTCGACCCAAATGAGCTACAAATCTTGACCCATACTAGCCCTGTTTGTTTGCTCCTTAGATTATATAATCTTGCTTATGGAACAAGGAGTCAAGGATACTATGGTAAAAATGTCATCATGATCACCAAATAAGCTGAAATAATCTACTCACGTGCAGCTTATTTGAGATTATTTTGGTAGTCCATATGACCTTTTACTATAATACCCTTTGTGTATAAGCTAGATCATATAATCTAGGGGGTAAACCAACACCCCCTAATTAAAAGGAGACAAATGCACCTTGCACCATCTTTTTAAACAAAATCTAAGCCTATAGTGAAATGTAAAATAGACATGGTGCAGTAAAAAATATAAGATAAATCACTTTTTTCAGTTTTGCTATAAACAGAAATTTCAAAAATCATGAAAACAAATTGGCTCAGCAGAGAGTAGCGAGGGATTCACAAATATTTTTGCCCATCACAACAGGGCACATGTGCTGGGATATCACAATTCACAATGCTCCACTCTTTAGTCCTGACTCGTAAGTGGTAACAACTACTAACATCGTACTCATAGACGATCCATCATTTAGAGCGCAGCAGAGGTATAAGTTCAACGGAAGGGAGCAGATGTCTAACTATATACATATTCCGGTTTAAGTGCCTAAAGACTACAAAAGCTAATCAGAATGTATTATAGATGGGAAAAGGTACAACTGAAACAGCATTGATCGTTTAGGGAAGCAACTTATTAGTACCTGTGACCACACCATGGCACCAGCTAAGAACGCAAGGGTGTGTATTATCTCATTCTCAGCATTGAGGCCAACTTTGGTAACTAATTCTGTAGAATTCTGCAGAAAGAACTGATCTAGTCACAACCAAAACGCCTGCATAATAAAGATATTAATGGAAACAAGGGGTTTGTTTTACCTTCCAAAACCAGGGAAGAACTCTATAGTACAGTATTGTGGTATCCATTAAAATAGTAACAGCCTCATGAACAAAATGGAAGTGGCTGTAAATTGGAGCAAAAACTTCAGTATCAATTATCTAGAATTTGGGTCTCGGGAATGGTTTTAATTAGTAAGTTGCAAAAAGGAACCTTTTGTCGAGGCTATAAGCTCTAGAACGCTCAAACTTTTCATCACTAATTACTCCCAACAGGGGTTTTGGCAAAGTTGGCAACTTGAGGGCTCTGTGCTGACGGATGTCAAGATATGTCTCGAATATGTACATGAGAATCATAAAGCCTGCAACATGAAAACATGTTGACAAAAGAGCATCGGTCATGCCAAGTGAATGTATAGACAAAATCAAACAATTAAACATATCATAATCAAGGAATCATATCTAAATTGTTGAGTTCATTCATATTAATTGCCTGCAAACTTCAAATTGATGCATTCATTCGAAACCATTCGAGAGACGCAAAAGAAATTGATATTAACAAAGTTTTGATAAGCCTGTTTACCAAATGGTATTACTAGAAACCATTTTACACTAATTAGACATCATCAAATCTGTAAGATACTAAATCCTGACACAGAAAAACAGAGTTTCGCATCACAAGGACAAGTTCACAAAGTCAGTTCACTACAACTGTCTTGGTCAGCACAGCTAAATTGAGCTAGCACACGCATCCCTTCACTCCCTCCACAAATCAAAATCATTGCAGCTCTTCACGCAAGCTGTACTCTTGGAACATTGAATCACACGATGGCCTCAGAAGGCATTCAATCTCTCAACAGCACCATCCTCGGTGCATCGCTCTCCCTATCCTCGCACTCATCCAGCCCACGCCACATTACACTCTAGATTTCATCAGCGCAAACAAAACACCCATCAGGAATCCGCGGCCCCCAATCGGCTACTGCGGCACGGTCAAATCCAACCGCGCAAAACCCCCCACCCCGCCCTATGGAAACCCTAGGGTTTAAACGCGGATCCCGCGACTTCTCGCCCGAACCCAAGACATCGAACGAGCGACTGCTACATCATCAAAGGAGCATCGGGGGTGCGGAGGGACGTACACAGCACGGCCTCCAGATAGGGCAGCGCCATTGGAGCCGGGGAGGCGGAGTCCGCGGCGGGGTTGCTCCGGAAACCGGGAGGCAGCGGAGCCGGAGCGGAGGAGGGGATCTTCGAGGATTATGAAGCGGGGAAGCGTGGCGCGGTGCGAGTACGGACGGATGCTTTGCTCGATTCCGCTGCTCGGAGTTGAGGAAGCAAGGTATACGTGCTGGAGGCTGCGCTTCACGCCGGAGGGAGGACCGAGCTGAAGACCGCGGCTTCGGAGCGAAGCTTGCCGCGTTGGCTTCTCCCTGCAGGGCTGCGGCTTGGCTCTGCGCGTCGGCTCCTTCCACTGCAAGAGCAAGAATCGTCCGCAGCACGATTCATGATTTCCTCGCGGGGCCGTATGGCCCGTTGCATAGATCGATGGATCAAGATTGGGCCTCAGTACAAAGCGAGCCCACAGCGAACCGGTAGCACAGATGGGCCAAAATAGGAATCAGTATTGGGTAGCACATATGGGCCAAAATGGGTCTACACATCAAGAAAATGCTAGCTGGGCCTACACGGAGCGGACTCTTATGACACGGAGATTATATGGCTTCCGGAAGCCAGGATTCCTACTTAGCTTCCAACATCTACGCCTTTCGAACGTCGTCGGTCTCTCTCTGATCTTCTTTCTCCTCGCTCTATCTTCTTCCTCCTACTCGTTCGCTCGCCCGCACCATTCACTCACCCGCGCTCCTCACTCGCACCATGGACGATGGTTGGTGGGGGGAGCGGTCGGCGGCGAGGTCGCCGCCGGCCGGGGAGGCGGCGGGAGGTGTCGGAGCTTAGGGTTAGGGTTTGGAGATGGTCCATAGAACTCCAATGTCCTCCGGGCATAGAAGGGGTCGGGGGCGGCGGAGGACCAGCGGAGGTGATGGTTGGCTGGGCGGCGGTGGGCGTGGAGGCAGGGCAGGACCCCGTGGGCGGTGCCGGCGGCGGGGGCGGAGCTCGTCGAGGAAGAAGGGCGGGTCGAGGGAGCGAGGGCGGGCAGGTGGGTGGGCGGCGCGGCGGCGGTAGCCACCGGCCACGGATGCGGTGGAGGTGCGGGGGCGAAGCAGGAGGAGGAAGAAGGAAGGAGAAAAAAAAACAGTGATATTGAGTCTAAATAGGCTTTGTATCTATTTTGGGTTACCAGCTTGCACAAGCTAGATAGGAGCCCCCTTATGACAAGCTCACTGATGATATCATCATCACTTTCATCAGTGCGGATGAAGTGATGCCTTTGCTCGAGGAATCGCCTGGTGCTTTATCACGAACGGAGATGATGCCCGTTGGGTAACCAACAGTTGGGCTACGTGATCCGGCGTGCCGTGTAACCGAGATCCCCGCTTCATCAGGTGCAAGCAGACGCCACATTCTTCTGGCAGTCGTCCTGCCTTCCTGCAAGATCAGATTATGACCATGTCCGTGTGGGCGGGTAGTCTGATCCAATGCACCTACTGTCAAGCAGTAAATGGAACTATGGAAGTAAACCTGTAAATCCTCCCGTGCTTACTTAAAAACTTTTGCTCTGTGAGTGTTTGAAGTTTGATGCCCCTACTTGCGTTGCTCATGGACAGGCTAGGGCTAGTGTTAGTCATGTTACATGTTACAGATTGTAACACCCCGTGTTGAAAAATGTGGGTTTCAAAATTTTTGTTTGAATTTGTATGACAACTTAANNGCCTTCTATTAAATTC
>JAZFNS010019999.1:75467047-75480894 GCA_037127165.1 Alloteropsis angusta | reverse complement strand
CAGGTCAGAGGCATAGGAGAAGCGGCCCATCTCGCTCGGCCCGGCTCAATCAGCCTCCCTCCCCTCCGAGGCCGAGAGGCCCTCTCTCTCGGCTCTCGCTCTGTCGCGCAGAGTCGCAGACAGAGCAGAGCGGACAGCGGACCTCAGACACCTCGCGAACCCTAGCCACCTGCGCTGCGCTGCCGGGAGCCGGCCGCCGCGGCCCCCTCTCCGCCCCTCCCTGAACCTCTCTCCGGCGGTCCGGCCCTCCGCGGCTCGGCCCCTCGCGCCTCGGCCGCCCGCTCCCTGCCTCCTTGCACGGGCCAGCCCCAGCCGCCTGGCCGGCGGCGCGCGGCTGCCCCTGAGGGCTGCGGCCCTGACTAGTTAACTCCGTATGACAGATACAGAGCAGACAGACTGAACCATTGAGGATTGACTAGTTCTGAATGTAAGTTGAGTTGCTCAGTGAATTGATTTGTCTGTTAATTCGACAATTCATAAATTATAGCCATCTTTATGTTGCAATTTGTAGACACGGGTGAAGGGCAACCATATGAAAAGGATTAATCAAACTGGCACTAGCTAGGTACTATTTTATTTTTCTGTGTTTTTTATGAAGTTTATTTTACGTTCAAACTTTGAATTGAGATATACTTTAAGTCATGTTTTTAATTAGTTATGTGCGCTATCGCTATTGTTATTGCCGTTATTTGGATATGTGAGATATGTTTGGTTAGTTAGTTTAGTCATTTTGATAATTGGCCCTAGGCGTGAAAAATAATTTGGTCCGCCACTGAGTATGGCAACTATGGCTCATGCATACTCTTCAATCGTTTAGTAGTTTCTCAAGTATGCATTGTAATTTTTGACATATTTATTTTTCGTTTCTGAAGAACATAAGCTCTTGAAGCACCTTTTTCATTGTTCATGAGAAAACTGAAGATGATAGACTTTGTTGTGCCTATCAGCTCATGCATAGTTGTTGCAGTATTTATCCTTAGGAGTAATGTGTGTAATGCATAGTTTTGCGGTATTGATGAGTAACATACCTGCCTGTAGTTGTTGAATTATGACCAGAGGAGTTTAAAACTTTTCTTAGCATGCATATTATATTTGTGTGCCATAGAGATGTCAAACATAATGTTTAACTTCAGGCACTTCAAGGTTATATGACTGTATGCATCTGGTTTTGTTGCGTTTCCAGTTTGCTGGGAGGTTTCACATGGTGTGATCATTACTTGGCTTTAAGTTTGTTTTTCAATGGCGCGTTTCATGGATTTACGGGCGTTTATCCTGCGTACGCGTGTCTTAACGCTTTATAGACAGGCATTACGAATTATCCGTCGAGCCCCTGAACATGCTCGAGGTTTGTCTCCTTGCTTTTTTTACTCTGCTACGTATACTGCTATATTTTCAGGTGCAACTAATTATTTATGAACATGGTTTGTCTAGATGAGTTGAAGCAGACCACAAGGGCCGAGTTTGAGAAACATCGATATTGTGATGATAAACAAAAGATTAAGTTTTTGATGAGTGAAGGGAAGCAGAGACTAAAAGGTCTTGATGAACTGCTGGACATGACAGGGAACAGCTAATCTGGGTGGAATCTTGGACTTTGCTACTGTATTAGTTCACACCGAATTTCATGAAGTCTAACTGTATGTGATGAGCTTTTGGGCCATTTCTGTAAGAAAATTGTTGTAGGGATGCAGATCATGGTTGTATTGAGCGTGGATAGTCAATCGATGATTCACGCTTCTTCACAAAATATTTCTTGTCTTCTATTATGTGTGTTCCATACAAAGAGATACTTCATCGAGTCATCAAATATATTCCAAGACATATATCCTTCACAACTTTTATGTTTTGTGGGTATCTCGTGATATGAAGGTCGATTTTTTATTGCTTCTACGGTTGTACCAAATTTGATTTCATACCATATCGCTCAATTGGTTAGTGGGAAAAACCGGGCCGGTTCATATGAAACCAGGAACTAAAATTGACTGGCATTTTTTTTCTCGCTCACTTGCTCTCTGATGGACAAACCGTTCTGAATTTCTGATTTAGTTTTACTTGGGTACTGTGATTCTTTGACCCCATAAGGCAATAACAGGTTTTTTACGCAGAGCCACAATCACAGCCAGCAAGATTATTTCATAAGAACTGGTCTTAACTCGTGCAAACGTTGATCTAGAAGAACAGCATTCACCGTACAAAAGTTAGCAGAACGTTAGACATGCCAGAAGCTACTTGATCAGCAAATGTCCTACAGAAACGCAGACGAGTGTGCTAGAATTGATTTGGAGCCGCGTCAGTATTCGGTGAGCTTTAGTTGCTTTGTAAATTAGTATAGCCTACTAGCTGCAAGGTGCAATCAATCAGACAACTGACTAGACTCAAATTTGTAGCTTGACAACATTGAGCAATGGAACACTCCGGAAAAATAAGCATGGAGCCAGATAAAGGATCTGCGTATCAACTGATTCAGAGAAACTTTCAGCATCAAACTCTGAAGTACAGTTACTACACTACTCTGAAAATATTAGCTTGACGCAGCGTAGGAACCAGGCTTTAAACTCGAAAAGTACACTGGTCAAGGACTTCATAACCATTTAAGTCATCAGAAGTTTAAAACTGACATTGTCAGTATCTCAAGTTCTCGACCCAGCAGCACGTTTGAAAAAATAGCAGTAGTGAATTACGCAAGATAGATTCTCTGAAAACCACTTCTGTTTCTTATTCGTAATTCCGCATCAAGGTGCAGAACTTTCACCTGAAAAAACTGCAGAATCTACAGTTGCTGGCATTCCATTTGCCATTGACAGATCAAAGGCAGAAGAGAATAGTAGTTTTGAAACCATGTTTCTCCTCATCAAGAAGGCAAAATATAAAGAAATGTGATTGGTCACAGGAAAATTCTGAAACCTGCAAAACTCTGCAGATTTCGAGCATGGACTAAAATTCAATCCGATTATGCCTGACTCGTCTAACTCTAGTGGAAAAAAAAAGAGATCAGGCATTGGTTAAGTCCCAGAAAGGCCACAAAGTTCTGATTCAGTTCAAAATAGTAAATGACACTTAAAGGACAGCAAATGTCAAAGAACTGGGTCAGATCAGACTAACTGACTCTGTTAACACATTGCTGACAGAACAATTAACTTACATCGTAATAGGAACTAAACTTTCAAGTTTCAACTTTAGAAATACAAAGTCAGAAACTAAAATGACAATGTAAGTCAGGCACAATAAAAATATGAAGCTGAAGATGGAGTCTTTCAAAAAAGAAAGAGCTGAAGATTCATAAACTTTGAAGGCCACCTCTGATTTTTATGACCACATCAAAGGTGCAGTAATTCACAATTACAGGCATTGCTTCTGCCGTTGACAGATCAAAAGACAAAATATGCAATCCCACAACGAAAAATGATACATTGGCATGGTCATTTATTAAGCTTGTTCACCGGGGAGACTAACTCTGTCGAAATGTGATGACCTGTTACAAGAACAAGAACAAGAACTAAAGCCTGCAAAACCTACTGATTTCGAGCAAGAATTCGAGGATCGAGTCGATGTACATGCAGTCCCGTCCAAGAATCCTTCGCAAATCAAGTAGCCGCCAAGAATTCATCAAGAATCGCTCTCCAGAAGTACTAAACCGACGAGAGTTCACCAAGAAGGCTTCTCGATCGATGATCAGAACCCAACCAACAACTCGTCAAGAACCAAGAACTGACCCGCCAAGCGCCAAAGAAGACGCGACGCCCCCACCTCAAGAATCCCATCCGGTCTTGGGGCGCCGCGGCGAGGACGCGGGCGACTGCGGCGGCGCGGCCCAGACGTTGCAGACAGGGCAGCGCGGCGAGATGGCGAGCCACCGGTCCACGCAGTCCTGGTGGAAGGCGCGGTTGCAGCCGGGGAGCACGCGCACGGCGCGGCCGGGCTCCATGACGTCGAGGCAGATCGGGCAGAGCGCCTCCCCGTCCTCCTCCTCCTCCTCCTCCCCGCCATCCGTGGAATCCAGCACGGCTACCCCGCCAAGCCGCATCAGCTCCGCCTCCGAGAGCCCGTTCTTGCCGTCCTCCTCCTCCTCCTCCGACGCCGCCTGGGGCGTGGGCGGCGGGGTCCGTGGCGCGCGGCCCCGCGCCACGGCGTCAAAGAGGTAGCAGAGCCAGACGCCAAGCACCCCGAGCATGCCGATGGCGAGCGACGCGACGGCCAATGACACCGCCCACACCTGCGCCATCGATCGCTCTCTCTCTCCCCTCTCTCCCTCTCCCCTTGATCGCTCGCTTGTTCTTCCCGTCGGTCGGTTGGTGCCTTTGGTTGCGCGCGCTAGACCGTTGTGGAATCGCACGGGTGCGGAGCAGGTGTCCAGTGGCCTTAAATGCTGACCGCACCGGCACTACTAGCGGATCAATGGGCCGCAGGACCCGGCTCGGCCCAAAAACAATTCAGGAGAGAGGAGATGGCCCGGCCCAATACTGGTTCGACTAGAAAAGGGTTCGAGTAGGATTCGGTCGGCTTCTTCTTACCGGAGAGTAAAACAGAACACGAGAATCCCAAGGTTCCCAGCACAAACCGGAGAGGGAGGAGAACCTCGAGCTGCGCAGCCATGGCGAAGCAGGGGGCGAAGAAGATGAAGGACGAGAACAAGAAGCGCTTGGACTTGCTACTGCGCATCATCCTCATATCCAACGTGAGCACCCGCCTTCAGTCTCCTCTCCTCTCCGCTTTCTACCCCTCCCGCGCGGGGCAGATCCGTTCAATCGCGTTGTCGGGCCGTAGATTGTTGCTGCCCAATTTGTTGTTCGGACAGCTCGTGCGGTGATGTGTTTGGTGGAACAAGATTTTGAGTGTAGCTGATGGCCTAGAACCTAATCTGGGATGCCAAAGTGCTCTGAGGGGAATAGTATTGCCAGCGGGGGGATGCAATTCTGTGGAGATTAAGCTTAGTTTAGTTTGGCTATGTGGAACTACTCATCTTTGCCTTGTAGTCGCCTCTTAGTGTTGGGGGATCGATAAAGCGCTATGACATGTTCCTTTCTTCCTGATACACCCATTGACTAATAATCAATTGACACATTTGTAGTACTGTATTACAACCCACAAATGACAGAAGATAGTTAACATGGAGTTCATGTCAGGGAAAAAGAAGACATCCATGCCCAGTACTTTTTTTGTTTTTGAACCCACTCTATTCCTATACCATTTGTTATTAATTCGGCTGTTTTTCTCGTTTTTCTTGTAGTGTGTTGTTTCTTATATGATTCGGTATTGATTCCTTATGTGATTGAAGATGGTTGAACATAAAATAATTGCAAATTTGCAATACTTTGTGGCCGTTTCCCTCTGTTGCTTTTGTCTTGACCTTGAAGTATGNCCACCACCTAATTATATGCTCTAACTATTTTGGGTTTAAGCATTAGCTGATATATGCTTTGCTGTTCTACAGGCTATTTATGTAGTGGTGAGGATGGGTATAATGCATTCGTCCTTCACCTGGAAGCATTGGATTGGACTTATGGTAACATCTGCTGCATATTTTCTTCCGTACAAGCAACTTGCCAGTATGGCAAAGCCAGTTTACTCTGATAATGGAGAACTACTGGATGGTGGCTTCGACTTGAGCACTGGTGGNCGTTTGCGAGTAAGTAACTCCATGAGACACTGTAAATGTCAGCTTAGGTCACTTATTTGATAAGAGATGTTTTTTTTTTGATATGGGATTGCATGTGAATCTCTCTGTCAGTCATGCATACGCACAAAGGATTATAAAGTCACTGCTTTCCTGGCTCTCAGCATTTCAAAGTTGAGCAGATTCATGTATTAGTCTTTGGAGCTAAGTTACATTAATAACACACAAAAAAAAAAATTGGGCGACCAAAATGAAATAATGGGGAAAATGATTTGAGAAGTCAAATTTTTAGTGAGGTTTTGTGGCACTTTTTGGTCCTCTTTAAACCAATGACAATTCTTTTTATATTTTGTCCTTCAGGTATCTATATGATGTGATCTATATCACTGTCTTCGTGCAGCTGATGTCCATCATTTCTGAGAAATTTTGGTGGACATATTTAGTGGTAAGATGGCACACCCTATGTTTTCTTGAAAATTGTGTTTCCATTCAATTGCGTCAGTACCACAGCCCTTGGGTGAAACGTAATCTTTGGGCCTCAGTTTCACAGAGCACTTTTTATTCTACAAAAAATCTGATAGTTATTTTAGCTGAACAAAGCTTCCAGCCAGGCTAGGAACATTAACCATGTGTTCTGATATGTCTAACATGTATTTCCATCAATGTTTCTTAAAACCGCTTTGCAATTTTTTAGCAAGCAAAGTAATATGACATGGCGACTGACTAACCGGTGCAGATGACCCTCACAAATTGTTACTCATTTCAACTAGTTATATTTGTATTCGACTCATTTTTGCATTTGTTTGTGTCAGTGGAATTCCTTTAGGCTTTAATTCTTTTGCAACTATGACTAGTTCAAATTGTGGTTGCATGTTTTTGGATGTTAGATGCACTCGTGACTTAGGAATTTGTATATGCTTCCATAGTCCAATTTCCCAAGGGATATAATGATTGTCAACTTATTGTTTTTGCTTAATACTTATATACACATTCATTTGCAGATTCCAGCTTTTGCTGGATACAAGATTTCCGGTCTGTTGAAAGGAACATTTTTCGGTGGTGGTTCAGAGGTAAAAATAGATTTATTATCAATTTCAGCACATTATTTTTCATTACGAGATATGGCAGATAAATAATCTCCTGTTTGCAGGGCGAAGTCGAAGATGAGAAGACCCGAAAGAAAAGGGAGAAAATGGAGAAGAAGGCATCTAGGGGAAAGATGATCAAAACTAGGACTCGTTGATATGCCATCTAGGGCCTGTGTCTTGAAGGTTAGATTGATTTATCAAAGCTGTCTGACTGAATCCAGGCTGTTTGGCGAGTATTATCATGATGATAATGTTCAATCAACAGTTGCTCCAAAAACAGCTAGCATCGTGTTCATGTAGCACAAATTTTAACTAGTCTCAACTTGTTTGATCAGTAAGGATTTCCCATGTAATTTGTGACCCTTTTGACCCATGTTTCATACATCAATATTGGGGCATGCCAAATGAAAAATCTGAGAACACAATTGAGGCTGAATTTTCTTGCATGAATCATGGTAATTTAGACACTGCATGAGGTAGCCATGTTTGTCATGTAAATCTGTCGTTATGGTTGCCTGAAAAAAGTGTGAAGTACATTTAGACCAAATTGATGTCTGGTTGGTAATACATTAAGTTAGGTCAAAACTAGTAAAACACTATTTTTCCTTAGCATACCCTTCTAAAACTGTTCTGGAATTTGCAAAATTTACATGTTAGTTATTCTAATTTACATATCAGCGCCGAGTTACTGAGCAGCCAGATGTTGACGAAGCTCTCGCTGGAGCTGAGCAACCGCCACGGCTGGAAGGCGATGCTGAGCAACGCGGTGGCAACCACGCGCCCTGGCGAACGTGAACTTGCGCGGGCTCATGCTGACGAGCGCGTTCGCCGGCGCCACGACGTTGGCCGGAGTTCTGAAAAAGTTATGAATTTCTGTAAAGAAATGTCGTGTCCCCTGCGTGGTTATGGCTATGATGACTTGAAATCCAAGCGACCATACTAACGGCCCACGAGACTCAATGTACATAATTCATAATATTCACAAAATTGTTCAACAGTCTCACAAACATCACCGCGGAACAATGAAGATGCTCCAAGTTTCTCAACTCGAAACAAAGGGATACGATGGGGGCGAAGGCATCTACGGGTAAGATGATATGCCAGATATGTCCTGTCGCTTCAAGTTTTTCTTATATATATCATAGCTGTCCACTTCAAACGCAAGCTGTTTGCCATGTATTGTATCATGATGAAATCTTATTTCAAAGAAAAATCCTGATGATTATGTTCACCCATCAGTTGCCCCAAACAGCTAGCACAAGCTTCAAGTAATCTAAACTTATTTGTTCAATAAAATTTCCAGTATAATTTCTGATTTTCTGTCATTAGTGCTTTTTTTTTTGGAAAATCTGTGATCAGTATCTCAAGCATCAATATCGGGGCATGGAAAATGAGGAAGACTCGAGGGTAAAGTTTTGCATAGCAAGAAGTTCAAAAAAAAAAGTTTTGCATAGCAAGAGCTTCTAAATTATCTCTGTCTGAACTGAACGCATGGTAAGAAGCAGCGTCTGGCTAGACTTTGCGGTATTCGGGTGAAGTGGGAATTGCAAATTCTGAAACTAAACTGAAACCTGATTGGCAATGAACCACTACATTACTTTACGAGAAAACTAGAAAGAAAGATACCAGTATTTTCGTCAGCATATAATAGCATTTATCGCCAGTTTTTACGTGTAGCTAATGATGCATTGACAGATCTAGACTAACTTGAACAGAACAGCAATTCGGTACTTTAACTGTATGATGCCATTTTTGCAAGTTCAGCCTAGTATCAGTTGCGTTGTTGTTTCGCTTGTACTCCTCTCCGGCCGCAGAGGAGGCAGTACACGGCGCCGGCGACGAAAAAGCTAACGAACCAGGCGTTGTTGTACGCCGTGAGGAATGCCTTCGAGACACTCGGTAGAACCCCAAGCTTCTGCAGAAATCCCGGCACGATAGGCGCAACTCCGGCTGCCATGGCCACCATGGCCGCGACGTTGAAGCCACTCTGGAAGTAGTAAGGGCCGCCGCTGTCCTCCGAGTAGAGCGCGTCGACGTCCAGAGCGGTGCGCCGCACAATGTAGTGGTCGGNCGAGGATGACCCCTCCGATGGGGCCCATGAGCGCCGAGTAGCCGAGCAGCCAGGTGTAGACGAAGCTCTCGCTGGAGCTGAGCAACCGCCACGGCTGGAACGCGATGCCGAGCAACGCGGTGGCGAGCGCCCCCTTGGAGAACGTGAACCTCCGCGGGCTCATGCTGACGAGCGCGTTCGCCGGCGCNGACGACGTTGGCGGCAATGTTGGTCGTGATGGTCGCGAGGCCGATGCCGAAGATGGCAAGGAACGTCGTCGCCGGCCCGCCGATCCGCCCGAGGAGCTCGATCGGGTCGGAGATGATGTGCCCGAAGATGGCCTCGGTCGCGGAGGTGATGGCGAGCCCGGCGAAGGTGAACATGCCCATGAACACCGGCAGCCCGGCTTGGCCGAGCACCTGGTCCGCCTGGCTCCGCGCGTACCGGGCGAAGTCCGGGATGTTGATGGCCACCGTCGCCCAGAAGCTGATGTTCGCGGTGAGCGATGGGAAGAAGACCTTCCAGAACTCCGCGCCCGTCAGCCTCGGCGGTAGCGACAGGATGCGCCCGAATCCGCCGGCTGAGGTGTAGGCCCAGGCAAGCAACGCCGAGGTGAGCACGAAGAGCACCGGCGCCGAGAACTTCTCGAGCTTGCGGATGCCCTCCATGCCGTGCATGATGACGCCGAGCTGCGCGGCCCAGAAGGTGAGGAAACACGCGAACTCGAGCGGCGCCGCGCCGAGGCCCGGCACCGGCGTGAGCAGCGGCTGGTACGATTTGAGCCGGGACGGCAGGAGCAGGAAGATGGCGCGTCCCCCGATCCATGACTCGATGCCGAACCACCCGCAGCCGACGAGCGCGCGGATGACGGCCGGGACGTGCGCGCCGCGGATGCCGAACGCGGCGCGCGCGAGCACCGGGAACGGCAGCCCGTGCGTGACCGCGGGCGCGGCCGTGAGGACCAGGGTGACGAGGACGATGAGGTTGGCGAAGATCACGGTCGCGACGCCCTGGAGCGCCGACATGCCGAGGTCAACGAGGCTGCCCGCGAGGTAGTAGGACGGCACGCCGACGACGAGCCCGACCCAGAGGCTGGCGAGGTCCCACGCCGTCATGGTGCGTTCCGACTGCGGCGTGGGGGAAAGGTCCGAGTCGCTCGACGAGGACCTGGGGCTCGCCGGTAGGAGCCGCCGCGGCGAGGCTACCGTGACCGCGAGGCTCGGTCTGCGCGGGAGGAGTGGCAGCCGCGGCGCCGCCTGGGAGCTTGACGCCACGAGGCGGTGCTGCAAATGGGTCGCATGGCGCGCGGCGAAGGCCTTGGACATCGCCATGGACATGGCCATGGCCGGCCGGAGAAGCAGAGGAAAGCAGAGGATGGGGGGAGGTTCTTGGAGCTCCGCGGTAGGGAGGACTGGAGGAGAGGATATGGGATCTCGTTGCTTGGTTGGTTGCACTGCGTGTGACTGTGCAACGGGCCCCACAGTTGTCGACAGCGAAGCCTGATTCCGTGACGGCTCGGTTGCCGTCGGATTGTGACTACGAGAGTGAGACCTCAGCCGTTTGATGGGAATCAGAGGGTGGTTTGATCAGCTGGAGTATTTTAAGAGCCATTAGGTGCGTGTTGGAGATGCTTTGGCAATGAGGGTGTCTGGTTGAGGATTCTGCACGAAACTACTACTCTTTTGACACGATCCCCATTCCCCAACGCCGCTTGGGCCATGCTGCCATGTGATAGGCGAGATGTTGTTTAGGAATCTGGAATCGATCTCATCTATGCTGCCATCTACATGTCATTGCATTATTTTTTATTCAACTTGTGCTTTGTTTATTTTAGAGGTTCCGTCATCAATGTCATTATCACGTGGTATTGGAAAAGTTGGAGGAAGCTCGTTTTTTTCTTTTCTTTTTTCTCAGAAAATAAGAATACATCTAGATTGGGCCTGTATAATTTGAACAAACTTCTAGATGGGCCAAGTTATGAGCCCGCTAAATCCAAATAAGTCGTTAAGACTCCTTTTCTATATGAGGGCGAGGGCTCAAATGAAATACTACTACTCTGTTAAACGAAATTAGCTTCTCTAAAATTCTCAGCAAAATCCTCAGAAAAAACCATTCTAGAAGAATATCAGCTATGAGGCATTTCATTTCTAAAAAAACAATTCTGAAAGAATAGACATTTCCGTTCTGAAAAGTGGCACGTATGAAAAATATTTACTGGCTCATATTAAATTGTCAACTGATGTGTTACCCAAATCCATAAAAAAACAATTTACAGCAAAGAATTAAAGTGTAAACAACAAACCAAGGTGATCTTAAATCATAACACGAAAGAAAGAAGCCAACGATCAAACCATTCAAACCACGCACGGCCCTTAGCAAACCCTCATCGAAGGTCGAAGCATATCACCACGCAGCAGCAAGGTGTGGCGCATGCATCTCAGACTCAGATGTGCACGTAGCAGGGGACCCGGTGGAATGAGGTCGGCGACGCGAAGTCGATGGCCACCCCGGGGCAGCTGCCGCGCACGGTGTACTTGCGCGTNCCTCACCGCGCCGTACCGGAACCTTACCTTGGCGACGACGTGCACGTCCACCGTCAGCTTCCCGGCGGTGCGCTCCCTCTTGATGCCCTCCTGCACGTCCCGCGGCAGCGTCCACGCGTCCGGCGCCGCCCGCGCCTCGACGGCGACCCGCGTGCCGTCGTCCTCCGGCGCCTGGTCGAACCCCGGCGCGTGCCCNGCCCGCGAGGTACGTGCCGTTGTACCACACGCCGACGTCGAGCCAGCGGTAGGACACGCCCGCGCGCTCGTTGGGGTTGGAGGCGCGCAGCACGAGGTCGAAGGCGCCCGCGAGCCCGCCGGCGGCCGTGAAGTTGAACCCCGTCGTGGAGGCGTGGTCGACGGAGAGGTCGAGCTTGGACGGGTGCAGGAAGAGCCAGAGGAGCACGACGATGGCGACCACCACCAGCAGCGCCACGAACGTCGCCGCCGCGCACCGTAGCGTCGACGGCCGCGCGCGCCTGGGCTCCGCCATCTCTGCAGCACCAGGACGATCGATCGATCGATCAAGAAGCTTCAGCCACACTAGGTTCTTTCCGTCGTGGCTGCTCGTAGCGATTGATTCCTCAGCGACGTTGCACCGGTGACGACGCTATATAGTGAGCTCGTGCGATACTTTGAGTGGCGGGAGGAGCGTTCTACACGGGTCATGACAGGCTGTGGTTGGATCGAGTAGCCGGGGCGGGGATGGAGACCACGCGGCGTGCGCTGGCCGTGGGGCAGCGAGAGCGAGCGAGCTCGGTAGCTCATTGGTGCATGGCGCTCTAAGCTTTGTTGGGGAGGTTTGGTTTCGGGGCTTTGGGTGGAGCTGTGGTTTTGGAATTGGAATCCTTCGGGATCACTCCTACTCCGGAATCGATTCGGAGGGAGGGAAAGCATAATGGAAGCTCGCCGGGCCACGGATGTGGTGTGGATGCATATCTTGGACTGAGAATGTGCCCACACTGATCTTTAACTTTTTGGCGAAAAGATGGGGGTCGTAGAAGAGCCAAGAATGTGCAGAAAGAAACTGGAGATGGGCCTCGCCACACCCTAACTACATGTACGTTTAACTTTGGCAGGACGAAAGGAGAGTAACTTTTACCGGGTTAGAGAGGAGTTTCTTCACTTTGGCTCCTTCGAATTAAATGATGGGAACCAAATAAGATTATGTGAAGATAAGTGGTTAGGCCCCTATACATTGAAAGAGCAATACTCAAGTCTTTTTCATATTGTGCGGAAAAAACATGCAACTATAGCAGGAGTATTTGATAGAGTTCCTCTTAATATTTCTTTTAGACGATCCTTGATAGGCCAGAATCTTCGTCTATGTCACGATTTAGTGTTAAGGATTTGTCACATTAAATTGAATAATTCTCCTGATATGTACAGATGGAATCTTACTCATTCTCGCAGGTTTTCGGTCAGCTCTATGTATGACAAAATTATTTGCAATGGCCAGGCATATTTTGTGAGGCACTTTTGGAAATTAAAGATGTCTTTAAAAATAAAAATTTTCATGTGGTATCTCAAAAAGGGTGTTGTTCTTACGAAGGATAATTTGACACGTAGGAATTGGAATGGGAGTAAGCTATGTAGTTTTTGCTTCCATAACGAAGATATTCAACACCTATTTTTTGATTGTCACCTAGCTAAATTTCTTTGAAGAACTATACAATTTGCTTTTAATTTAAATCCTCCTCGTAGCATTAGTCATATGTTTGACAATTGACTTGTAGGATCTAAAATGAAAAAGCAATTGTTAGTAGGAGCTTCCGCATTATGTTGGGCTATCTGGTATAGTAGGAATGATGTGGTATTTGACAAATCTCCAATACCAACTTATACGCAGGTTCTTTTTCATTGTACACATTGGCTCAGAGCATGGGCGCGGTTACAACAGCTTAATGAAGATCAGGAGCAAATGACAGAAGCTTGCCGCGCGTTGGAGGAGTTTGTGGTGCGTTTTTTTTGCCAACAATGGATGGAGGTTTATGAATAGAATTGGTTCTTAATTTTCTCCATTAAATTGTATGGCGCTCATTTTAAATTCTCTTGTGAAACTGGCAGACGGACGTGCTGCTTGAGTGTAGTAATTGGTTGTAGCCTCTAACGAGATCAAGACCGGGAACTTATCCCATTATCTAAAAAAACTGGTATACTCGGAGGATTTGGGATGAAAAATGAACGAAATAGCCACCTTTGTATCCGAGTTTGCTGGGAATCATACTCTGGGTCCATCCATCTGCCACAAATCGGAATTTTCTCTAGCTCAGCCAAACCAGCTAGCTACCCCGTTCGGTGAGCTTTTTTACGGTACTTCATACTACTCTATACTAGTGTCTAAAAGGGACCAGTACAGAAAGATCGTACAATTGAGATTAATTGTATACTACTCGAGACGTTGACAGTAGTATAGTAGTATACGGTGGGTAGTATAGTAGTATATAGATATTTTGGGAAAAACATTAATGGTGTAATTAAAATATTTATATTTTAAACAATCATTTTGATCCTTGATATATATTTTTGCATTTCCAAGCTTTAATTTTATTTTC
>JAZFNS010019999.1:75233923-75245269 GCA_037127165.1 Alloteropsis angusta | reverse complement strand
TTTACATTTGGTATCACACATTTCCTTGAGTTGAAATATGGATTATTCCTGAAGCAAAGCTCTTACTCTTTGAAGCATCGAGAAGCTATCCATTACAAGTTTTTGACATTTTCTGCAAGAGTTGGAAGATTCAAGCATGCCCCTATACTTTGTTGAATCCTTTAATTCATCAGATAATGCGTGGCATCGCCTTTTCATTTTGTCTATCTCCAGCCTCAGCATAGAAATTATCTTCTCGATTTTTTTTCGCTGGTTCACCTCATGACAGTATGAATATTCCAACTCTTGAATCTGCAAGGAGAGTTTAATCATACGTCTTTCACCTAAGNAAACAGATTAATTTTAGCTGGTCGTTTTCTAAGGTGTGCCATGCTATATATGATGGTAGAAGCTACTTTCTTACTTTACAGACAAAGAAAGATCCAGTATGGACCATAAAACAAAGCTTACTCTTTGTAGTGCTGAAAGCAAGTCCATTTTTGCTTCACGGAGTTTATTAGATTTTTCATCAACTTCATTTTTCAATAACTCAGCTTCAGTGCACGAATCTTGAAGTTCATAATNACAGTTCATTCACACTTGGTTCGTCTTCCTGTACAATACTAGTAATCAAAAGTTAAAACTGTTTCAATAATTGAATATTTAGTGTTAGCATTATGATTTATTAAATGCAGTACATACTCGATCGGACACTGATGCTGGCAGNCAAATAGACATTATCAGATTCAGTTGTCGAAGAGTGCAACATTGGTGTCAGTTTGTATGTATCATCAATAATAGGTAGGAATTTGACTCTGGAGATGTTGATGGCATCATTTGTTCCTAATGATCCATACACTGTCATTCCACAATCTGAGTCATCATTACAACAGGAAAATACAGCGTATCAAAAGGAAAATCAACATGNGCCAAACATAGTTCTATTCTGTTTTATTAGGTTATTTATTCTTTTTAGTGCACATATATGTACATGTTTTTTTTAAAATAAAAACTAAAACAATGTTGGCTTGATCTGCTGGGTCTGTATAATCCCTTTGGCTGTGTTGAGGGGTACAAACCCAGGTTTCATTTCTATTGACACAGTTTAAGAATGTATTTGAAACATATGTAATATCATAGATTTATTTGTGGATCCTGCTATTGCCTAAAATTCATGGTAGACAACTTTATAAATTATTGTTTTTTCATCTTGCAAATGTGAAATTTTGATTTAATAATGAAATAAATTTTAAGTCAGGAATGAAATAAATTGTTTCCTAACATGTTTAGGATTGTCACCTAAAAAATGTAAAAATCTCAACCTGTACTATTGTTTAGTACCATGAGGATTGAATACTTGTTTTTGGAATGCTTGGTGCATAGGACTGATCACAGCACAGCAGTCTTTCGTGCCACCAGCAAAGAAAATAGGGGTAAAGCCAAAAAAAAANTTAGTATGCAAGAAGCAATTCACATGATTGTACCAGGTCGCCATAGGAAAACACTAGCTAGAAGAATGAATCCAAAAGATCCGAAATCTTACTCTCGGCTATCGATCGTGCAGCAGGGCTATGNGACTTGGGCTACCACATCCTTGGTCCCATCCTTGACCAAGTTGTGCATCGCCCATGGCAAGGCCATGGCTCTCTCCCCGTCACTGACCTCTTCTGCAACTGCCACGAGCGCCTTCTCCTCGGCAGGCGGGCTCTGCTCGTCAAGCTTGTCGACGATGTCCTGCAGAGAGCCAGTCGATGAGGAGGCGAGGCTGCTCCGCGCGCTCCACAGCGGCTCCCACGTCTCGTGCTCGTCGCCGTCGCCTTCGCCATCCATTTGCCTCTTGTGGTGATCGGAAAACTGGCTGCTCTGCAGTTCGGCCGGCGACAAAGGGATTCACAAATTGGGAGGCTCTTGGTGCGGATGGGGGGTGACTGGGTGAGTATCCTGAATGAATTCTTTGTGCTCCAATATCAGGGAGGCGTGCTGAATCAGCTGTGTAACANAGTCAGCGCGGAATATATATTTGTAATTGGACCTGAACCTTGATGCAGTTTGCAGTGGCCGATTGACCCTCTTGTGAACAACCGAAGTCGCCGTGACGGTGCTAGTAATAAAGAATATGCGCCGGCACTGAACATGTATGTAGTATGTATACTGCTAGTCCTAGCACGTTCCTTATCCTACTCCAGGGACGATCGTTTTCGTGCGTGGGAAGTTTACTGGTTAGTGAAGTTTAATGTTGCGNGATCATTGTCACGAGCCACCGACCGTGGAATTTGGGACCAAGCTAGTTTGAGTTTAGGTTTGTCATCGTCGGCAAACGTTTCCTGCGCTCTGCCGAGCCATCTCCTGGTGGCCGGTGGCCCTCTCTTACACGCATGCGTGTGTTTGGTTGTTCGGGTGAAGTTTCGTAGAGCGGCATCGTATTTCGTGCATGAGTGAAAACAGGATAAGAGGTGTTTAGATTGGTGAAGTTGGTGAATTTTAATAAAATTGCTATTGGTAAGCGTGTTTTGTGAGAGAAGCACGGTTGTCCGTGTGAAACCTTTTAAGAATTTCTCCAATCTAAACGGACACCGAGTGAACCGTATTTCTAAAAAGAAGATTGTTTTGTTGGGTGCAACCATGGATGTACCCTGAGAGAAAAGGCCAGTAGAAAACGCCCGGTCACGGGCGTCTCAACCTCCAGCTCATCCGAGCAGCAGGAGGTGGCTGGGGGCCCCACATCTCATGCAGAGAAGACAGCTAATAGCCGCTGTTCTTGCCTCTCTCCGCCGGCTCAAGCGGGCGTCTGCCCAAACGCTTGCTCGTATCTCTCTCTTCATTTCTCTCTCTTCCACGATGGATTCAGCCCGCTCGTCGCCCGCCAGTATACCTGCTCTGAGTCGAGTCTGTGGCCCTGTTTGGATACTCTAGCTCAGCTAGAGCTAGAGTTATTTTCTAACTCTAACTCTAGCCACAAACTAACTCTAACCAAATTGGTGTTTGGATGAAAGTGTTAGATTGACCCAAAATACAATTTTCCAATCATTTTTTTGTGGGAGAGATACAACTAGCTATACTCTAGCCCCAATTAGCACCTCTTTGGGTTGATAGTTTTTTTTGGTGGGTTAGATGCAACTAGCCCCACTCTAGCCCCTCCTCTTTGGATACTTTGGGGTTAGTTGGACACAAACTAGCCAAAACTAGCTTAGCCCCCTCATCCAAACAAGGCCTGTGTTTGGTAGACTAAATTGAAGGCTGCATGAGAAGATGCAAAATGCTGAGAAGATAATTGGTTGCTCGCATTTGAAAAGTATGACTAACTTGCACCTAAGTTGTGATTACCTCTTTCCTTTTATCATACACAAAAAAATGTATAAAACATAAACAGAAATATTATTAGAACTATTTGATTTTACATGATAATGAATTCGAACCAATAGAAGTTCATATTAATTGCAACAAAAATTAATGCGTATTCTTTTTTCCTTTTCTGATAAGCCATAAATCTTATATTCAAGTATGAAAGGAAAAGCAGCTGAGCCTAACGACGTGAAAGAAAAAAAAGGATAGAGGGAGTAGCGATTATAATATGATAATTAAAAAATTAATTAAAAAACTAAATTTAAATACGATAATAACCAGAAACAATATCATCATCACTCATACGAAAACAGCTCGAAAATAAACCATTGGTATTTTCCATCACAGTTTTCGTTCCCACGGCAGCACGGCTCCAGTAATATGGAAACGGACGAATCTGGCTCCCTGTACCGCCGCTGTGCCGCACGCTCCCAGAAACCGGCGAAATTAGCAGACCAATTTCTCAAAAAATGGGCGGAAAATCGAAGCACTTGGATTGAAGTTAATAATCACGACCCACACCAGGATCAATTTTGAGAATATTTGGATTGCAATTAATAGTCAAGATTCAAATTAGGGTCCTTCCCGAAAATATTATGAGGGCAAGCGGCAAGGTCGACGGCGCCGCTAGCTCCGCGCCATCGGCCCCGCTGCGGCGCTGCCCCAGTCGCAGTCGCTGCCTCCATCTGACCATCTCCCCTCGCGACTCGCGAGCCAGCTCTAGAGCCTCCGACCTTGCCTTTGTTGGCCTCTCCGCCTCTGGACGATGTGAGCCAGCAGACGACGAGATTCGGAGATTCGGGTGGGAGAACAAAGGTCCGATTAGCCGGGGGATCGTTGGGGGCGCCGCCGCGTCCACACGACGGCGCTAAGCCGCTAATCCTTGCCCCCGTCCGCAGCTCGCGAAGACAAGGTGAGGATCCGATTCCACGCATTGATTTTACAGTAACAGTAATATGTAAGAGCAGTGTTCAACTGGTTTCACATTGCAATTTGCAAGACGTGCCATGCTCCTAGACACCAGAAATCTCCCCTTTATCTTACACGGTCACACCAATCTGCGTGCTAAAACCCTGTGCTGACTATTCACAGCTGGATGAAGCATCTGGCATGAGCTGCTGCATCTGCATCCAGTGAATGCATCATCTCCTGTGCGGTTGCGGTTGCGGTTGCTGTTGCTGTTGCCACTCGAGAATGGCTGAACGGAGCCCCTTGTTTGGGGTGAGCTTGCGGCTTGCAAGTCTCAGGTTTGTCATCGGCGATGTGTCGGCACCCTTAAGCCATCCCCTGATTGCTTCGCCTTCATATGTGAACCCATCTGCCGCCATGTGGGGATCACTCATCACCTCCTGTCCACCATACATCAGACAAAGAAGGGTAAATTTAGAATTCATATGCTTCTGTCTCATGTATGATATATCCAAACTCTTATTAGCAAGTCATTGGTTTATTGTTTTTTCTATTGAACCAATCGCTAACCTGAAAAATTGGACAAATGAAGTGTGATGGAGGGGGAGCATCTGACGGTGATGCCAATCGAGGTGGCCCAGTGGTCAGGCAAGCCGCTTTCATCAGTTGCTCGATCTCCACCCATACTTCCCCTGCGAGGTCTGGCTGGCGCCCCCAGCTCAAGGTGATGCATCTAAGCCCAAGATGTGCCATCTGGTTGGCCTGCACAAATGGCCAGTCCCCTGCAGAGGCATCAATGATGGAATGCAGGTTCCCTTTCTCCATTGCCTCTTCCACTATTTCACCAACCTGTTGATGTGATCTCCCTGTCAGTAGGTGTAGGATGATAATACCAAATGAGTTCACATCGGACCACAGCATTTGCTCCCTTGCCGACTTGAATTCACCAATGTCCATATAGCAAAGTGTCCCCTTATGGTTCTTTGTAGGGTGATGTTGCAGGTTGGTGTTTTGTAAGTTGGGTAGGTGGCAGATGCCCAAGTCTCCTAGCTTGCTGACGAAATTGGCATCAAGGAGAATGTTCCCCAGATTTAGATCACCGTGAGNCAATTGGATAAGGCTTGTGTGAGTGGATGAAGGCCAAAGCTGAGCATATCTCCCCAATGATCCTCGTGCGCACTTTCCATGTCAGAGGTGGCATTTTTTTCTTGTGTGAGAGCCAGTCCTCGAGGCTACCATTTGGGAGGAATTCGTACACCAGGGCAAAATCGTCCGGACATGCTCCTACTAGNTGTGACAAGATTAGGATGCCTGACTCTACTGTGGATAGCAACCTGCAGGAATGATGCCCCAAGTATAGAAATAATGTTACAGTTCATTCTGAAAAGAGGTCCTATAGAATTAAAAGTGATGGCAATTACCTCTTGATAAAACTTTGCTTGTCCTTTTAAGCTTCGCGGATGGAACAACTTTATTGCTACATTTGTGTTGCGGAGANAAACCTTTATAGATGCTTGCAAATCCATCTTCGCTAATCTTTAATTCTTCATCAAATCCATTGGTTGCTTTCTGCAGCTCGGCAACTGAGAACTCGGTGTCCAGAGTTTCAGTGGTCACTGAGGCTCTTTGTTTGTTCTTTCGGCGCAAGTCTTTGGCTTCTGTAACTGCAGTGTCTCTCTCACGGAGTAACTTGTCATACTTTGCTTGGAGCTCTTGGAGAAGTCGTTTGCTGTTTACAACCTTTTCNTTCATGAACTTTCACTGCAGACTTGATCTCAGTCATATGTTTGCCTTGTATCTCATGTAGCTTTAGTTTTGTTGCTTGAATTTCTTCCATCTGTCTTGCCATTGTCTCCTCCATTGTTTCCTGTTTTCTCAGCTGATTTATCTGCTGTTGCTCCAGGTCTTTAATCTATAAGAGCACTCAACATTTTGGTGAAGTCCTGCATTTTGTATTACGAGCCAATGGTGCAGAAATGGTAGAAGAGAACTTACCCTTTGAAGATATGAGAGAAGATCTCTTTCAGCTTTTCTTCTTCGGTTAGTTTCTTCAGACACATCCTTTTGAAAAGATTAGTTAGATATTCTGAACAATTTTCAACAGTACACTGAATCTGAATAGCATAATGACAAACTTACTACTTGTTCCAATCTGAGCCTCTGCTCTTTTACATCTTGTAAGTCATAATACAATTTATCTCTTTGCCTCTTCATTTCTTCAATTTCTGTCCTCTGTCTTCCTACCTTCTCCTCCATATATTCCCTCTGTGCCTTCTCATTTCGGAGCAAATCCTCCATCTCTTTAACCTGTAAGAGTACTTCACATTTTGTATCACATGATTCCTTAGTTGAACCATAGACTTCTGATACAAAGCGCTTACTCTCTGAAGTGCTGAAAGCAGATCCATTTCAATCTTTTGACGTTTCTTAGATTCCTCACATGATTGTTTTATAAAGTAATCAGTAATTTGTTCCACATGATCTTTTGCAGCAGACTTAATTTGCGTGACGCATTGTTCCAGCATAAGGTTATGCTTATTTGAATCCTGTAATTCATCAGATAACTTGCATTGTTGCCTTCTCATTTCATCAATCTGCAGTCTCTGTCTAGCAAGTGTCTTCTCAATTTCTTTTCTCTGGTTCACCTCATGAATATATGAATCTTCTGACTCTTTAATCTGCCAGGAGATTTTGGTGGCATGCAATGTTCAATACGATGGCCAGAGGGTCTACTTTCATTACTTTTGTTCAATATGATGGCCAGAGGGTCTACTTTCATTACTTTACATTACAGATAATGCAAGCTGCAGTTTGAACCAATAAAATAAATCTTACTCTTTGAAGTGCTGAATGCAGGTCCATTTCAACTTTGCGGATTTTGTTAGATCCATCAACATCTTGATCCTTCAACAGCTTAGCTTCTATACACGGATCTTGAAGCTTGTCATACATTTCTTCATCTACGCTGGGTTCGTCTTCCTGTATGATACCATCAGCAAAAGTTTTTATTTATTTTGGTACCTTAATATCTACAGATAGCATTCTCATTAACTTAATACTTTACCTACCTGATTATATGCTGATGCTAGCAGCAAGTAGACATTAGCAGATTCTTGAGTAGGAGAATCCACCACTGTTTTTAGTTCGTTTGTATCACCAATAATTGGCGGAGCAGCAGTTCCAGAGAAATTGGCAGCAGCATCAATTATTGATGATCCATACACTGTCATTACCGAATCTGGAATTACCATTACAGTGAAAAACCTGTGAGTACCTTGAAAAGAAAATTAGACCGCATGGCTAAAAAAATTTATATTTTGCTCAGATAAGAAATTGTTCCTTTTCTGGACGCATACCGCAATGAACATGGGTCTCTTTTCACGACCTCAAAATGGTGGGCTTAATTTGCCGCGCTATGTAAACCAGATAATATTCTTTTTGGCTGTGTTTGGGGTGCAAACTCAAGGTTTCATTTATGATTGCTTTGAACATAGGTAAAGAATATACTTTACAGATATACATAAGTTGTAAAGTCTTGAATTTATTTGTGAACACTACTGATCCCTAAATTCATGTCAAATAAATTTCAATATCTCAGGTCTTCATTCTGCTAATATAGAGGTTTTATTTATAAGCGTAAAGTCGTTTGCTTCATTGCTTGCATATTTGAGCCCAAAAACCACAGATGGTTATATTTCAAGAATGACATAATATCATTCCATATATATTTAGGATAATCACCTCCGAAAAGATAATCCGTCATTTCTGTTGCAATCAATGACCTTGAAGTGTATCCTTCGGAGCTTGATACTTCGTATTCCGACTCGGTGGGTGTTCTTGATCCCATCCGGCTTGAAACGCTGTATGCTGGTGACAATGGTGCATTGCTTTTTGCAGGCGATGAAGGTATTGCAGGAAGACTTTTGTTTGCTTCCCTGTAAGTTTTGATAGCATGTTAATAACTTTTCAGCCATTTGCAACACTAGTGCACTGAATTTAGTGCTTACTATATTTTGAACTTGGACAATCAGAAGTAGAGTTCTTGTTAAGGAGAGAAAAGGTTGGTCTCCCAGCTTAGATAATTAGATATAGAGGTCTGGAAGTACTAAAGTTGCAGGTATCATTGTAGCAATAGAATCCAGCCTTTACCTGGTGCATACCAAATGTCCTTTACAAGTAAACCATATCTTGCATGATGGAGCTGCTGTCTCCATAAGCTTGATTGCTGTCTTTGACTCTGGTGTGTTCATCTCTCTACAATTTGAGACTGTCTGTTAGAATGGGCGATTCTGAGGTATACACTTAAGAGCGTCTTGGTCTAAGCATGCTAGCTTCTTACACATTTCTTGGAAGTATCTCAGGTAACTAAGTTCAAGAGTATGGTAATACTCATTGATCATTCAGAATTGTTGAAGTGAGATACTCTACATAGCCATCTTATGTGTGCTCCCAATTTTAGAAATTTGGCAATGAGAAACACTAGATTTGGTTACTTGATCCATACGTTGAGAAACACCGGTCTGCAGCTGCTCCCATTACAAGCTTGGTGATGTTATGAAGGTTGATGAGTTCCTCGAGTCCTTTAGCAACATTCTCCGTCTCAATTATTACTTTCTCACAACGAACCTGGAACAGCAGAATATCATGTTGATCTTATCGAGTTCATTTAGTGGTGAGCATTGCAGTAGTGAAAAATTGCAGGATTTCCTGTTAATTCAGGCGAATTGGTACAGGTCAAGTAATAGGTACAATGAAGTGATGCAGGACAGTGCACCTCTAGATCTTCCCTTGTGCATTTTGCTATCAGGACGTACGCATCTAGGTTCTTCTCTGCCTTTGCTCGCTTCAGCTTCTTGTACTCCTTGATTTCCTCTTGTTTCATGCTTCTAAGATCCCTCACTGAAATATAAACAGAAAACACCAGCTGTTTAAGTGTAAAGGTGAAGCATCGGTTTATGCACAAAATGACGCGAAAATGACTTCTCAAGGTTAGAAGGGTTAAGGGACTTTCTTTTTACCACTAACACCCTTGTTCAGTGGATGTTAAAAAGGAAAATCTGAACATTCTCTCGTTAATTGAAAGGAAAATAATAATATTAGTTATATATCATGGATATTTGATTGATTAGTTGCTTCTCATTTCCTCTCTTTCAGCAAAACATGATGCATAAATGAGACTGGCCATGGCGCTTATGCAGAATAAGGCTGCTGGCTGAACAACAGTCTCCCGTGCCGAAGATGGAAACCGATATCACAAAAAGGAAACCGAAAAAAAAAACTTACCGTTGGCGATCGCTCGTGCGGGGCTATGGACATGAGCGATCACAACCTTGGAGCCGTCCCTGACCAAGTTGTGCAGCGCCCACAGCAGGGTGCTCCTCCCGTCGCCGACCTCTTCGGGCACCGCGACGAACACCTTGTCCTCGGCGTCGGCACGCGCGCTGCTGCTCCAGTACTCGTCCAGCTCGTCGTCGCCGACGTCCCGCGGGGAGCTCGCCGACGAGGTGGCCGGGCTGCACCGCGCGCTCATCCACAGCGGCTCCCACGTCTCGTGCTCGTGCTCTCCGCCGCCGCCGCGCACCTCCATTCTCGCCGCCGCTTCGTTCTCGACGATCAGCGCACGCGGCAGGAGCTCGGTGGTGCGAGTTCGTAGCACCACCGTGTGGGTGTGGTACTGTGGTGTATATCTGTAGCGAAAATCCGAAGGGCACAAGGATAGGGACGTGCCGAGTGGTTGCTGGGTGACTGGTCAATTGCCCGATAATGTTCGCGTGATTGCTGCATTGACCTGCCAATTAACAACCCAAAAGTCACCGCCACGATGCACCAAGAAAGTAAGAAACTACGTAGGCTCTGCACCCGCATTGGCACAGCACGCGAGCTCTTACGTGGCTTGCTGATGCTGACATGATCCACGGTTTGCGTGTGGGCCCAGCTGGCCGACCAAACCAACGACATGGCGTTACGGTGCAAGTCATTAGTGAATTTTAGAGCTGCAAATTGGTGTGGTGATGCATGAATGAACTACAACCCACACCGTGAACATTCAACGCATGTTTGACCATCTCACAAGTCGTCGCATGGAGTCGTGGCATAAGTAGGCCCTCGTGGATCCTGTCTGTGGGCTCGCCATTTTTTGTAGAGGATTTGTGGGCTCATGAAATGCGGCCTACGTAGCCCAATAAAATTTGTGGAATTCGGGCCAGGCAGGCTTTGCGCAACATAAAGTCGTTAGAATCTGAGGAAAAAAAACGTGATAATTGATCAAGACATGCCATGCAGTAGTGGTAATGCCTATGAAGCTATGCCAAGAATTATAACAATATACCGAATATATCATCATACATTGATGGATAGTGTAATAAGTATTGGAGAACATAATTAATAACGGCCACCGCATGCATATGATTAAAAAAAACTTACACGTGTTTCCTTCTTTTAGAAAAAAAGAAAGAGATGAAAAGAAACAAACTATTTTTTGCGCACACGGGGCAACACAAAAGATGATTTGATAAATTTGTCCAGCAGAACATTACGAGAAGTGGAACAAACTATGAAGACACACAAAATGAAGAGAGCATAAATCTCGAAGATCTCCATGTTTAGTGATTGTAATAACGTACCATATTCATGTTTAGTGTGAATGTGGTTGAAAAAAATATAGAGTAATTATTAATTAAAAATCAATCATAAATGAAGTAATTAAGGTAAGTACACATCTATATGAGTATTATGTTGAAGTACTAAAAAAATTTAAAGAGTAGTATGTAAACAGTTATGATTATCAGGTAGGAGTTTAATTTCAAATAATTTTTAAATACTAGCTTTTAAAAATATTAGTTCATACGGAAGCACGGTTAACGGACTAGTGCATTAAATGGAAACAAAAGGGTGCAGTAGTATTGTGATGCTGACTGTCAGGAGGCGACCAGCACTGTTGTGCTCGCCTTGGTTCACCTTGCGCTCGTCCTCGTCCTGAGGTGGGGCTCCTCACTCCCGTCCGTGGCCACCCTCACCGGTACACTCCTCACGTCCTCACCCCACCCGGCTCCATCCCCGGTTAGTTACACCCGGAGGAAGATAGCATAGTCATCCATTCGGGATTAGAAATTTTTA
>JAZFNS010019999.1:75156515-75173429 GCA_037127165.1 Alloteropsis angusta | reverse complement strand
CCGCCTCCCCTACGCTGGGGTCGCCTCCCTTGCACCCAGCGGCACCGCCACCTCCCCTACGCCCGGCGCCGCGCAGGAATGGGAAGCCGGATCCAGACGGCGAGCTTCCCCGCCGAGTGCTGCCCTTCGCGCCGGCGAAGGCAGGGAGGCCGTGTGGGAGGGGGATGGGGAGGTGCGGAACGGAGCGGGGAAGGGTCGGCGGCGCGTGGATGAAGGGGGCGGGGAGAAGGCCGGCACGGGAGGAAAGAGAAGGGGAGGAGGATGCGGTTGCGGGCAGGAGAGGGACGAGGAGAAGGGGAAAGAAAGGAATGACACGTGGGGCCCACACGTCAGTGTGTGGAGAGGGGGAGAGTTGAAGGAGCTATTGGGATTTGGAGAGCTACAAATAGAGAGTCTGTTGGAGTTATCTACTCTATATGGAGAGGAATCTTTTTAAAAAGTTAGATAGAGAGTCAAATAGAGATGTAAAATTGGCAACTCTGTTGGAGATGCTCTTACTTATATCGAATATATCATCATAGATTGATGGATAGTGTAATAAGTATTGGAGAACATAATTAGTAACGGCCACCGCATGCGTTATGACGAAAAATAACTTACACTCGTTTCCTTCTTCTAAAAGAAGGAGAGAGATAGAAAGAAACAAACTATTTTTTGCGCACACGGGGCAACACAAAAGATGATTGATTTGATAAATTTGTCCAGCAGAACATTACGAGAAGTGGAACAAACTATGAAGACACACAAAATGAAGAGAGCATAAATCTCGAAGATATACATGTCTAGTGATTGTAGTAACGTACCATATTCACGTTTAGTGTGAATGTGGTTGAAAAATTATATAGAGTAATTATTAATTAAAAATCAATCATAAATGAAGTAAGATAAGTATACATCTATATGAGTATTCTGTTGAAGTACTAAAATAATTAAAGAGTAGTATGTAAACAGTTATGATTATCAGGTAGGAGTTTAATTTCAAATAATTTTTAAATACTAGCTTTTAAAAATATTAGTTCATACGGTACGGAAGCACGGTTAACGAACTAGTGTATTAAATGGAAACAAAAGGGTGCAGTAGTATTGTGGTGCTGACTGTCAGGAGGCGACCAGCACTGTTGTGCTCGCCTTGGTTCACCTTGCGCTCGTCCTCGTCCTGAGGTGGGGCTCCTCACTCTCGTCCGTGGCCACCCTCACCTGTACACTCCTCACGTCCTCACCCCACCCGGCTCCATCCCTAGTTAGTTACACCCGGAGGAAGATATGATTGCTCGCACGAGGTATATGTCGAATTGTCAATTTGCTCCGATGCATTGGGCATTAGGCACACTATATTCCACAATTAGAGGACTAAATTTCTCAGTTTATCTATTTTTCTGTTATAGAAAAGTTTATGTTTTTGCTCAAATCACAATCTAAATACATCCATTCACTGATTATTGGCAATTTTGATCCGTACACGATTAGTAAGATGATTTATTTTTCTTATATGAATGACCAAAATACCCTATAGAGCTAACTCTAAATGTTTCTAAAACATTCCCAAACTGCTTTATGAGGGGCAAAATAGTAAAAATCATCTTAAAAAACGTGTAATGTCATGTATTTTTAAAACAAAATAGTGGTCAAAGTTACCAAGTATTCGTGAACGGAGGTTAATATATGTATAAAATTTACTGTTAGATGAGCTAAAATTTGGCTTACAAAATAGCCATTCGGCGCCATGCATGTTCAATAACACTGAAAGAGCAATGGAGAGACTGTTGGATTCAATTTGTACCAAAGTTTTACTATTTATAGTTATTCAATTTGTTTTACAGAGTCTTTTGAAGATGCTCTAAATCGTGTGCATAACATTTTGTTTCAGAACCTAACAGATAAAAGTTGTTTCCGCCTGCTCCCAGCTGGACTTCCTGCGCCAGGTCTCGACGTTCGGGCTCTCCCTCGTGAAGCAGGAAATCCGGCAGGAGTCGGAGCAGCACACCACGCACTGACGCACGTGGGCATCGGGTCTCCTACCGCGAGTGGCCGGAGGAGAAGCGGCAGGAGTGGCTGCTCTCCGAGCTGCGCGGCAAGCGGCCGCTGCNCCGACCTGCCCCACACCGAGGAGGTCGCCGACGTGCTAGGCGCGTTCCGCGTCCTCGCCGAGCTCACGCCGGACAGCTTCGGCGCGTACGTCATCTCCATCCATGGCCACGACGTCGTCGGACGTGCTCGCCGTCGAGCTCTTGCAGCAGGAGAGCAAGGAGACCTGGGAAAGAGGAGAAGTCCCACGTGTCAGGTATATACATAGATAATTTGGCTACTCTGTTGAAGTGTACCGAATCTTAGCTAAATGGATAGACATTTATCTAGGCTCTTGAAGATATTCTTACAGTTGAAATGAAGAATCAGCCACGGAAGTGCATGCGCACTTCCGAAATCATCAACTCTGGTGCTGCAGCTGCTCTTGCCACTCGAGGATCGCCGAGCGGAGCGCCCTGTTCGGGGTCAGCTCACAGTGCTCGAGCTTCAGGTTCGTCATGGGCGACGTGTCGTGGCCGCTATCGATCCACCCCGTAAACGCCTCGGCCTCGTACGTGAACCCGTCCGCGGCGATATGAGGATCAACCATCACCTCCTGCAAGATCGGGCAGACGAAGTAGGACGGCGCGTGCGCGTCGTCCATCGACGGCGCGAACGACAGGCGCCGCCCGGCGGTGAGCGAGGCGGCCTTCACGAGGGGCTCCACCACCTTCCACACCTCCCCCGCGAGGTCCGGCCGCCGCCGCCGGCTCATCTCCGCGCACCGCAGGCCGATGTGCGCCAGCTGGTTGGCCTGCACGAACGGCCAGTCCCCCGCGGTGGGGTCCAGGATGGTGTGGAGCTTCCCCTCGTCCATGGCGTCCTCCACCGCCTCGGCGATCCTCTTCGGCGGCCGCCCCGTCAGGAGCCGCAGGATGATGATGCCGAACGAGTACACGTCGGAGCGCGGCGTGAGCTCGCCGGTGGACAGGAGCTCCGGGTCCATGTACGCGAAGGTCCCCTTCGGGGTGGTCGTCCGGTGGAGCTTTGTGGTGATGGACCTGGTGGTGGCGCTGGACATCATGGTGGTGTTCGACTGGCTCAGGAGCCGGCAGATACCGAAGTCCCCCAGCTTGCTGACGAAGTTGGCGTCGAGGAGGATGTTGCCGGGCTTCAGATCGCCGTGGACCACCGGGTGCGGCTGGTTCGAGTGGAGGAAGATCAGGGCCGAGCACATCTCGTAGATGATCTTGGTGCGCACCTGCCATGATAATGGCGGCGTGTTATTGATGCACGCGAGCCGGTCCTCGAGGCTGCCGTTCGGGAGGAATTCGTACACCAAGCAGAATGCCTCGCGGCATGCGCCAATCAGCGTGACAAGGTTTGGATGCCGCACTCTGCCGAGGACATCAACCTGCAATGGTGTCACTCGATGGTCAGGCATGATTGCATATTTAACTGCACTAGTCTATTAATCCGTCCTTCAGGATAGATTAATATTTTAAAAATTATTTTATTTAAAATTATTTAAAAATTAAGCTCCCACCTAATAATAAAAAAGTTTGTGTACCACTCTTTCATTTTTTTAATATTTCAACATAATACTCATATAGATGTGTACAATTATTTCTCCATTTGTGATTTATTTTTAATTAATAATTACTCTATAGACTTTTTCATACATATTCACACTTATTTCATTTTTTATCGCACATGCATAAATTTTATTTAGCATAAAAATCAATATTTTTCATCACCTCCTCACATATACATGTATAAATGGTCTACACGGTGACACTCATCATGCGTATATACCTTAAATTATTATTTATATTAAACAATAATAAATAGGTAATTTAGAATCATATATTAATTTACTTTTGGACTTGCCGGTAGGATGCACATGAAGATAATTATATAAGATTTAGGTGTTTAGTTTAGGTTATCTTTAAACTTAGATATAAATTTTGAATGTCATTTTAAGTTATCATTTATAATCTTGTTTAAATACAAATTTTAAATGTCACTTTAAGATATCCTTTATAATGTTATGCATGAGTAAATTAGATAAAGATTATGTGGTTAAGTTATTTTTTATAATGGCATGGCTCAATAATTTAGATGTAGTTTTAGGGCTATTTTAGCATATTCTTATGATTATAGTGGTGGGTATTTTTTTTAAAAAAATATAATAGACCAATAACTATGGCTATTAAAATTTACATGATTGTTGTTTATAATTTTTGTGAGAATTCTAAGATTTGTGTTTTTAGCATGTCTTGTGAGAACTAATGCGGAGTATTTGATTAAAAAAAGTCAACATTGCTACCAAAGTATTATTTTGAATTATTTGAACACAATACCTATATAGATATATACTTATTTTTTCATTGCTTGTGATAAATTTTAGTTAGTAATTACTCTATAACATTATACACATTTGTAATATTTAAATTTTTTACTTTGCATCACATGTATGCACTTGAACTTATTTAATAAACCCTAAGTCTGAACTATAATTTTAACATAAAAATATATATTCAATGCACATCATGCATATATATCTTAATCACTATATCATATACCAATAGTATATGAAATACACAATTTGAAATCTTATATTGTTCGTTCAAAAAAAGAAATCTTATATTGGTGTATATTTTTAATTAAGATGATTTTGATTCAAATGTAGGATTAACTCATGTTATTTTTAATAATGACATATGTGGGTGATATATATGTAAAGTTAAGGAGTTACTTTAATTTATTTTTGAAATATTCGTAGTGGGTAATTTACTTACAAATTAGGAGTTTATTTTGAATATTGTTTATAGTGACATAATTGGGTAATTTTGATGAAAACTAGAGGTTACTTTGGGTTTTTTATATAATGGCAGGGTGGGTAATTTAGACTTATATTTAGGGGGTTACTTTAAGCTATTTTAATAATGACATAGGTGGGTATTTAAAAAAAGCATAATAGATCTAATGGTTATGATGATTTGAGTGTTTCAATTGATGGTTAGATGTTTTGTTTTTTTGAGAATTTCTAAGATTTCTATCTTTTTTCACAATGTCCATCTAGGATCCCAGTGACTTAATCTGGAGGCTTCGAAAGGAGCTCCAATTAGTAATAGTAAGATATCGATGCGAATGATCTGATGAACTGCATCACCTCTTGGTTGAATTCTGACTGGCCTTGCATACTCTGCGGATTCAGCAACTTTATAGCCACAGTTGTGTTCCGGAGGAAGCCTTTGTAGACGCTTCCAAATCCACCCTCGCCAATCTTAAGTCCTTCATCGAAGCCTTGGGTTGCTTGTTGCAGCTCAAAGTAGGAGAACTCGGTGTTCAGTGTTTCTACTGGCAATGGCATTGCCATTTTCTGGTCATTCTTCTGGCGCAAGCCATTAGCTTCAGCCACTGCAGCGTCTCGTTCTTGTTGCAGCTCCTCGTTATCGGTTTGCAGCACATGGAGAAGGTTTTCGTTCGCTACCATCTTCTCTTCGTGATCTTTGATAACAGATGCCATCTCTGTTATTTGTTGCTCTAGGGCGAACTTCTGCACCTTGACATCATGCAATTCATTGGAGATAGCATGATGCTGTATTTTCATTTCTTCAATCTCCTGTGCTTGTCTCTCAAGCGTTTCCTCAATTGTTTTTCTGTGCCTGATCTCATTCTGACATAACTTTTCCATCTCTTTTGCCTGTAAAAGTAGCATATCAGTATATGACTTTGGTTGGTTCAATATTTTTGGTCTCAGTCATGAATAATGGAGAAAACTTACCTTTTGCAGAGCTGAAATCATATCTCGTTCAGCTCTTCGTCGTTTGGTTGATTCTTCGTATGCTTCACTGAGAGCTTCTGTGAGTTTATCGTAAATGGTAGCATCAACGCCTGGATTCTCCTGTATGGTGCCAAACTTTCTTCAGTCCTCTGTTATACTTCATTTATAAGATATTTTTTAACTCGTGATTCTTATGTCTCTTTGTGCTACGTACCAGCTCATGAGAGGGGGATGAAAAATTCTCAACCTCAGGTCCTTGCATCTGATGCGGCATCGCTGATTCAGACATAGTGACTGCATCATCATTTCTTGATGGATCAAACCAGGTATTTTGCGATCTCCTCTCAAATTCACCCCAGGAATCTACAGAGCTCTTTGATGTACTTGTAGGCCTGCCATAGGATGGCCGAGATGGTGCATTGATATCTTCTAGTGAGGGATACAGCCCCACTTCTGTTCTCGATCTCATCAGGTCATGCCTTGGACTTGCATTTGAGCTTGATGCCTCGCTCTCGGAGTGTGAGTGACTGATTGTCACCGATCTCAGATGGCTAGCAACGCTGGTTCCTGAGGACTTTGATGCAACTGTGAACGCAGGTGACGGTGGTATGGCAGGAACAGTTGAATTTGCTTCCCTACAGTGTTCATTCAGGGGTCAGATTTAATGTATTTCGTTTTGTATTTGCCAATGAACTTTACTGACAACTGACATCAAATATTTTGAAGGAAATAGAGTTGATTACCATACTCACGTTAAGAATCGAATAAATGAGATGTACGGGGTCAAATCCGAGAGAAAGTTAACAAATAACCACATATAACCTTGGTGGAACTCAAACCATGGTTGCTATCCACAAGGCACAGGTGTTCTAGTAGTTAGACTAGCAACTGATTGACCACTTCACTAATTCTAATGTTCTAGAAAATAGTATATAGGCAGGTAAAAACCTTCTTGGCTTAATCTTACCTGGTGCATATAAGATGCCCTTTACAAGTAAACCATATATTACACGATAAGGTTGCTTTCTCCATCAATCTGAGTGCCGTCTTGGATTTAAGTGATTTCATTTTCCTACAATAGTGGAACACTTGTTAGGTGGTACAACCAAATTTGTTTTCTTCCATTTCAGATATTTTACTTTCAACGCACTGTGTGCTAGTAATAAGGAATACGTGTTTAGTCTGATTTGATGGTGTGCTGCAGCTTAAAACTACCAAAAACAAACATGAGAAAGGCATAATAATCATCAGGTGTGTGATTCATACTTTGAGTGGTGTTTGTCTGCAGCTGCTCCCATGACAAGCCTGGTGATCCCGTGAAGGGCAATAAGCTCTTCAAGCCCTTTAGCAACATCCTCGTTGTCTATAATTAGTTTCTTGCAGCTGACCTACGAAAGGCAATTTGGCAGAAATTTATCATTTAAGACGCGTATGCATTTCACTGTTTTCTCCTGTGTGTAAATGCAATACTGGGTGGTTCATTAGCTTTATTCATGGGATAAGAGAGGTGGGGAAGAGCACCTTTTTCCTTATGCACATCTTGACATATTCATCTAGTTTCTCCTCTACCTTTGCTCGCACCATCTTTCTATGATCATTAACCCTTTGAGGATTCAGTGTTGTGTAAGGAACTTCTGCCCCCACTGAAATAACAGAACAAGGACATTGTAGCGAAGTCTGAACTCTCAACTTGAGCAGTAGTATGTATCATCATGGAAATTTTTTACAGTATCATTAAAAACAATTATGGTCTTAAAACTGCTGTCAATTTAATGGCTTGATGCCTTGATAGTATGCACGCCTGTTTTTTACAGTAATTGATAAGGCTTTCAGAGAAGTGAAACGTGTGGCAGGAGTTCAGAAGATGAAAAGTGCCTTTTTTCGCCATGTGAAAATAAGTTTTGCAGCTCAGCTAACAAAGAATGAGCAGGTAAGAAAGTCAAGGTATGTTTACTCCTAGTGACTTTATCGTTTTGAATCCCTTTCAGTTGTGCTGTGTGTAGCAGTACCGGTGTACAAAGTGTGAAGCCTTATGGTTGCCTGTCCCTGAGTGGCAGTGCTCTCCATAGTCAAGAAACCATTCCTATTTTTTAGAGGAACCACAAGCGGCGGCATTCAGATTCATGGATACTAATTGAAATTCATCCAAAGTGTTTGCCAGGATCATAGAAGAAATGAACTTGAGAAGAAGGGCATGTGGGCTACCTGGTAGTTTGTTTATCATGTTAGTCGAGTATCAGAGTTTGAGCTTATTTAGTTATTTTGTAATAGAACTTTTCTGTAAAAACTACATGCTTCTTCTTCTTAAATGAAATAGCAGTGCTCCTGCTCCTTAAAAAAAAGTAATCGTCCAAACAACGCAGGTATTAAGGAAATCTTACTCATTGGGATCATCTTCGGGGGGCAGTGGACGTGGACGATGACGAACCCGGCGCCGTCGTTGGCCAGGTTCTCGAGCGCCCACAGCAGGGTGCTCTTGCCGTGCTTGATGTCTTCGGGCACGGCCACAAAAATCCTATCTTCCTCCACGGGCGCCGGGCTCGCCTCCTCCACCTCATCGGCGGCGATGATGTCAGGGACGCTGCTCAATGAAGTCCTGAAGCTGTACTGCGACGACGACGACGTGTCCCACCGCTTGTACGCCGCGCCCCCGGCGGTCTCCATCATTTCCGTTCCGTTCCTGTTGAAGCTGCTCGGAACGGAGACGGCAGGGGTGCTGGGAATCTTGGAAATATGGCATGGGTGCCATCTCTTGTTGCTCGGATTGGTTTGTACTAGTATATGTCAGTTTGAGGACCTAGGTCAAGTCAACTGGACGGGATTAACATTTGCCTGGCACCTTCTTGATATGAGCAGTGCAAGATGCCGACGACTCTTGAGTTGGCTCTATGCCTCTCCATCCGTAAAGAACTGTTTCGGTTTCGGATTCGATTTCAGTATATTAGAATTGTGTCATCGTCTAATGATGATGGATGGAGTGTTGTGGAGGAACAGGTACAGGCGCATCAGTGTCACCTACGGAAGCAGACAACTTGGTTGATGCAAGTGGCCACGTTACGCGTAACCGTTGTTGCAAGCTAATCCCTTCTTCCACAAAACAATGCAATTAGGCAAGTCTCAGTGGGGTTTCATGGAGAGTTTCATGANNNNATATTTGCTTACGTGGCAGGGTTTTAATGAGGGAAGAGAAGAAGAGAGTTTCATGGCCATGACACCCCTCATGCACAGTTACCTAGTCCCATGAAACTCTATGAAACTTCCATTGGGATTTTTTTTTGTTTCATCACACAACGCATTTGATCACAACACCATGTAGAAATTAAATGTTTATAGCCTGCCTATGAAACTGTGTCATGAAACTATTCATTGAAATGTCCATCCGAACCAGGGAAAGCCCGGGCTCCGGGTATTCCGGATCTAACTTGAGGCGATCTTGAGGCGATTCTTGGGCGACAACAATGGCGTTGCTGGGGCGGGGCTTCTGCCGGCGTGAGGGAGCCTCCCTGGCCGCCGGACTGTACTCCCTGCCCGATGTTGGATCTGTTTCGCGCCATTGCCTTGGGCTACGGCGGCGACCTCTCCCGTTTCCACCGATTCAATCGAATGCGGTGAAGCCTGATATGGCGTGGAGTGTCCAGGCCCCGAGAGTTTGGACTCTACGGGACGCTGGCAGAGCCCCGGGGGCTCACGGTTCCGTGCATGAGATGGAGTCTACTGCTATAAAAGCCGACCGGCAGATTAGGGTTTGGCCTCTCGTCGACCCGACTGTTTTTCCATCGGCGTGGCTGGTTCTCTCGAGTCTAGGGTTCTTGCGCACAGTTCCTGGTGGGGGTGATACGGGATTTCCGATGAGGAAATTGCCCACCCGAAGCCGCGACTGCTGCGCGGGGAACCTAGATTGCATACTAGCCATGTCGGATGAGGGACTTACCCCGCTAGTGATGGCGCAAGAGATCGGCGACCAGGCCCCGACACGGGACGCTGGCGTGCTGCAGAGCGGAAGCAAGGAGCAGAAGGAACAAGAGGGCCAGGGGGATGGAACCACGCCTGCCAACGCCAGGGCCGCAGATGAGGGGAAGAGTAGCCGGGCCAAATTTCGCCCGGAAGACAAGCAGAAGGAGCAGATGCGAAGTGAGGAGCAGGAGGAACGTGATCGACAGTTAATCCTGATTGGTAACAAGCATGGGGGAGCGGATGATGAGGAAGACGATGAGGAGTATGCCTTTGAAGATGATGAGGAAGCGGGGCATGGCCAGAAGAAGTGGATGTCGATCGCCCGATACTACTCGAGCAAAGACTATAAAACCTGGGTCGTCTTCAACCATCTAGCGAAGTTGTGGGGCAAGAAGGAGCAGATTCCAGTGCGAGCCCTAGGGGATAACAGATATTTGGTGGAATTCGACTCCGAAACTCTCTGGACGAAGGTCAACAATGGGGGGCCATGGAACTTTGAAGGTGATGCTATGATCTTTGTGCCCTATGATGGCATCCAGCGCACATCTCAGATTGCGATTGACTCTATCCAGCTTTGGATTAGGATCTATGATATCCCGGTTACGATGATGACAGAAGGCTTCACTAGGGCGCTAGGCTCCAAAGTTGGGAGGGTTCTGCTGATCGGGGAAGCTATCAAGAACTACAAGCGCATCCGGGTGGATTTCCCGTTGGAGAAGGCGCTCATGCAGACTGTCAAACAGAAGGTGCGTGGGCATGGGATAATGGAGTTCTCCGTGCGCTATGAGAACGTGCCCTTTTTCTGTTTTGGGTGTGGCAGAATTGGACATGCACAGAAGGAGTGCCCTGAGGAAGATGTTGAGGGAAACGTTGTTTTTGGCCGAATCCTGCGATGCTCGCCGCAAAAACGCGAGGAGGGGAGGATACTGATTCAACCAGTGGACACCAAGATCCGGAGGGGTCTGAATTTTTCTGGTGATCAACGTCGCAAGGTGCTGTCAGCTGGTTTCTCATCAAATCATATTCCAAAGAGGAAAAGCCCGATGGGGGATGCAAGTCATGCTGAGCCGATGGAAGAAGAAACTGTAGAGCCTGTGCATGGGGCGGGGGAAGGCGAACCGCCGGAAGCACAGGCGGAGGAAGCCGAAGCGTTGGCTAGGGGGGTGAGTAATATGTCCGTTGAGAATAAGATCCCAGACCTGAACACCCAACCATCAGCCTCCATCCTAGGTAAGGTGTCGGGTCTAGACTCTTATTGTGGTTCACATGCAGACAGCTCTCCAACAAATACAGAGGTGAAGGAGTATATTAGCCTCCATGAGCGCCTGGCAAAGACGAGGGGCGGGCGTGCGAGTGGGGGTGCAGAGAAGAAAGTGACCAGAGGCTTAGCCGGTGCTGTGAAGGAGATTGGGAAACAGAAAAGGAGTAAACTAAGCCCGCACGCAGGGATTGTTGAATCAGTTATGGAGCTGGAAGCACAAGATCGGGGCCCAGGCGTACCCAGCTCGGCTCAAGGCGCAGGTATGGAGGATGCTGGACCGGGGGGTCCAACTCAGGCCATGGGAGATCAGATGACTCAACCCCTGACGGGCACTCATGATGAGGCCCGTCAGGAGCAATGAATGCTCTAGCATGGAACTGCCGGGGGCTGGGGAACTCCCGGACAGTTCAAGAACTTGGCGGCCTAGTCAGGTCGTATCACCCCAAGCTCGTGTTTCTTTCGGAGACTAGAATGAGTGCTAGTAGAGCAAATAATCTTAAGTGGAGGTTAGGTTTTCGTCACAGTCTGTCAGTCGGTAGTGTCGGTTTAAGTGGTGGCTTAGTGCTTTTTTGGGATGAGTCAATAAATGTAACCCTGCTGTCTCAGGGGACTCGTTATATCGATGTATTAGTTCAAGAGGATAATAATGCAGCTCCTTGGAGAGCAACTTTTGTTTATGGTGAGACTCGCTCGGAAAATAGACATGTTATGTGGGATTTGATGCGTAATTTATGTGGGGTCTGGAACGGGCCATGGTTAGTTCTGGGGGATTTTAACGAGGCTATGTGGCAATACGAACACTTTTCGGAGACTCCGAGATCGGAGCGTCTGATGTTAGATTTTCGGGAGGTTCTTAGCCATTGTGACCTACATGATTTAGGCTTCATTGGCTTGCCTTGGACCTACAACAATAACCAGGGAGGGCGGCGCAATGTCAGGGTGCGCCTTGACCGTGGAGTGGCAAACACGGATTGGACACTGAATTTCCCTAGTGCAAATATTACACATATTACTACTCCAAGATCTGATCACAAAGTGCTACTTTTATGTCTTGCTCCATGTTTTTCAGGTGTTCGAACTATCCCCTTCCGCTACGAAATTATGTGGGAGCGAGAATCCAGTCTGCAGGGCGTGGTGGAACGGGCTTGGCAGAAGAAGAACCCGGGAAGCGATTTGGGCGCCCTTGCCTCCTCCCTAGAGCTGGTGGCCGCAGATCTCAGGGAGTGGAGCCGCACCCATTTTGGCAGTGTCAACAAGCACATCAAAGACCTACGACGCGAGATGGAGAGACTTGAGCTGGCTGATCCAGTAAGTAACCGAGAAGCCATTATGAAAGCCAAAGGAGAACTGGATGAACTCCTATATCGCGAGGAAATGCTTTGGTTACAACGCTCGAGAATTAATTGGTTGAAGGAAGGAGATCGAAATACTAAATATTTCCATCGCAAAGCTATTTGGCGAGCCAAGAAAAATAGGATCAAGAAGTTACAGAAGGAAGACGGAAGTTGGTGCGCGGATCAACAAAGCATGCAGGACATGGCAGTAAGCTATTTTTCTGAGTTATTTTCTTCTGACCCGTCTATTAACCCCTCCGAAATTATGGACCTATTTGAGCAACAGGTTACGGATGAGATGAATGCGGATTTGTGTAAACCATATTCAGCAGAGGAAATAGGGGATGCACTGTTTCAAATTGGACCATTGAAAGCACCTGGTCCGGATGGGCTCCCGGCTCGTTTTTTCCAGCGTAATTGGCTTATACTGAAAGATGACGTCATCTTGGCAGTAAAACAGTTCTTTGACACGGGGGTTATGCCAGAGGGGGTGAATGATACTTGCATAGTACTAATCCCGAAGACTCAATGTCCAACCACACTTAAAGATTTCAGACCCATTAGTCTGTGCAATGTCATCTACAAGGTGGTTTCCAAATGTATAGTAAATCGGTTGAGGCCATTGTTACATGATATCATCTCGATACAACAGAGTGCTTTCATCCCGGGGAGAATGATTACGGATAATGCACTCATTGCCTTTGAGGGAATACATGCTATTAATTCACATTCAGATGCAAGAGGGGATTTTTGTGCGTACAAACTGGATTTGTCTAAAGCGTATGACAGAGTGGATTGGAGTTTTTTGAACAATGTTCTTGTGAAGCTAGGCTTTCATCGATCATGGGTGCACCGGGTTATGGCTTGCGTGACAACAGTGCGCTACAAGGTCCGCTTCAATGGCGCCACGACGGTGCCTTTTACTCCTACACGAGGTCTACGCCAAGGTGATCCTTTGTCGCCCTATCTATTTCTTTTTGTGGCTGATGGTTTGTCCAGGTTGATTAGCAGGAAGGTACAGCAGGGTGCCCTCCAGGAACTTTGCATATGCCGTGGTGCACCGGGCATCTCACACCTCCAGTTTGCGGACGACACGTTACTCTTCTTCAGAGCAAACCAAGAGCAGGCCCGGTTAATAAAGGAGATACTGAAGTCTTATGAACAATGCACAGGACAGTTGATCAACCCCGCAAAATGCTCCATCATGTTCAAACAATCGGCTTCAAACCAACTCAGTAATACTCAAGCTGATGTCAAACAAATATTGGGCGTGGAATTGAGTGCGTTTGAAGCTAAATATTTGGGACTGCCTACTCCATCTGGGAGAATGAAAGGCAGTAGGTTTCAGTCTACCAAAGAAAGATTAGGGAAAAGGTTGAAGGACTATTCAGAAAAATTTATATCAGCAGCGGCAAAGGAAGTCTTGATCAAGTCTGTGGCTCAGGCTATCCCAACCTACATCATGAGCGTGTTTAAGTTACCTCTGGGCGTTTGCGATTCTCTAACAAGTATTATTCGGGACTTCTGGTGGGGTACAGAGCAAGGCAAGCGGAAAACGGCGTGGGTTGCTTGGAAGGAATTGACGCTGAAAAAGGGCCAAGGCGGATTGGGGTTCAAGGATATCAGATTGTTCAATCAAGCGCTGCTGGCGAGACAGGCATGGCGCCTGATCGAGTTTCCTGAGAGTTTCTGTGCACAGCTCCTCAAGGCAAAGTACTACCCGCGAGGATGCCTGGTGGATACTGCATTTGCATCAAATTCCTCTCAATCATGGCAGGCTATTTTACATGGCTTAGAGCTCTTGAAGAAGGGAGTAATATGGCGTGTTGGAAGTGGTACTCAAATTAGAATTTGGCGAGACCCGTGGATTCCCAGAGAAACATCATTCAGAGTGATCACCAGGCAGGGACGATGTAGACTACGATGGGTGTCCGAGTTACTTGACACCTCTGGGAGAGACTGGGATCAGGATAGGATTGCAGCGATTTTCAGCCCCCTGATGTGGACGAAATCCTGAAAATAAAACTCCCATCGAGACAGACAGAAGATTTCTTGGCTTGGGCGCTAGAAAAGAATGGCATCTTCTCGGTCAGAAGTGCTTACAGCTTGGCCCTCAAGTTGCAGCACGCAGACAGTGGTGGCGCTAGTAGCTCATCTTCAGCTGGTGAACGAAGACTATGGGACGGTATTTGGAAAGGGAAAGTTCCCCCGAAAGTGAACGTATTCGCGTGGAAGCTAGCGAGGAATATCTTGCCTACTCGTCAGAACAAATTCAGACGGCACTTAGATGCGCAGGAGATCTGTAACATCTGTGGCTTGGCCACCGAATCCAGTTTCCATGCGGTTGTGGAATGCCCCCAAGCTTTCCAGCTTCGTCAGGCCATGAGACAGCATTGGGCACTCCCAGAAGAAAGAAAATTTGTTTATACAGGGCCGGACTGGCTGTTGGTGCTTTTGGACCAATGTTCAACGATTCAGAGAGACCGCATTAAGCTGATTCTTTGGCGTGCCTGGGCAGGTCATAATGATATTACTCATGACGTTCGCAAGATTGATATTCAGGGCTCGGTTCACTTCCTCCTTAACTTGTGGGATCTGCTGACTCGGCCGGACCGCGAGCCTGAATCCGAACCATGCCCAGCATCAGGAAAGGGGAAGGAGTACTGTTGCGTTTCCGACAACCAAGCGGCGGCAACTCCCTCTCGGGCTAGGAAGCCCCGGACATGTTGGGAGCCCCCTGGTCAGCAATGGACTAAAGTCAATGTTGATGGAGCGTTTGTGGAGGCGACTGGGGAAGCCGGAGTTGGCATTGTTGCAAGGAATTGGGAGGGAAAGGTGCTGTTTTCAGCTTGGCAGGCGATTTACAGATGTGGGAGTGCAGTAGAAGCTGAAGCCATCGCCTGCAGAGAAGGACTAAAGCTAGCGGCGCAGTGGACTCCTGAGAATGTGATATTAGAGTCCGATTGCGCGCGCGTCGTGCAAGCCTTTGAGAGTGCGGTCGACCGCTCAGAGATTAGCTTCATCGTCGCGGAGGCTAAGGACTCAGCGCGGGTCATCAATGGCTGGCGAATCCAGAAAGGCAAGAGGGAATGTAACACTGTAGCACATGAACTTTCGCAATTAGCTAGGCGATCTTCTCACTCTGCTGCCTGGCAGGGCCATGCACCTACGTGTGTCCTTGCTTTGGTAGAAGAGGATTGTAATCATTTATCGCTATGCTAATATAATTCCCTTTTTCCTCAAAAAAAAAACTATTCATNGAGAGTGAACAGTTTCATTCTCCTGAAAAGCTGACATGACAATCTAGGTAACTGTGCAATGAAACTCCCACTGAGAGTGGCCTTATAGTACAGTGTCATGTTTTAAGTATCTCACTTTTCATTAATTACAGATTTAAAAATATTAATATTTGTGATATGAAATAAATATCATTAGATTAATTATAAAATATATTTTCAGAATAAATTTGTTTGGGCATAAATATAAATATAACTTGTTAGAATCTTGGTCAAATATGAATCACTTTAAATAGCACGCAATGCGTAGTTGCATTCTTTTGGCACAAAGAGTAACATCACTTCCTGGGCTGAATAAATTGTTTTTCATGTTACAAAATATCTTTACATGCATAGGTAGTACACAAACATAATGTGATTGTACGATGGAAGAACATGATAACCGTTTCTGATAGTGTGGATATGCACTCTTGCGCGTCCGCAACCCGTTCGAGATCTGGAGACTTGACCGTTCCAAACCACCGATTAGAAACCACCAATTACAGTCAACTGCAATCCTGTGGGCACCCAAGCGCGTTGTAGAGTTTTGGCCCGTACGGTGGCGACGCTGAGAAAGTAAGCCGAACCTGGTCAACACATTAACGCTGTTTCGTCCATCACTTGGGTGGCCATTCCTCTCTTCAAAGCAGTTCCTCCTGAATTTCTTTAGCATTGCGCTCATATATATCGCGTCTAGCTCTAGTCTACCAATATACTATACGACATTAGATAGTAGTTTCCACGGTAAATGATACAATTAAATAATTCCTTGACATTCTTCCATTCGCATCTTGAGCGCCCGGGCCCCGGGGGGGTGGGGGGGGGGTGGCTGCGGCCGAAGCAAGCTGTAGCGGAGGCACGGTGGCCGCTGCCGCATCTCGAGGTACGGGGGAGCTGCTACGCTCGGCGGCGGCGTCTAGGGGCGGCAGCGTGCGGGCTGCTGCCGAAGAGAGCTGGAACGGAGCTACGGCGGCGCCGGACGCGTGGTCGCTGTTCTGCGGCGGCAGGAGCCGCAGAAGGTCATCGCACCTGCGGCCGTCCCCTGATTGTTTCCACCATGCCAGTGGTCAAGCCGCTCCGGATGAGCCCGATTGCAGCGTAGGGACGACGACGAGCTTGATGACGCTGCAGGAACGACGAGCTCATAGTCATAGATGGCTCCGCCTGCACGCTGCATCACGAACCCGGTCATCTACGCTACCCCCATACTCCAGGGAAGCGGCGTATCCCGTATCAGATACGTATCCGTATCGGATACACCTCGGATACGCCGTGGATACGTATCCAATCCGTATT
>JAZFNS010019999.1:74953289-74963423 GCA_037127165.1 Alloteropsis angusta | reverse complement strand
CAACCACCAGCTGTGGGGATGGAATACACCTGGTATGCTATTAGTCTGTAATTCTTCCATGGTGTTTTATGAAACGGATAGGGACGGGTGGGAAACCCCCCTCAACCTCTCCTGTTTCCACATTTTATGATCCAGACAGAAACAAAAATGGGGAAGGCCTGAAAGAAATGTGGGTGATGCGGGAACAGGAAAATGAACTAATACGAATGGAAATAATGCCGGTAGCAGGCGGGAATGGGTAATTAAAATTGGCAAATATTCATTGTGTTTCTATAAGCACGCCTGTGGTAATACAACAAAAACATTAGGTATATGTTCTTGAGCACCTAAATTACTGTTGGCGACTTTGTAGATTTTTTGGACATTGTTTGGTTGAAAATACGAATTTAAAAGTACAACTACTGCGCCTCTTGCTAGTTTCTTGTCTGTGCGCTCTTTGTTCTGGCAGCTTGATGCCACTGGCCATGGTGTATCGTCCCTAGTGCTTTGGACTCTGTTTTTATTTTGTGGTTGGACTCTCTAGCGCGCCCCGCTGGCAGGTGCCGACGTGACGTTGTGGGTGGCACACTAGGACTCTCTATAGACTGAAGAGTCCAAGTTGGTGGGTTCCTGGGCACTTGTATTTTGTAGTTCTTGGGCCTGCCTTTCCCAGGAAACACATAAATGGGATAAATACAGGTGTTTCCTGCCTGAAAATGGGATTCTGCAAAATCAGGTTCTACTGCTTAATTGGGTGATCCTTAGGGGGAAAAAAGCAATGTATCGTGGTATTGATTCCGCTCAATTCTCATAAGATAGGTGGGAAATTCTAGATTCTTTATTTGGCTTGACTGAACATCTGGTTTATTACAACTCTGCCGGNTTTTTTGACCATAACATTTAAATCTGTTTTTGGAAATGTAAGGTCTAGTCGAGGCCCTACTGCTGATGGGTATCTTGGTGTCTCCATTAGTGCACCTGGTGGGGCAGTAGCTCCTGTACCAACTTGGACTCTTCAATCTCGCATGCTCATGAATGGAACTTCCATGGCATCTCCTTCNTGCCTGTGGTGGGGTGGCTCTTCTTGTTAGCGGCATGAAGGTTTGTGTGGCCAACATTTTATTAATTAATGCAATACAATCAACTTTTTTTCATACAATCAACATTTCAGGCCGAACACATTCCATTAAGCCCTTATTCTGTAAGGAAAGCAATTGAGAACACAGCTGCATCTATAAGCAATGCACCTGAGGAGAAACTGACTACAGGAAATGGGCTTTTGCAAGTTGATAGGTTAGTGGCAGTTGTCTTGTCCATGCTATGCTCCGTAACAAAAACTTTGTGATCTCATGATGTTGGATTTTCTTAGTTGACGCCATAGTGTTGATTTGGCAGGGCTTTTGAATATGTGCAGCAGGCTAAGAATTTGCCACTTGTTTCTTATAGAATTTCAATCAGTCAAGTGGGAAAGTCAAGTAAGCACTCTCCGTTTTAAGTATTTAAAGTAGTAAATCTTCTTCCAAGTGTTCTTGGAATCTCGTTTGATCAAATCCTAAGTTCCCTTTCTTTTCATTAAAGTCATTTTTTTCTGACTGAAACTTCTTTTATTTGCATGATGTTTATTCTTTATTTTGAAGTTACATTTTGTAGTTATGGAATGTTGTATGCACATGTGCACGCATGTATTCATGTTTTTATTCTATATTGTTTCTAGTCTTGAATAATTGTGTTTTTATTTACACACAAGCTTAAATATCTGTATTAATAATTGATGTTGAGTGGATATATTAAGTATTGGATAACATGACAGCATGTCTCCCTTGCAGTTCCAAAACTAAGAGGAATATACCTTCGCGGGAGTAATGCATGTCACCAAACAAGTGAGGTTAGTTCCTGCTAACCTGTTTGGGTTACCGTGTACCACTTGTACCTTTCGCTGAGAGGCTGGAGGTGCCAGCAGTGTCGTTAACCAACAGAACATGGTGCTTTTATTTCTGTAGGAGTGTAGTGTTCTTTAAGATTAACCAAGTTAAATAGCTTTCCCCCCATCCTTGTTTCTGTAGGGGATGGGCAGCACAAAAGAGTGATATATATTAAAAGTTTCTATTATATTAACAACTAGAATCATGTTTCACTTTTCAGTGGACTGTCCAACTTGACCCAAAATTTCATGAGGGTGCCAGTAATTTGGAGCAATTGGTTCCTTTTGAGGAGTGCCTGCAACTGCACTCAACTGATAGTTCTGTTGTTCAAATCCCTGAGTATATATTGGTGACAAACAATGGGCGCAGTTTCAAGTTGGTACCTTTTGTCTATCCAGCTACATGATTTTATTTTTTGTTCCATCTGTCCAACTTTAATATATTGTTTCTTCCATATTTGTCAAGATTTCCAGTTTATATGAACATGTACCAAAATATGTTCATTTGCCCAATTGNTTTGCAGCATTGTAGTCAATCCAGCTAATATCAGCAGCGGCCTTCACTATTATGAAGTTTATGGCATAGATTACAAAGCACCATGGCGTGGACCCATTTTCCGTGTGCCAATTACTGTAATAAAGCCTATTACTCTACTGGGGGAGCCACCATTATTGTCAATTTCAAACCTTTCANTTTAGATCTGGTACTCATCTTTGTCACTTTCTTACAAGAATTTATTTTTGCTTAAATTATATCTGCGTGTTTCTCTATGTACATTTATTTTGATATGGTTTGCATTCATGAATATTTGGGGACCTTTTTTAGTGCGCCAATGATATTTGCAGAATTTATATTGACTTTCCTTGGCATCATTATTCTATGTATATTTAATATCAAAGACACACACACAGTATTTTCTTCAGAAACTAGTACTAATGAGAGTTTGAAACTTTGGTTCACATTTATTTGTCCAACTTCTATATATGTGCTTTAGAGATTTAATCAAGTTTTTCTTTATATATTTGTTCTTGCTTACAGGCCATATTGAGAGGAGGTTCATAAATGTACCTTTTGGAGCTTCATGGGCAGAAGTTACTATGCGAACAACAGCCTTTGATACTCCTAGAAGGTTCTTTTTGGATACTGTTCAGGTATACTGCATAAGATTTTAAAGCAGATTTTATCTTAGTTCCTATTTCTAAAATGAAATCTCTAACATAAAATATTTCAGATCTGTCCACTGAAGCGACCTATTAAATGGGAGGCTGCTGTTACTTTCACTTCACCTTCTTCAAAGAATTTCAGTTTTCCTGTAGAAGGTGGCTTAACTTTAGAGTTGTCCATAGCCCAGTTCTGGTCTAGCGGGATCGCTAGCCATGAACCTACTTGTGTTGATTTTGAGGTACTTATATATACATGAATAATATTTTTTTCCTGATAAGCTTTAATCCTTTCCCGCTTGATGGCAAGGAATTGACTTGTGAGGTATCTCATTAATATCAGCTGTTTTCATGCTGATAATATATTCATTTCAAATTGCAGATTGTGTTCCATGGAATATGCATTGATCAGAAAGTAATTGCCCTTGATGGCAGCGAGTCACCCTTGCGTATAGTTGCTAGATCACTTCTAGCATCAGAGAAGCTTGCTCCTGTTGCCACCCTGAACAAGGTTAGTTGAGAATCTGTAGAAGCCCATGAAGTGTTTCAGTCTTTCCCCCCATATATTGATTTTTAAGCTTGCAGATCAAGACTCCTTATCGACCTGTGGATTGTAATCTTTCTTCACTTCCCACTGACCGTGATAGATTACCCTCTGGCAAGCAAATTATTGCCCTGACCTTAACGTGAGTTCATATTTGCTTCTGACATACCTATACATTCTTGTCAGGACTTTTTTTTCATTTTCTTTGGCACTGAATCTCTGCAGTTACAAGTTCAAACTAGAGGAAAGTGCTGAAGTAAAGCCCCATGTACCACTGCTTAACAACAGAATATATGACAATAAATTTGAGTCTCAGTTTTATAGAATATCAGATTCAAACAAGGTGCATTTCTTTTTCCCTTCAGAAAGTTATTTCTTTTTTGCNCCCTCTTCAATGGTGGGGAATTTAACATTCTTTCCGTTGATTTTTTCTCTGGTGTTGATTACAGCATTCTCATCTTTTCCCTGTTCTGCATGGATGTACCTGTAAAATTACCTGAGTTTATAATTTGTGCTTTCACTCTCATTTCACTCTTCTTAAAAATACAACTTTATTAATATATGAGATAAACTATNGGAAGTATCGACTAATGAATGGTGTAGTCTGTCAATTAATTACGGTGTAGGATCAGTTTCCCCCAACAGAACTGTGGCTGTGCACACAGCAGCAACAACAACATAGCCTTTTGTCCCAAGCAAGTTGGGGTAGGCTAGAGATGAAACCAAAAGAAACAAGGATAAGAGAAAACACAAAAAACACCAAAAAAGGGCACAAGACAGAAGATGGAGTTAGGGGTAAACAGAAAAGTAAACAGGCTACGATTCAGGCACGTTGATTGCTAGTCTCCAAGCACTTCTATCCATGGCTAATTCCTTGGAGATATTCCACTCCGTAAGGTCTCTTTTAACCGACTCGTCCCAAGTCAGGTTAGGTCGACCTCAACCTCTGCTGGCATTATCAACCCGCTCTAGAACCCCACTACGCACCGGCGCCTCAGGAGGCCTCCGTTGGACATGTCCAAACCATCTCAACCAATGTTGAATAAATTTCTCCTCAATTGGTGCCACCTGACCCTTTCTTGAATATTTTCATTCTGGACTCTATCCCTTCTTTTGTGCCCACAAAACCAACACAACATACACATCTCTGCTACACTCAGTTGCTGGATATGTCGCCTTTTTGTAGGCCAACATTCAGCACCGTATAACATCACCGGAGCAATCGCTTTTGTGGCACCCTCTTATCACAGAGGACACCAGAAGTTTGACGCCATTTCAACCAACCGGCTGAAATTTTATGCCTAACATTTTCATCAATGTCGTCATCCTTTTGTAGCATCGATCCTAAATACCGAAAAGTATCCTTCTTGGCCACCACTTGTCCATCAAGGCTAACATCTCCATCCTCATGCCTAGTCGTGGTGGAATCACGCATCATGTACTCGGTCTTGGTCCTACTAAGTCTGAACCCTTTGGACTCTAACGTGTGCATCCACAGTTCTAACTTTCTATTAACCCTTGCCCTACTCTCGTCAACTAGCACCACATCATCGGCAAAGAGCATACACCAAGGGATATCATCTTGCATGTCCCTTGTGACCTCATCCATCACCAACGCAAACAAATAAGGGCTCAATGCTGACCCCTGTTGTAGTCCTATTTTAATTGGGAAATCATTAGTGTCTGTGGCTGTGCACACAGGTGGCAGAAAATTGACATCGTTCTGATTTGTTGTTGAAGTCCTTCACTTTTTAGTCTAGCCAACGTATCTGATACCGCCTTACTTTGAATAATCCCTTTTTTGTGTTAAGCAGCGTGTTTACTCTTCTGGTGATGTCTACCCTAGTTATGTCAAACTTTCAAAAGGCGAATACACACTACAACTGTACATAAGGTAAATCCCTCCCACCCAACAATTTTCTGTGCATGCATTCTCATATTTGTCTAGCCTCATTGTGTTTTTAGTAATATGTAATGTTGATTATACGAGGGTTAACAACATAGAGAAACACTGAAAGCTAATTACTACAGGAGGTTGATATTGATTATTGTAACTTGAATACTTCAGCTACGACAACCTATATATTAACACATCGATTATTCATAATATATAAAATGATGTAGGCATGAGAATGTGCAATTCTTGGAGAAATTGAAGCAATTGGTTCTGTTTATCGAGAGGAAGCTTGATAAAAAGGTATTCTATCTAATACACATGTTTCCAATGCGTTTCTCGTCTGAGTGTGCACAAGTCATAGACCAGCTCATGCATAAACTAGCTCTTTTCCCCTTTTGGCATGGGTCGGCTGATAGCTTCATACCGGTAAATTGGTCTGCGGATTTAGCTTGTCTGAAAATATCGCCCCATGCAAGGACTAGATTTATCTATTAGCATCCACCATTAAATTTGGTAGCATAACAAAAAAAATAATATGGCAAGTATGCATTTAGTTGTGTATATGAAATTCATGGGCTTACAAGCCTGGCACCAAGCCACGCACCTTTTTGCTTGAACAAGCCTGCAGGAACGAATCTAAGGACATGCAGGGGCGGAGCCAGGACCAGTGCTGCCAGGGCTGCAGCACCGGTCCTGCCCATACAATTTGCAGTAGCTTCAGTTCACAACCATAGCTTAAGAAGTGAGTAAGCACCCCGTTAAGCACATGCCATTTTGCTTTGCACCCCCTTTGGTGTGCTGCTGGCTCCACCACTGAGGACATGTATGTGAGTACTCAGTACTGATGATTCTATGTCTGGGCAACAGGATAGACAGCAGAATTATCTGGAAGATTTTCTTAGATTCGTTTCTGTAGGCTGGTTCCAGCAGAAAAATGTTGTCAGGGTTGTATGCTCACAAAGGATGCTATTATTTTCTTAGCTCATGCTCTTATCTGGATAGGGACATTTGGACTCGAATTCCTAGTCCAAATTGCACACAAATCCAAAATGTACCAGATTAGCCCTTCCACCCCCACCCAAACATGGTTATATCTTTCAAAAAGGATACTCTGCAAGTTAGACAGGGGTTCATGTTCACCAAGAATTATGCACATTTCGAATAATGATTACCAACTACCAATAATGCTATTGCAGGATTTCATTCCATTGAGTTTTTACTCTGAACCTGATGGCCCTATAGTTGGAAGCGGCGCCTTCAAATCCACTGTTTTAGTTTCAGGGTACTTCTTACTCAGATATTTGCTAATATCTTACTATAATAGCATTTTGTTACAACAATTCTTTACATTTTCAGAGAACCTGAAACATTCTATGTGGGTCCTCCATCTAGAGAACAACTCCCAAAGGTTGTATATCATCTTGATGATGTATATTTTGGTTAGATATCACTACTACCAGTCATGTGATTTTGTTATTGTGTTATCTGTTGATTGCTGTGCAGAATGCTCCACCTGGAGCTGTTTTGGTCGGGTCCATAACCTATGGTACTGTAAGCACATTTAACAAGATAGACGAACAAAAACAGAATGCTCCAGTATCTTACAGTATCTCGTATACCATTCCACCCTCAAAGGTTAGTAACACCAAATTAAATTACCAGCTCCCTATTTTCTACCATGGTTGCTGTTATGACGATCCTTTCTGGATCTTTAGTTCAGGATCACCGTACAGTCCCGATACGTTTTGTACATTTGTTTGTGATCCATATTTTGCCTCACATGTTCAATGTATTTGGTTTCATACTTCCATTCGTCCATTGTTCAATGTATTCAATATGATTATGGTATCGCAGGTTAATGATGATAAAGAAAAGGGAGTTTCAGTTGGAACAAAGAGCATATCTGAACAGTTAGCTGAGGAGGTTGGTCCACACTTTATCTGGAATCCATTTTTTTTGGATGATGGGTTGGAAGGTCTTACAGCAAGTACTATTGTGGTTCACAAGCTTTTCTCCATCCATGTTATTATGCACTGACACTTGACTTGCTTTGGAAGGTCTTCGCCGGATAATCAATTTTCAATCAATGTAATATAAATGTTAATGATAGTTGTGAATCAGTTACATGGCAATGATAATCAAATAATGTATTGAATGAATAATATATTTTTATATTAATAGTAACTACGGTTTTCTCTTAACGCAATTTAAACTGCTGGAAAGTAATACTATCCTTGCAATGTATTGCATGAATAGGTTCGGGACACCAAGATTAAGTTTCTTTCCAACCTCAAGCAAGAAACTGAGANACAAGTCCGCCTGGTCAGACCTTGTTGCATCTCTGAAGGTAGGCATTGACATACAACTCTTATTAACGATTTATGTTATGATTAGTTGTAGTTAGAATAATCAAATGTTATGACATCTACATAGTGCAAAATCCAACTAACTTAACCTTTCTTGGCATGTTGCAGTCAGAATATCCAAAATATACACCTTTGCTTACTAAGATCTTGGAATGTGTANCTCCAGAAAGCAACTTATGACGATAAGATTGACCACCAAAAGGAGGTAACTACTAACTAATGTTCGTTTTCATTTGTGGTCCCGTGCATTTTCTTTTAGCCGTAAGTGTGTCATGCATCTTATCTCTAATTGTTGAACTTACAAAGTTTAAACAAATTTACAAATTTGATGTCCTCGTAAGAAATTGTGCTTCTTGTTTAATAGTATCTACCATCTCTATGATTGGTGCAAACCATTTGGTTAATGCCTTTTGAACTCACAACTAGTGGTAAGACAAATCAGACCAGTATAACTGGAGAATGTATTTTCCAAGGAAGTCCTGCAACTGCATAGGATGAGAACTGCACCAGAATTCCCCTTTTCTTCTTGGCTCAGATCACTTGTACAGTTGTTCGTGCTTCTTGTTTATCTCTTTACTCTCTTCTGGAGTGACCTTGGCTCTCTTGGATTTTTTATAGCTCGTTTTCTTTATTTTATATGTGTATACTGCAGTAAGGGCTTTGCCTACTGTCTCACAACTAGAGGCAACATGTGCTTCTGCAAAAAGTTTGGTCCATTATTTGGTGCAATAGAATTGTCATGTCTATATCCCGAGTCTGATTAGTGCTGGAATTGGAAGCCACAACTCATTATCTTCATTTTTTAATATACTTTCTATCCCCTTCTGAACATGGTTCACATTGCTTGTTTTGCTACCTTTAGAAGACATTGTCCTGTCACTTGGGCGGGGCCTTTACTCTGTCATATAAAATGGTATCATCTTTTCGACATTAGGAAAACTGCAAGTGTATTATTGTTGTCAGTGCTGTGTTTCGATAAGTTATCTCCTTTTTTATTTAACTTCCATTATTCATTTTTTAGCGGAACTCACTATTCTTTATCAAATGTAAAAGGGTTTCTTTTCTTCACTTTAATTTTGGTGTTCAGATTATTGCTGCAGCTGATGAGGTTGTGGACAGTATTGATAAAGAGGAACTAGCAAAGTATTTATCTCTGAATTCAGATCCTGAAGATGAAGAAGCACAGGTAACTAATTAGCTTGTCCTTGTCCTAGATGTAATATATCTAAAAACAGAGGGAGTACTTGTTTCGTCCCTTTTTTGTGAGAATGTACCAGCTCCTATTGAATGTTGACTACCTGAAATATTTTACTGCATGATAGAAATTTAAGAAGAAAATGGAAGAAACACGGGATCAGTTGGCTGATGCACTGTACCAAAAGGGTCTTGCATTGGCAGAGATCGAGTCACTGAAGGTGCAGCATCTTACTTTGCATTTCATATTGCTTTGCCTAAATTCCTTTTTCTCTTTTTACTATTTTGTTACTGATGTTGTCAAAACCTAGAGGTTAGATCTGCATCTTGCTCAATCTCTCTTTTCTGAAATTTTATTGTTGAAAACCTTATATCAACATTGCAAAGTATAACATGATGGTTTCTACTTTTTGATCAGCCAATATATGTTTTCTTATGCTATCTCTATTTGGTATTCTAATTTCTTATTCTTGGTGTCAATTTTTTTTTTCAACTCAATTTGCAATAGCATGAATTTTTGAATCTGTCGGTGTATTGTCAAGGTTTATGTTGTGGAGATAATTCAAATCCTTGTTTTGTGACAGTCTGATGAATTAATTGAGGCATCCGCTAAAGATACTTTTGAGGAGAATTACAAAGAATTGATTAAATGGGTTGATGCCAAATCTGCTAAATATGGCACTCTCACTGTCTTGCGCGAAAGACGGTGTGGAAGACCTGGTACAGCATTGAAGGTATGTTCCGCCTACCAACATCCTGCTATGCGCAAGAGCAGCTACATAATCTTCATGAACATAGTTATGGGATGCCATGTATTAGTGAAGACAGGTAGGCTACATAATCCCTCTGTTTTAAATTGTAAGTCATTCTGGGTTTTCTAGATATATAGCTTTTACTATGGACCTGGACATATATTACGTATAGATACATAGCAAAAGCAATAGAAAAGCCAGAATGAATTACAATTTGAAACGGAGGGAGTATATTTTATTGGCAACTTTGTTTAATGATAATAATGACTTCATCTATTAGTTATTTTTATAATTGGATGCTTGCGAAGTGCAAACTTGTA
>JAZFNS010019999.1:74831133-74842079 GCA_037127165.1 Alloteropsis angusta | reverse complement strand
TGCGCCATGACGTGGCGAGACCCCCGCGCCACGGCCTTGTACCTCCTGGCGTGCCTGTTCCTCGCGGTGACCACCTTCCTGGCGCCGTTCCAGGCGGTGGCGCTGCTGACGGGGTTCTACGTGATGCGGCACCCGGCGCTCCGGCAGAGGCTGCCCGACGTGCCGGCGAACTTCTTCCGGCGACTGCCCTGCAAGGTCGATTGCCTGCTTTGATTGCGGATCGAACGTAACATTTTTGTCTGTTCACCTCTTCAAATCCAATAGTTGTATTGTTATTGTATTGTACGAAATCCAATAGTTCCCATACAAACACGCCTTTGTGCTGACGCCTCACGTGCACCAAAGAGGCAAAACGCAGGCGGGGCTAGTCTTCCACATCCACAAGACTAAAGCCATCCTCCCGACCTAATTGGATCTCAATATTTCCAGCTCGCATCACCGTCAAAAAATATTGGCACTCCGTATTCCCTTGTCTCTGAACTTCTGAATGACAGCGAGCCCCCTCGTCCAGCAATGCCTCGCCCTCCTCCTCCGCGCCAAGAACTCCTCCACCCCGCTCCTTCCCGCCACCGTTGCCCGCCTCCACGCGATCCTTCTCACGTCCGGTCACCTCCACTACGACGACAGCCTTCGTCTCCTCTTCCTTTCTTACTGCGCCTGCGGCCGCCCCTTCGATGCCCACAACCTGCTCGCCCAAATGCCTCAACCGACCCCGGTTTCCTTCTCCAACACCCTCCTCCGCTCCTACACCGGCCTCGGGTTCCACCGAGAGGCCCTCGTTCTCTACTCCCGGATGTGCGACTTCGACCACCTCACCTTCCCCTTCGCCGCCAAGGCCTGCGGCTGCCTCCGCCTCCGCCGCCATGGTCGCACCGTGCACTGCCGCGCGCTCACCGCGGGCTTCGGCGGTGACCCGTACGTGCAGAACGCGCTTGTTTCCATGTACACGAGATGCAGAGACGTGGCCTCGGCGGAGGCGGTGTTTGGAGCTATGCGGAACCGGACACTCGTGTCGTGGAATGCGGTCATTGCCGGGTGTGCCAAAAACGGCCATGCGGAGAGGGCGCTGGAGGTGTTTGAGACTATGGTTGGCGGTGGCGTTGCCATTGACCGCGCCACGGTTGTGTCAGTGCTGCCAGCTTGTGCGCAGGCCAAGGACTTGCGAACAGGGAGAACTCTGCACCGGTTGGCTGAGGAGAGAGGCTTGGTGAACTATGTTGCGGTGAAGAATGCTTTGATTGACATGTATGGGAAGTGTGGGAGTTTGGAGGATGCAACAAGGGTGTTTAATGACGACAAATGTGATAAGGATGTGGTTTCTTGGACGGCGATGATTGGCGCATGCGTGCTGAATGACCAAGCAGCCAAGGCCTTTTCTCTTGGTTGTGAGATGCTGACGTCCAGTGAAGCACGGCCGAATGCTGTGACTATGGCACATCTTCTCTCAGCTTGTGCCAGCATGCCGTCTGTGAAGCATGCCAAGTGCACGCATGCTTTGTGCATTAGACTTGAGCTTCAGTCAGACATTGTTGCTGAGACCGCACTTATTGACTGTTATGCAAAATGTGGCCATATGAAGATGATAGAGAAGATGGTTGAGACAGGATCCCGTCGGACAGAAATGTGGAATGCAGCAATCTCTGGTTACACTCAAAGGGAACAGGGAAAGAAAGCTGTAGAGCTGTTTAAGCGAATGATTGCAGAATCAGTGCACCCAGATTCTGCAACAATGGCAAGCGTCCTCCCAGCCTATGCAGGATCTGCAAACCTGTCACAGGCAAAGAACATCCACTGCTGCTTACTGACTCTGGGATTTCTTGGGGATGCAGATATTGCCACTGGTTTGATCGATGTGTATGCCAAGGCTGGTAATTTGGACGTGGCATGGGAGCTCTTCGAGTGTTTACCTGAAAAGGACGTTGTTGCCTGGACAACTGTCATTACTGGATACGGAATACATGGGCATGCCCAAACTGCCATCCTGCTATATGACAGGATGGTAGAGTCGGGGGTGAAGCTGAACACCATTACCATGGCCTCATTGCTGTACTCTTGCAGCCATGCCGGTATGATAGATGAAGGCCTTCGGCTGTTTAATGGTATGCGCAATGTCCATGGCCTGATGCCTAATGCCGAGCACTACTCATGTCTGGTTGACATGCTTGGCCGTGCTGGGAGGATAGAGGAGGCATACCGCCTCATTGAAGACATGCCATTCAAGCCGACTACCTCGGTGTGGGGTGTTCTGCTGGGTGCCTGTGTTCTACACGAGAATGTTGAGTTCGGGGAGATTGCTGCAAAGAAATTGTTTGAGCTTGAACCTGAGAACACTGGAAACTATGTGCTCCTTGGGAAGATATATGCCACAGCTAATAGATGGGGCGATGTTCAAGATCTGCGGAGAATTAAAAATGAAAAAGGTCTTCGCAAAGATCCAGGATCTAGTGTGGTTGATGCAAAGTCTGAACTGTGCTGAGTTGCTCAACCATGATAGAACAGCAAGTCTTATACTTGTGACAGATAGAGCACCATGATTCTTTGATGTGTGCCCGTCAGTTGAAAAAAAATCATACTAAAATCTTTAGTTTAACAAAGGTTGTATTATGTTTATGTGTTGCTGTACTGGCTACAGCTAACAAATAGTAGCAGTCCTTTATCTCGTAATACAGGAGGAAGCAATTACCAGTTTGTCTTGAAGGACTGATAAACTAATGCGAAGATGTACACTTTGCAAAAGAAACAGGCCGAATGCACGGCATGTCGGTTTGATGCTACAAACGGTTCTCCCGGAAGAGGGGGGCTGTCAATTATAGGGACGGGTGGTGGCGCGCATGTTTGTTGCACACAACGCTTCTGGTTCTCACACACGAAGGAGGGGACGTGCTTGGTCAAACGCCCCTCCCCGGACGTGGTGGCATCATGCAAGCCTCCACCCCGTTTGCCCATCCCCTCCCTCCCCCTATATCTGGCCTCCCCCTCCCCCTCTTTCAGGCCTTGAAATCTCGCCCCTCTTTGCAGGTGTCCACATCCCTTTCTCTCCTCCTCTGCGCGCTGCCTTTTGTTTCTCAACCAGAGGAAGAAAGGAAGGAAGAGATCAAAAAGCGTCAACCATGGTGAGTACATCTGATCTTTTTTCTTTACTTTCTCTCAATGTTGTTCATGGAATGTCCTCTGATGTGGTGGATTCTGTTCTGTCATGGGCCGNTCCTCGTTGTAAGTCGAACTCGGCGTCAGGAATGGCCGTGTGTGATGAATGCAAACTCAAGTTCCAGGACCTTAAGGCAAAGAGGAGCTTCCGTTTCATCGTGTTCAAGATCAACGAGAAGGTGCAACAGGTGGTGGTGGACAGGCTGGGACAACCAGGTGAGAGCTATGAGGACTTCACCGCCTGCTTGCCCGCCGACGAGTGCCGCTACGCGGTGTTCGATTTTGACTTTGTCACTGATGAAAACTGCCAAANAGAGCAAGATCTTCTTCATCTCTTGGTAACTCTCCAGCCCAACTATCTTTTTGTGGTTTGATTTTTGTTAGTCATTGCAGAACGTTACGTTTCCAGTGCATCTCATTCAGTTTTGTTAACCTTAATGTGGTGCGATCAATGTTGGTTGCTGCCGTGAGTTCGTAGTTTACATGTGATCTTTTTCCCCTAAGAGGATCATCGATACATGTTCCGTTATTGCAGCTTGATCATTGGTATATTACAACATTCCTCACAGCATTGCATTCAACCTTTTGTGAATTGATCTTGAACAAATCTGTTATCTTAGTATTTGGCCAACAAACGAAGCCTCCACGTTCGCTCTTAAGATCTAGAAATTCACACTATAATCGGAGAAATAAAAAATTTAAAATTACCCACCATTGTTATTATAATAAAATATAGCCAGAAATACCCTTGTACTGTTTTTGAATTAATCACTAATGCCATTATAAAATTAACTAAAAAAACTCGACTGGCGAGGGGCAAGCCACCCCCGGGCATTTCATGTAAGAAGTAGGTCTTCTCAGCAGAGCAAGAAAATCCCCGAACCCCAGTCCCACTCTGACACTGGGAAACGTAACCCGTGAGACTCCTGCCTAGGCCATACACGGTCCTCAGGACGACCTGGACCGTCTCTTGACCAGTGCTTTGGTACACGGGACCGGCGAGGGGACTTTTTTTCCACAAATTGTGCAACACCCAGGGATTGAACCCTGGGTGGGAGCTCCCCAGCCGGTGGCCTTTGCCACTGCACCGTGAACCCCATTTGCATAAAATTAATCTAAACTTACATGGGCTAAAATATACTACTTTAATCAATATAAGAAAAGGAAAAATCGGTGTTACATTAATGGGCTTGATCTTTTCGGCTTGTATCATATGAATGTATAAATTTAAATGGAATAAAGGATTCGGAAATGGCAAGAGACAACAAATCACGGGAAGAGATAAAAATATATTGGATCAATCTATAACAATGGAATGACAAACCTTGGTATGGCAATAACATTGAGTAAAAGAGACGACGGCTGGTCCAAAACATTCCTACAATTGATGTACAAGCATTAGACACTGTTACTGAACTTGGTCCTTTATATTTCGTGATTTTACACTAACCTTCTTTATCAATAGTGGTTCTCAATAAATCTGAGTATGCACAAAGGATCGAGTTAAAAGTTGATTCATAAAAAAAATTCTTAAACATTAGGATTAAGATTTTATTTTCAAACTAAAAAACCACGATTAATCTAGCCACACAAATTCATGGACTATCTCACTAGTTATTGCATATGTTTTCTGATGAATCATTATTGGATCTGGGGTTGGATATAAGGGAAAGAGTTTCCGCAAAATGACACACATATCTACTTCTCAAAACAAATATAACTACAATTTCTGTTGCTACAAAATTTACCGTGTTCATGTGAATGTGGTTTCTACATGTAAATATCATTCCCAACATTGATTTTAACTGCCCTTAATCTTTCACCAGTCAAGTAATCGCAGAAAATCAATTGACAGAAAATATTAATTTGTTCATGGATATTATCGTGTTTGTAGCACTGCATCTTAAGAAACTGAAATTTAGCATCTCGAGGAACTCATATAAAATCTCTAATACAACTTTATGTTACAGATGCTAACATCCAGGCAGATCATGCCAGGACCTTTTCCTCTCTGCTGAATTTTGTGAGGCATGCAATTTAGCAGCATGGGCAGAACAAATTCTTACACAGGCTACAAGCTGTTTCATATAAATATTTATTTTACATCAAAATAAACATAAATCCTTGATTGAATACACTGACCATAGGTCATTAGATTCTTAAGCATGATATGCAAAACACATATTAGCTCCAAATGCGCAGAAAAGAGATTGAGCTCTGCTAAAAAGAAAGCATGAAGACTGAACCCGTGTACTTCTGTATCAAACTCTGCAGGGCCCCAGATACGTCGAGGGTGAGGAGCAAGATGCTGTACGCGAGCTCCAAGGACCGGTTCAAGAGGGAGCTGGACGGCTTCCAGGTTGAGCTACAAGCAACTGACCCGAGTGAAATGAGCATGGACATTGTCAAGGCGCGAGCCCTCTGAAACAGCCTGCTGCACCCGCCAGGAACGCGTCAGCTCCTGCCCTTGTTGCTATTCGCTTCTGTTGGTGACGGTCATCCGTTTTCGTGTCGTTGTTTTCCTGGACGCAAAAGTGTTGCATTCTGTATGAGACTGTATGCCATTTTCCTTTTTATACCGTCTCTGCCGCGTAGTCCTCTGCTACTGCTGTAAACTAGACCTTTTGGTGTTTTTATCTCGTGGCATTGTCGAGTCTTTCGTGTGTCTACGCAATGCTAGTTGTGAAGCCTAATGTATCGTAGTTTAATCACCAAATTCCAAAAGTTTGATATCTATCATCTTATATGTTAATCTTACGCATGTCTACTGCTGCAAATACTACTCCCTGGTCGTCCATCACTGTAAGACATCTCTTTTATCTTACAAAAAATATCAAATCTTACTATAACATAGAATCCTTTAGACCAAGAGATGCATTAGAAAAAGAGGTTAATTCGATCCGTGCCATTAAACTTTTCGCATTTCGTAGATCTACGAATGCTATTCAACTCTTTGTAACCGTATCATTGTAATTTCACGGCTATCTAAATATATGTCGTTACTTACCCCTTCGAGTCCTTTCTAAAAGGTTTTGGACCAAATTGCCCCTCCCCTCCTCTTCCTTGCTCATCTTTCTACTTGAGTAATGGCAGATCTCCAAAACCTAAAAAGTTCAATGGCATGATCAAATTAAGCACAAACACATATAGGTGGAAGTCAGAGGGCCCATACTAACCCTTTGCTCCAAGGGACCATAGAATGAAAAGCACGTTTTTTTTTAAAAAAATACCAGGAAACAAAAAAAGGGACACACAAAGGGCATGCGGAAGGGGCACGGACAAAAAAGAAGTGTGGAGAAGTACTTAAAAGAAAATAATAATTATAAACCAACAAAGTAAGATAACGAGCTATAATCCCGAAAGTTCTGAAGAATCACTAATATCATGCCATCATTTTAGTATACTCTAATCACCGTCGACAATAGTAGCATTTGATCTATGTTGTTTGAAAAAAATACTCAAAAACTTTAATACGAAAATAGTCTAAAATAATCGTAAAATGTCCACACACATATGCTCTTATTAGAATATAATTATGTATCACTATAATTAAAAAAGTATATCCCAAAGTTCTTTCAAATATATGCTTCTAAATTATTTGCACCCACCATTGTTACACATAGAATTAAAAACTTAAGATACATATACACGATGTGTGTATACATTGTAGAAATCAACGAGCATATAGATTTATATTCAACAGATAAAATTGAAGGTTCAACTAAACCACATGTCAGACAAATATGAAAAAAAACATAAACGGGAATGTAGAGGCACGTATGGTGATTGGTAGTTAAAGTCTACTATTAGAACCAAATAAATACTATAAGTATTATGTTAGAATATGAATAGATTAGTTTTGGGTCCTGAATTTATCTGTGAACCTTTGCTCTTTATCATATGGTGTCTCTTAAAAATGATTAGGCAGTGCAAGAGCACAAGTTGGTTTTAAAAATTTGCATAAGTGGAACCATATCCAATGTACTTCTAAGTTGATTTTGCAACAAGTCAAAATCTAATTTTGAAAAATCTCTCATACAAATATATACACCTGAATCTTGTATTTTGCCCTTTTTGTTTGGACTTGTTATCCGACATTGTACATAAGGTTTTCTTTCAATTTTGGGCATTTTTGTACAATGATTTGTTTTTCAAATGCTAGAATCAATTAGCATAGTGTTTGGTTTGCTCTCAGGTAACGATAACAGTATTAAAATAGATTACAGGGGCTTTAGTGGTAGGATCACTGTCTACATGCTTCAGTACTGAAATCAAGCAAACAGGAAAGGGGACTAGGACAAATGCAATCAAATCAATCGGATGAAGCGGCGATGGTCGGATGATGGCGGAACAGAGGAAGACATCGATCTCCTCTTTCTCAACCATTGTATAGATCCTCTAGCTTATTGCAGCACTGAATTGAACAAATTTCTATCTGGGTTAGCAGATGATTCCAATTCAAGAGACAGAGGAGACGGAGATGATTCCAATTCAAGAGGGAGAGAGAGAGAGAGAGGAGACAGACAAGAATCAAAACAGCGATGAGGCATGCAAGCCCAGCGGAGCTTTCGCCCATGGAGGCGTGGGGGCCGGCGGAGCTCGCGCATGGGATATGGAGGCGAATGAGAGGGAGGCGACATCTAGACATGGAGTCTGGGAAAAGACTGCCACGGTATCACAATCTGATTTCTGTCGCGGAGGGGAGGAATCAGCTTTGAATAAGGCGGTATAAGATTACGGGGTATCCGATTACGCGTCAAGTTGAAACAAACGGTTGTAACGATATCTCATAACGCTCCGTGATTTGTTTACGTTCCAGTTGTCGAACCAAATGCCATATAGGTTTTAAGGAGTACTATAATAGCCTCGTGCTTATTTGAGCAAACTAATTACTACTCCATGTTTGTTGAGCATTTGTGTTATATTCTTCTCTTGTTTTATTGATTCTACTTTATATGTTTTTATTAGAAAGAAGACTCACACATGTATCATACTCTAGCACTGAGTAGCTACGACACCCATCACATGCCAAAAGACATAAATATCGGCATACATTTGAAATGGATAATCACGTTAACCCACAATGTAATTGTGCTTGCTAAAGCCCTCTATGCTGGACGCGATGCGTCCTAGTATCCAACTAGCAGAAATCATGTAGGAAAATATTAAATATGCCGTGTCCACATCCCAAGCTCCGAGGAACACCAAAGAGAGAAAAAGTTGCATGACTTTTTTAAAAAAATTCGGAACCAAGCATCCAAACCAAAATTTGGTTGCATCATTCTAATTCTTGGAAAAAGTACCACTCAAGTATGTTTGACAATACCTTTTGAGGATCTTTTTGTATGAAGCTGCATTAACATGTTCTACGTTGGAAAGAAATAGTTCCAAATCTATTTAAGTCTTCATCTTTACTTGAAGCACTATCTCCATAATAGATTTACGCCATGAATTTAAAATATTTAAAATATCTACTACTTATATTATAAAAATGAACCTTCCTCAACTTTTGTAGAAAGACCCTGTTGCTATTAAGTTTCAACCATAATCCTTGGTTTAAATAGTGTTTATATTTAAACCCTTGAAACTTTATGTTATTTAAATTATCTTTATTGTCTAGTCTTGTTTTTAGTGACCTTACGCTCATAGGACCGCAAATTGATGTATTGTTTTTATTTTTCTTTACTTACTTGGTTTTTTATGATATCTTTGGATTCTTGTGATGAGTCAAGTGAGAGTATTATGTGGATTTTCAAGATTGAGACTTTGAAAACTCTTGACAACATCAATTTAATTAGGCCGCCAAGTTTTGTCTAATATGATAGAACCCAACGTTTGGGTTACAGAAAGTTCTGTAACTATCTCTCTCTCTCTCTCTCTAGGATCTCTTTCACCAAAATGAAAAAGATAGAAGTAATTGAGTAGGAGAAAATATATTGTGTTAAAATCCTATGGGTTTCCTAGTAAACATGTAGCAGAGGCCAGAATCTATTGCATGCAATGAAAAATATAAATAGCAGAGCTAATCTCTATAACTCCGAAAAGAGTTAATATTTCACGGTTGTAACCCATGAGTATTTCGCTAGTAAACTTGAGATGTTAGGAAACTGTAGAATGATTGATTCTTTAATCATACGTTAAACATCGATGATCCTTTGAGTACAAATCTTGACTAATAAATCCATGATACCAGTTGAATTGAAATTAGATTTTCCTTATAAACCAAGCTAAGGTACAAGATGAGCCAAAAGTAGAAGGTTAAGTCTAGTTTCTCCCATTTATGATCTCATTGTGAATTTTTTAGAGTTCTAGGGCAATAGCCCTCGCCTTACTTAAAAGACAGAACATTTACTTATAGTTCAAAAGTTCAGAAACTCAAGGACTTGCCATTAGGCCAAGGCGTTACAACAAGACAGAAAGCACTAAAGTAAATCAAATCGACATCACCGGTTCCATTTCTTACATCTGCTCCAGACAAGCCCTCGTGTCAAGAGTTGTGGATTCCCCCATCTTCCAGTGCTGCTACTTCCTGACCTTTTCAGGTAGTTCTTCAATCTTCCAGGTTCTATCATCAAACTTCACAGTCTTGAAATACAGGTGGTCAACTCCTCTTTCATGTTTAGATGGCACAAAATTGTCCAATTTTAAGCCAGTGCAGTTACTATCAAGAGAAGCATCTCCATACTTCTCTACTCCTTCCTCTGAAAACAAAAATTATTCCTCAATTTCTAGAGACCCCAAAGGGCAGTAGATGTAATAATATTAACAACCATGAACTTTTTAGGACTAAACCAACAAGCACCCATAGCTTCATATCTAGTTTCTATTTTGAAATTCAGAGCTTCGCTAATGCCTATCCACATTGCATGTGCAATTGCACAATAAAAAACAAATGACTGCTAGTCTCCTTTTCCAAACAGAACAAGCAATTTTCATCCTATAGTTTTTTTCTTAGTTAGATTGTCCCCAACTAGAATTCTATACTTAGACAATAACCAAAGAAAGAAATGAACTCTTGGAGGAATCTTAATAGACCAAATAGAGGACACATTAACTAGGGTAACTTCTCTAAAATTAACAATCCTACGAAGGGATTGGGAAGAATAACTTCCATTTGAATTAAACTGCCAAATCATAAGTGCTCCTCTTGACTGAAATTGATTGTAGAGGCCAGTTGGATTGTCTCTGGCCAGAGATTCTCCAACCTCCCATCTACAGTTCTCCTAAAGGTGCATTTCAAATCTTGACCATCCCATAGCTCTGCCACAGTGGCAAATTGTTCATTGATCAACACATAAGTATCCCAAAATTGAACAACTAAACGAGAATTATCAATCCAATTATCTTCCCAAAATTTCACTTTCTTTCAATTGCCTATTTTCCATTTTTAGCCTAGTTTAGCAGCCCTTATAGCCCACGTCATACCGTTAAAAAATTGAGAATCACCCTTATCCTTAGTACAGAAGATGTTAGACACGTTTGTCCTATATTTCAAATCTATTCCTTCTTTCCAAAGTTTCCCTTCATTCTCCGGGTCCTCAACCAAGATCCCATGACCATGAGACACAAATTAAGCTCTCTTAAGTTTGGAATACCTAACCCTCCAAAATTTTTCAACATACTCACACTTTTCTAGTTTTCTAAGTGATATTTGTGACCCCCTTCGTTGTCATTCCAAAGGCAATTAGCTAAGTGGGTATTAATAAGTCTAACGACCTATTTTGGAAACTTAATAAAGGACAACAGATACACTAGAATGCTAGCTAAACAAGTTTTTATCAGAAACACTCTAGTTTGGG
>JAZFNS010019999.1:74774041-74787263 GCA_037127165.1 Alloteropsis angusta | reverse complement strand
GGGATTACATATCNNNNTGTAACTACGGCATTCAATTCCACTGGTTGCATTGGTTAATTGATGCTCGAAATTCAGGCAGTACAATATGTGAATGCTCAGCCTTCATTTTTCTAAGGCTTAAAACTTGGATGGTATTTTTTACATTGATATTATATTATGTATGGCATCACTTATTTTTCCTTCTGTTTGATCACTCATGGTGCCCCTACCTTATTTCAGGATCTTTTATATTTGGTTTGTAGTCACCCCAAGAATAGAAGTACGATGACTTCCATCAATGAATGGCCTGAATGGATATTGGAAATTTTGATTTCCAATCATGAGGTACTATTTTCTTGGACGGCAAATAAAAGAATTTTGTACTGGCCTGAATGTTGTAGTCCCTACTTTCTTCTTCTTTGACTGTTTACTTCTGTAGATTCTGATTTATAAACTGATGTATAGATGGGGGACAACAAAGATTCAGATGGTGTAAGCATATGTGATGTTGAAGATCTCATACACAATTTTCTAGTTGTTGTGTTGGAGCATTCAATGCAACAGAAAGATGGATGGAAGGTTAGATATTTTGTCTCTTGTTTCCGTTTGGAAACTAACACATTTGTAAATTCAAACTTCCTTTTTATGGTAGTCTTCTGCTTGGGTTTGCTCCCTCATTGGACTATTCTTTGACATGGATAATTGTTAAGCCTTTATAATTTTGTAATGTGGTAATATTTCAGGATGTAGAGGCGACAATACACTGTGCAGAATGGCTTTCAATGGTTGGAGGATCTAGCACCGGCGACCAAAGAATTAGGTAAACAATAAGCACCTGTGCTTACCAAGTTTTCTAGTATATTATACTCAATACATGTCATATTAGGTTTGTCCTAAGTCAAAGTTATATAACTTTGACTAAATTTATAGAAAAATATAAATACATTTATGATACCAATCGTATGTACTAGTAAAATATATTATGTGGAGGATTCAATGAAATAAATTTGGTAATATAGATTATTTTTTATTTTTCTATAAACTTGGTCAAAGTTGAACTACTTTGACTTAGGACAAACCTAATACGACATGTAAAAAACCCGGGGGGAGTATGTTTTACCCATCGCTTCTGCGTCCTGCATTTCTGTATTATCTTCTAGGCATATAGTTTTTTGTGCTATATTCGTTATCACATTCTTTTGTTCCCGAAAGCATGTGTGCTTGCCTGATATTTTTTGTTGATGTTCAGATTCTGACTCTGTAGAGAAATATGCAATACTATCTTGCGGTGTTGATATCTTGTGCTATTTTGTTCTTTTTAAGGCGTGAAGAATCATTACCGATTTTCAAAAGGAGATTACTGGGTAGCCTACTTGATTTTTCCGCCCATGAGCTTCAAGTTCAGGTAGGTGTTACTTCTTCTGCGAATGTTATCATTTATATAGTTGGAATTCTATTTATTTTATAACATAGTGTTCCAACAAACAAACAAGGCATGCTTATTTTTTATATACATGTGTTTTGCTGTTGCTAGCTCCTACCGATTTGGATCTGTTTCTCATCCAATGAATATGCATAGAATTTCTTTTTCTGTTCTGATACAATCCTTTCAACATTGACAAATAGTTCAGCATAGACCTAGATCTTTATCTTTGGCGTATCGTAGCCAGTTTCTCTGCATATATATGAAGCAATCTAAGTCTTGAAATTAGCACAAGAAACCACACATTGATTGTGGCTTATAAGCCCTTGCAATCTTGTAGAGTTGTGCCCCTCTTTTGTGTTATAAAATGACAGGATCACTGCCTATGCAATTAAGATGAGGGTTACATGTGCTGGCTGGGATCAAGCAGCAGTTAGAGCTGTCACAACCTTGTTGACCTTCTAAACCATCGTTACGTGGCTTAAACTTCTGTTCTGGAAGGATCTTGGGCCTATCAAATTAGGTTGGACGTAAGCATGGGATTGTTACTAAATTAATATCATAAGCCTAGTCTAAATTTTCTTAGCCAATTTGGTCCCTCTGTGGAACATAGGAACAGCTGCATAGACAACTCCTTTCAGTGCGTGATTGTGTGTTAGCACAGTAGTACAACATTGTCTTGGCATTTCTATCATCAATGATATTGCCATATATGTTTGTTGCATACTCTTGATGGTTCACACTTCACAGTTCGGTATTGTCACCTCCAAAATGGTGTCTTTTAAGTTAAATATGAAGTTAATAATTCTTAATCACCAATTATGTTTCTTATTTGTCTTTACAGCGAACTGAAGGAATTGCTGCTGGAGCAACTGGTGTTGTGGCAGAGGGTTTAGTGCCTAAAGAAACAAAAGTACAAGCAGAGAAAGCTGCCAATCTCTCAGTAGTGTTGGCTGAGAATGCAATTGTTCTTTTGATGCTGGTAGAAGATCATCTGAGGTCACGCAGTCAACAAGTTTTCATGTCCTGTTTGGTTGATAGTGCTGCTTCACCTGCTTCAATGGCTTCATTAGCTGCCAGTAGGTCAAATTCGTTGAGTAGAACTGGCAGTGAGCATTTTGAAGCTGGAGGCTCAAGACAGTCTTTGTCCAGTGATGCTGGTGGTCTTCCAGTTGATGTATGTATATCTAGAATGGCCTTCCAATGTTTGTGCATGCAGCATATCAAATTTATCTTACTATGTTTGGTTACTCTTCGTATAATCTATTGCAGGTTATCTTACTATGTTGTTTTCTTTGTCAAAAAATATTCAGGTTCTTGCTTCTACGGCAGATACAAATGGCCAACTTTCTGCTGAGGTGATGGAACGCGTAACAGCAGCAGCAGCAGCTGAACCTTATGGATCGGTCAGGCATGCATTTGTATCCTATGGGAGCTGTATTTCAGATCTTTCAGAAGGGTGGAAGTACAGAACCCGATTGTGGTATGGTGTATGCATTCCTCCTAAATCTAATGTGTTTGGTGGTGGGGGAAGTGGTTGGGTATCATGGAAGTCTGTTCTCGAGAAGAACTCCAGTGGAAACTGGATTGAATTTTCATTAGTAAAGAAATCAGTCGCTATGCTCCAGGCACTTCTATTAGATTCTGGACTTGGGGGCTGCCTTGCTACTGGAGTTGGATCTGGGCCTGGCGTGGGTGTTATGGGTGCCCTTAATCAGTTGTTAGATAGTGATCAGCCATTTTTTTGCATGCTCCGGTTGATCCTTGTTTCAATGAGGGAGGATGACAGTGGGGAAGATGACATTGTCACGAGGAATACTAGCATGAAGAATGTGATTTCAGAAGGATTGGGTTGTCAAACTGGAAGCATGCTGGCACTTGATGATAACTCCAGTGCATCTGTCAAAAAACGTCCAGCTGCACTTCTTTGGAGGTACACCCCATATGCTATCTTGTAGCCGCTGTAAATCGATGCACTTGAAAAGGTTTAATTGATCAAATCTATTTATGCTGTTCAGATTGTTGATGTCCATACTTCATAGGGTACTCATGCAAAAAAAATTCTCAGTTCAGTAACACAACATATATTTGTAAATTATGTTTCGAAGAAACATATATTTGTAAATTGGAAAGTAGAGTTTGAAGTTAAGTGCTTCCTGGGGACATCTGTCCAATGACATTTTCTATATTACATGATGTTACAAATATTTAGGTAAAATGAGGTTTGGTACTGCTGATGCTTTTGTATTGTTACATCATGGCCCACTCTTTCTCATTGTCCAGTCATATTCTGGACTTCTGGAGTGACTTTTTATCCAATATGCTCTTGTACCATTTTNTTTATAGCCATATATCTTTACTGATATTTGGAGCTCTTGCTCTCTTTACAGAGTGCTTGGCCCTATTCTAAATATGCCAGTTTCAGAATCCAAGAGACAGCGAGTGTTGGTTGCTTCTTCTATTCTTTATTCAGAGGTAAGTTCGTTTTTTTGTCATTGGCGTAGAATAATCCAGCTGGTGTGCGTTTGTTGATATTGATTGTTTCTAGNGTTATAGCCATATATCTTTACTGATATTTGGAGCTCTTGCTCTCTTTACAGAGTGCTTGGCCCTATTCTAAATATGCCAGTTTCAGAATCCAAGAGACAGCGAGTGTTGGTTGCTTCTTCTATTCTTTATTCAGAGGTAAGTTTGTTTTTTTGTCATTGGCGTAGAATAATCCAGCTGGTGTGCGTTTGTTGATATTGATTGTTTCTAGNCAGCTAGAGCAACAAGTTTGTTTTATCAAATGTTGCTCATGAAATTTATGTATCATACAGTTATGGCATGCTGTAAGCAGTGACAGAAAGCCATTGAGAAGACAGTATGTTGAGTTGATCATGCCACCATTTGTAGCTGTCCTGAAAAGATATCGTTCTCTTTTGGCTGGTATACACGAGCTTACATACCCAGATGGGCAGAATCCACTAGTTGTTGATGATTGGGCTTCAGCAGCAGACACTTCACCTGTTGAGGTAAGAGAGAATTGTTTATATTTCATTTCATGCAAGAGTGACTACTGAGGTTGACTGGTGCTTATTAAAAGCTCTAGCAGGTTGTTGCCAAGAATTGTGATTTTTTTTATCTTATAGCCTTCTGAAAAATTGCAAATTTTGCAAAAGGAAACTCTGAATTTGGCACATTACCTTAAACCTAGTGGTTGACTTGTTTATTATGTACTTTCATGTTCTTTAAATTGTGAGTTGTAAGCCCCTCGCTTATAAGTTCTCTCAGCCTTGCGTTTTTTTTTCTATTGTGAAATATTTGATGGGTTGCTTTCGGCGAAGTCTTCGTAAACACTAAGTGGCGATGTGATATCATTTCTACTAGATGTTACTTTTAAGAAAACATTGATTTTTTATGCAAAAAAGTGTATTGTTTCGCTTGGATAGAGATTCTACTGTCTGCCTTCAAAAGCTCATCTATTCATGGTGATATTTTTGTTTTGTTTCTTTTGATCTCAGGTCGGTATTTCAATGATATCACCTGGCTGGACCACTGCTTTTGCCTCTCCACCAGTTGCAATGGCCTTGGCCATGATTGCTGCTGGTGCCTCTGGGACAGAAACAATAGCACCGCCAACTAACAAGTTGCGAAGGCGTGACACCTCATTGCTTGAGCGTAGAGCAGCTAAATTGCACACGTTCTCAAGTTTTCAGAAGCCTACAGATACTACACCAAGCTTGCCTACATCGGCGCCAAAGGACAAAGCAGCTGCAAAAGCTGCAGCCTTGGCTGCTGCTCGTGATCTTGAGCGTAATTCTAAGATAGGTTCAAGAAGGGGTCTTAGTGCTGTAGCAATGGCAACTTCAGGACAAAGGAGATCTGCCGGTGATATTGAGAGAGCCCAAAGGTGGAACACATCTGAAGCTATGGGTGCTGCATGGATGGAGTGTCTGCAGTCTGCTGATTCAAAGTCTGTTTCAGGAAGAGATTTTTCTGCGCTTTCATACAAATATGTTGCACTTCTTGTTTCCAGCTTCGCCTTAGCTCGGAATTTGCAGCGAGTTGAGGTACATCATCAACTTATCATGGAATGGAACACTTCCATTCCTGATATTTAGAAATATGCATTATTGAAGGTAACTTTTGGGGCATGCAGATGGAGAGGCGAACACAGGTTGAAATATTGAACCGTAGTTGCATGTCTATTGGACTTCGGGCATGGCGTCATCTTCTTCATTGCTTGATAGAGACAAGTAGACTCTACGGACCTTTTGGAGAACTCCTGTGCAGCCCTGATAGTGTACGGTCACAGTTCTATGTTTCCTTTACACTTCCCTGTTATGTTTCGTTATTATGAAAGCCTCTTGCTGACCACTTTATGATTATCATGAACTAATAATAAAAAATTATTCAGGAAAAGATTTGCACCATAGCGCTAGATGACACGCATGGTTGTTTTGTTTGTCTTATTGATTTCTTTTATGCACAGATTTTCTGGAAGTTAGATTTAACAGAAAGTTCGTTAAGAATGAGAAGATTTATGAAAAGGAACTACAATTGGTTGAATTACTTGGGTGCTTCTGCTAATTATGGGGAGCAGAAGTTTCTTTGTGATGATGCAGACTCCAACGTATGCCACTCGGATGATGGCGACTCTTTACCTACAAATGTTATTTCAACAAGTTCTTTGATTACAGTGGATGGAGGGCATGAACACATTGTACATGGAGAAACTGAGAATATTGGCAGCAGTGTAGATGATCAACTGGCAAATTCATTGCCACCTGATCAGTCCTTAACAGAATCAGTAGATTCAAGAAGTTCTGACTTTTCTGGTGTTCGCAACTTGGTCCGATCCACGGTAGTTGCACCTGGTTACAAGACTAGTAATGAGCGGATTATTATTGAACTTCCTTCAATGATGATTCGGCCGTTGAAGGTTGTACGAGGAACCTTCCAAGTAAGTGTGTTCTAATGTACGTGCTTTCACTATATAGTTATACGTGGCATATGTTATACCAAAATAAACTTCTGATCAGTGCCATTCTTTCTTGTTGTTAATGATAATTACATCTAAATCTAAATAAAACTGAAGTTTAAACAAATATGAGTACTTGACTACCATGCCTCCCTTATGGATGCATAAAGTTATAATTTCTTTCAGAGTTATATTCATCTTGACTGCATAGTAATCATCACTATTGAGCTTAGCTAGTTAATTATGTTGTATGTACTAGTTGAGTTTTCGGTATATTATAAATTATCTCTTGTATTTTCTGTTCTTTATTGTATTACATCTCCTAATTCAATATGCTAATGGTTATATTAACCCCTAGTGTTTAATCTTTTTCCTCAGGTCACATCTAAGCGGATTAACTTTATAGTTGATGAGCATATGAGTGACAGTTACATGGATGATGTTGCATCCACTAGTGGCCAATATGATCAGCAAGATAGAGACCGTAGCTGGTTCATATCGTCACTTCATCAGATTTATAGTAGAAGGTAAATGATTCTTTTTACCATCTGGTACATTTTGGAACTTGGTAGATTATGATTTTCTATGGAAAAGATTCAGTTTTTGGATATGTTTTCAGTTTTCTATCATGTGTCGCCTGCTACAGCATGGACCAGTTAACTATCTTGTGTCACACTGATTTAAATGAACTTCTGCAGATATTTGCTACGTCAAAGCGCTTTGGAATTATTCATGGTAGACAGGTCAAACTTCTTATTTGATTTCGAGGTACATCCTTGATGACACTATACACCACATTGTTTGAACCACATGCATGTCATATGTGAATAACCTTTTCAGAATTGTATCTGAACTTTATCTAGGATATAGGAGCATGCACACATGCTTATCGGGCCATTGTTCACACCAAACCTCCTTATTTGAACGACATTTTCCTTGCTACTCAAGTAAGTGTTCAGTGCAATTGTGAAACCAGGATATTTCTAGTCCTTTCAGAGCCACTAATCTAATATATTCCTTTTAGAGGTCCGAGCAAATCCTTAAGCGTACACATTTGATGGAGCGCTGGGCTAAATGGGAGGTACATGAACACAATAATTTGTTTTCTGTAGCAGTACAGACTTTGCATTAAGTATCAAGATCTGAGTATACTTTGCTTGTGCAGATTAGCAATTTCGAATATTTAATGGAGCTAAACACTCTTGCTGGCCGCAGTTACAATGACATTACTCAGGCATTTTTCTGCTACATGATTCTCAGTCCTGAAAGTAATAAGTTTGCTACTATCATTTATGTTCTATATCTGTTTCTGCAGTATCCTGTTTTCCCTTGGGTAATAGCAGACTACAAGTCCAAAACCTTGGATTTGGAAAGTCCGTCCACATACCGAGATCTTTCGAAGGTAAATCATGTACATCTTTCCTTGATAGTCTGGGTCCTGCATGTAATAATTGTCCTGTGTTTCCAATGATTTCACTGGTGATACTTGATAATTTCCTATGCAGCCAGTTGGTGCACTAAATCCTGCACGGTTGAAGAAATTCCAAGAGCATTACTCCAATTTCAAGGATCCAATCATCCCAAAATTTCACTACAGTTCACATTACTCTAGTCCTGGCACGGTACATCTTTTCTATAACAGACCATTCTTTAGTTGATTGGCTTGACTTATATATGTTCTTTTAAGAATTCCTTAATTGCAAAAACATTGGAAATTAATTATTATTATATCTGCTGCAGGTATTGTATTATCTTGCCAGGATAGAACCTTTCAGTACCCTCTCTGCTCAGCTGCAAGGTGCCAAGTTTGATCATGATGATTGCTTGTTCTCTGATGTAGCTGGAACATGGAACAGTGTTCTTGAGGGCATGGATGATGTAAAAGAGCTAGTAAGTTTCAGTGAAGCACGTGCTTCTTCGATGTATTTTCAATGGATACTGTTCATTGTTTGGTGCTGAAGTCTATTTTTGGAATCTTCTACTAGAATCTGAATATGTGATTACATTTTTAGGTTCCAGAGTTGTTTTACCTTCCTGAGGTATTTACTAATGCGAACTCAAGTGGAATACTAGGTGAGTTTCATTTCAATCCATAGAAATAAGACAGTGTAACTGAAATCCTTAATGCCAGTTTATTCTTGCAGGATCTGTAGCATTGCCTCCCTGGGCTGAGAACCCTGTTGATTTTATACACATACATCGGAAAGCTCTTGAGAGCGATCATGTCTCCACTCGTTTGCACGAATGGATCGACCTAATATTTGGGTATGTTAGTTATGTATTATTCTGTTGCCACTTGTGAATACATCTGGCTTTTACTCAATCATTCATCCTAACTTTTATTTTGCAATATCGTCGATATGATCTCCCTTCTTTAAATCACTAATTCAATCATCTTGCCTAATTCTTTTTAACTAGAACTGTCATAAATGTTTTTACCATTTATTAAGGCTAGTTTCGAATTGACCACCAAGTTAGCTGCTTTCATGTCTGTTTGTTTACATGAAGAACATATTTGTCGACTGTCCTATGCTTCTCTTAAGAGGCTTGTATTGATGTTATCTTTCTTCGTGTCTCTATGATAGACCTTTCTTTCATTGAATACTTCTTTCAGATATAAACAAAGAGGTAAAGAAGCAGTGGTAGCCAACAATGTCTTCCCTCATGTTACATATGATGGGATGGTGGATATTGATAAAATGACCGATCCAGTAAGTATTATGCATTCAATTTCTCAGATTTCTTGTAACTATAACAATGCTTATGTCTTTCTAAAAATTCTGCAGGTGCAACGCCGAGCTACACAAAATCGACTATCTTATTTTGGACAGACGCCATCTCAGCTGCTGACAGTTCCACACATAAGAAGAAGGCCGTTGACCGATATCTTACAGTTGCAGGTAAACATTACAAGTACAAGTTCCATGTTTTACAAAAAATCCCTTATTTCATAGACATACTTGTGCGCATACTGTTACTACACAAAGTAGATGTGAAAAATGGATAGTTTAGAATAACCATAAATTAATTGCATACTTGGTTATTAATAATTAATTGCTTGTTTGAGGGACAGAATAACACAGCATACAAGAGTTCGCTGTCATATTAAGTTACATCCATCCCCATTGTTCGTCTAGGGCATATGATAAGTTAGCAGCATGTGCTAGATGTTCTTTAGTGCTCTAATTAAACATGATTAGGTGATTTTGATGCTTCCTTCTTCCATGCAATTTCGACATTAATGATGGTTGAATGACAAGGAAGACAACTTAGCCCCTAGGAACCGTTGTATTTTGCATTAAATAGCAATCAGTTGATTGTTTTTTGTTGCACTATGGTATGTCATTTTCATAACGTACTAAACTGATATCTCTGTTTTGTTTTTCTGTGTAGACAATATTCCGGAACCCAAGTGAAGTTCGATCTTATGCACTTCCTAGTCCAGATTACTGCAATGTTCCTGCTAGCGCGATGCTAATATCCAATGACTGCATTGTAGTCATAGATTCTAATGTTCCCTCAGTACATGTGGCATTGCACCATTGGCAGCCAAATACTCCAGACGGGCTAGGGGCACCTTTTCTCTTTCATCATGGAAAAAATGCCATAAATTCAAGTGGTGGTGCTATATTTCGCATCTTTAAAGGATCTTCAGGTTCTACAGAAGACTATCAATTTCCGAGAGCTGTAGCATTTGCTGCATCTGCAGTCCAAAATTCATCAGCTGTTGTTGTTACATGTGACAGAGAAGTTATAACTGGTAATTATTTCACTGCAGTTCAACTTTTTCTCTCAGTACTACTTGTTGAAAAAGTGTTTTTTTTTTCATTCTCTTCCATACATTTTTTTACTCTCTTTTCTTCGACAGAACCCTCTTAGTTCTTCTAAGTTGAAACCTAAAAAGTAATGGAGTCAAACAACTAGTTTTCATATTGCCCCCTGCATACTTTTCGATTATTATATTGTTTTAGTTATCTGTTCTGCAATGCTAAGAACTATTCTGAAACTGTTTCTGGTATTCTTTCTTTCTTCTACTATAGGCAGGCATGCAGATAACTCTGTAAAGATTATCTCCCCAGATGGAGCAAGGACCATCGAAACTGCGTTTGGGCATCTTGCTCCTGTGACATGCCTCGCGCTGTCTGCAGACAGCAATTATCTTGTGACAGGGTCTCGTGACACAACAGTTATACTTTGGAGGATACGTCAAGTGGGTTCTTCACATAAGAAAAATGCTCCAGAACCTCCACCATCTACGCCAACAACACCTACCAGTCCTCTAGCCACTGGTGGTAGCAGTGATAGTAGTCCAAGCAAAAATCTAGAAACCTACAGCAGGCGACGAATCAAAGGTCCTATGCATGTACTAAGAGGTCATCTTGAAGAAGTAACCTGCTGTTCTGTTAGTTCTGACTTGGGACTTGTTGCGTCATCTTCGAGTGTGTCTGGTGTCCTGCTACATTCGTTGAGGACAGGTCGTCTTGTAAAGAAGCTCGATGTGCCGGAAGCCCATTCCATATGCTTATCTTCTCAAGGAATTGTATTGATTTGGAATGAATCAGAAAAAAGACTGTCTACCTTCACTGTTAATGGCATCGCTATTGCTACATCAGTTCTGCTACCTTTCTCTGGACAAGTTAGTTGCATTGAGATTTCTGCAGATGGACAGTTTGCTGTAGTGGGAACTTGTTCGGATAGCAATTGCAATCATGAGGGCAGTAACGCTATAGAAGATGATTATGAGCTCAACAAGCCTGATGCTGATGAGGATGTACAAAAATCAAATGAGACCAGGCTATGTGTTGACGCTCCCTCTATTTGCCTCCTTGATCTATACAAACTTGAGGTGAACATTGAACACAATTGTTTTGGCGTTTGTTATTTGTTGTTCCTGATTTCACCTTCACAAAGTTCTAAGCAGTTATTGTATACTCCCAGGTAATTCATACGCTGAAGCTAGGAGCAGGGCAGGACGTCACCGCACTCGCTTTAAACAAAGAGAACACTAGCCTTCTGGTTTCAACGGCTGATAAACAGCTAATAGTCTTCACGGATCCTGCTTCAAATGACCCAAGTGCACTATAGATAATCACTAGATCTTCAGGACCTGGCTAATGTATAGAGACAAGCGCCTTCACGGCCCAATTGACAGGTTTGTGACTGGCAAGCTGAATGACCTTTTCTGCAACTAATATCCGTCGTACCTTACCTGACGAGCGTCCTTGATGCTGCAGTGAGCTTGAAGATGGCAAACATATTGAATTTGCACGAAGTCGATGGGCTTTATTTCGAGCTGTGAGCAATGGTGGCTAACTTGCATGTCTTAAGAGGCCCCGGAGGATTCTGCTGCAAGATAAAAACATACTGGAACCTGAATGGGCGATACGTGATCAAAAAGTAGAAGAGGTGCAGCCAAACAGTGCCCTGTTTTGCGATGACGCTGCTGGCACAGAAGAATTTTACTTCGAATCATGGGCCTTGCCATCCTCTGATGCCGTGAAAGCCTTTACTGCTCCAAAAGGGCCCTACCCGTCTGTTGCGGCCGAGAGATGTGATAGAAGCTGACATCCAAATGTAATTATTGCTAGTAGTAGCTGCTAAGTCGCGTTAGTCGTGTTGGGTGTAACAGCGAGCTGGCATCCGTGTACAGAATATCTTCCAAGAAATTGACCACGTCTCTTTCGGCCTGCACACGCAATCCTTTGTTACCATGTGTAGCCATGTAGAGTCATCTTCCAGAAGGGGCACCAATGACACGCTCATGATTGCCACTCTCGTGGCATGCATCAGCGATCGTTAACATGCTCACACAAACTTGTGTGTTCATATTGTAAACTGCAACTCCGTGACTCAGACGGAGCAATTCTCTTCTCTTCTCCTTCCTCCAGTACTGAAAAGGGTGGAANGGTGAGACGGGCTTATTTTTACACACGAATATTTTTAACCATGAATCGATCGGCGATGTAACACTCCTGACTCCTGTCCCAGTAATATAGGAAAAGAGGGTCCATTATTGTCCATGTACTNAGTGAGACGGGCTTATTTTTACACACGAATATTTTTAACCATGAATCGATCGGCGATGTATATGTAACACTCCTGACTCCTGTCCCAGTAATATAGGAAAAGAGGGTCCATTATTGTCCATGTACTNATCTTCCAACGACGCTTCCCTGTCTCAATCAGGTGTAACCATGTCCGTGTTCTGGTGAAATTTGCCATTTAGAATCACAAAACACCAACACGTGTGCGACGCTGTGTCCATCAGAACCAGCGGTGTGCTACTAGAGCATACTGGTTGCCTCTAGAAAGGGAAGGGGGGCCAGCAAGCAAATGGGCAAACCCCTGCGAAACCAGAGAAAGAGGCCGAGGAGAGAAGTTGTACTGGCCACCCCAGCGGGCTGGCGAGCCGTGAGCTCCTGATCCCTCGAGGAAAGCCACAGGCGCGGGCGCGCCGCGCGCGGCGCTGCCGCTAAGAGAAGCTTCCCTCCGCATTGCTCTCCTGATCGGACGCCGTCGGTAGAGCTGCATCTCGCCATCTCCTGGAGGCAATCGATTGGGTTTGGTTGTATTCTTCTCCTCTTCTTGCAAGTACTGTAGGTTTCTCTGCCTGTGATGTGTGGACGGTGGTATTTTTGATGGGATAATGAGCCTAGTCCTATCTTTGGGTTTCAGACTCTACTAAGGATGATTCGAATTAATTGATCTGGAATCCAAAAATTTCTTCGGGGTTCAGCAACTTAATCCTAGAGGGCTCCCTGTATCTTCCCACTAATAGGTTGTGCAATATATNTTTTTTTTTGAACGAACAACACTCGACGAGTGCGTTTCTATTGAAATAGCAGAAAAAATACAAG
>JAZFNS010019999.1:73653328-73669914 GCA_037127165.1 Alloteropsis angusta | reverse complement strand
AAGAATCTTGATGACTAGACAGAAATATTTCTTTTAAAGTAGAGTGATGGAGTACGACGAGTGCGGCACTGGCCGGCTCCTCGCTCGTACGCTACACATGGCAGCTACTGGCCCGCATGAAGCAGTACTGGCGTACTACTAGTGCTCTCTCTGCCGTGCTCTCCGTGCGTCTAGCCATTGAAAGCAACTTAAGCAAGGCGCCGGCCGGGGTGCCGGGCGTCCGACTCCGACCCATGGCAGACAGATGGGCAGCGCGGGCGCGCTGCCGAAGCTGTGGTGGACCGTGGACGTCAAATTTTGCCGGTGCCCAAAGTGGACTAGGCCGTGGCGAACTGCAAGCGGTGCGGCGGGAGATTAGGACACGACACACGACGCGGCTGCCTTGCATGTCCCGGCACCGGCGGTTGATATGTTACTCCAGGGTGCGAGCTGCGTGGAACGTGGTGGAACTGGAATTTTTTATTTTTATATTTATATATTACGATTTTACAAAAATGACAATATGATGTAAAAATTTGCAAAACTAGTCTATCTACCAGCAAATGATTCGGCGGTAAGCCCTTACCACCATTTTATTTGGCGGTAAGGCACTGTAGCACTCCTTGCCGCCATTTTATTTGGCAGTAAGTCTTACCCTTACGTAGTATAACTTTAAAAAATCATAACTAATTTATATGAGCTCAGATGATGATAAGTTGTATATGAAACTTTTTTCATTTGACGTCATATTGAGCTTCAAATAATCGACACAAGTTTCAGATCTAAAATTTAAGTTTTAATCTAAAACTTGTGTCCATTATTTGAAGCTCAAGATGACATCAAATGAAAAAATTTTGATCTATAAAATTGTAAATCTCATCAAAATCAGAAATTTTCATATATAACTTATCTTCGTTAGAGTTCATGTGAATTAGTTTTTTTTGAAAATATGGTGTCCAGTTTCAGATCTAAAACTTGTGTCGATTATTTGAAGCTCAAGATGATGTCAAATGAAAAAGTGTAAACTATAAAATTTTACATCTCGTCGAGATCTACAATTTTCATATACAATTTATCTTCATCCAAACTCATATAAATTAGTTATGTTTTTTTTTAATTACACTATGTAGGGGTAAGACCTACCGCTGAATGATATGGCGGTAAGGAGTGCTACAGTGCCATACCGTCAAATGAAATAGCGGTAAGGGCTTAACGCCGAATCATTTGGCGGTAGGTAGGCTAATTTTGCAAATCTTTACATCATAATGTCATTTTTGTAAAATCGTAAAATAAAAAATAAAAAAAAATCGTGGAACTGGAACTCTGGAAGCCCCGGCCTCGAACCGACGGGCTCGCGCCGTGCCAATTGTGTGAAGTGAACACGCTGGCCCAGGTCGTGCGCGGTGCGAGCGAGGCCCAGTAGGAACAGGGCAGGGGAGGGGAGGAGCTTGCGGCCCAGTATTCCGATACAAAAGACCATGCCAGTGCACCTGCCACTTGGTATGAACTCTTCACAATATAGCGCACAAAATATGGTGGGCACAAAAACGAGTGGCTACAAGTGATGCACAAGCACCTCCTTATTTTCTCTTATTTTTATTTGGTCAAAATTCTATACACATTACATTTCATGACGAATGGTACGGTGGACACTAAACATCTCATTTTACAGGCTAAGAAATTCATTGTCTACATACGTAACTATAGAGACAGGGTATGCTGTATGCACTGTGCAATATTTCAAAAGAAAAAAGAATATCTCACAGCTTATGGTACAGTATTTTCGAAGAACTTGGAGGCTCGCCAGAGCTCATGGAGCTTCAGAAGGAACTCCGTGGTAACCAACAGAAGAGTGGTCTGAACTGGAAGGAACAGCGTTGTACTGACCATAGCCAGCATAGACTCCCACGGCGAGGATACTGAGGATGACAAATCTATACCACGCTTCTTCATGCAGCTGCCCAACAAAACGTCAATACCATTAGCCATGGGGATTTGGTGGTAAAAGAGTGGCCATCAAGGCAACACCATAAAGGGTTTCCATTAGTACTGAAATCTGTGATTGAAATCAAAATAGAGCGAACAGGTAGGGCAGTGCAAACCTGAGCAAACAGGACCATGTTAAAGAAAACAGAGATAACTGGAACCAACGGTACCCCAGGACAAGAAAAGCCAGGCGGATCCACATAGGCCTGGAAGTACAGGGCAGAGAAGTTTCGCAGAAACAACGTATCAGCAAGTTGAGAATTGAGACCGAACATTAGTGCGTCTAAATTTTAGTTACACGACATCCCTATTCATGATTTCAAACAGTTAAACGATAAGTGTGAATTGTCCAACAAATAACCATGGATCAGTACATGCACATGGGATTACATGAATATGCAGCACCTGAAATTAGACAGGCAGATATAAATAGGATCTACCTGACGAAACTGTAGAGAGAAACTGGCAGCAACAGCTATCAGGAAAGCTATTACCATAAAGGCAATAGCATAATTGTATCGATAGCAAAGTCCCACTGTAAAACCAGAAACAGCAACAACGATAAGGCATAGAACACCCTCTTGCCAGACTGACAAACTTCCGAGGGAGTGACGACTAGTTGCTTTGTCATTCCATCTTAATGCGATCACACAAGCTGATACAACCGAATAACCAGTCTGCTCCCAGAAAGAAGGGTTAAAAACCAACAGTTAATGTGACTGGAATGATATATTGTAGTTGAGAATATTTACTGAAGTTTCCATACCAGGGTGCCAACAGAAAGAATATGAGAGAGCATGTGCACATTAAAGAGACCCGCCAAGACTGCTGCAACACAGCCAACCCAGATCTGAGATTGCAGAGGGGTATGCCTTGTTGGGTGTACTCTAGCAAATACTGAAGGTAGCAGCCCATCCCTTCCAAGCCCAAGATACAGACGTGACTGTTTAAAAGTTGAGGAGGTAATGCTCATCAAATAGATCAATTTGATTGAGGAAAACTTACAAATCTGATCAGTGATTGATACAAAAGAAAAAGTTAGAAGGTATACCTGAACATACAAGCCAACCAGAAGTGTTGTAGTAAGTCCAGCAACAGCACCAATGCTAATTAATACAGTAACAAATTTTAGCCCCTTGGCAGCAAAAGCCTCAGCCAAAGGAGCATCTTCACCAAGTAATGTATATGGTACCATTCCAGTAATGACCAAGCATACAGCAACATATAGTAAAACACATGCTAGAAGGCTTCCTAGGATACCAATGGGCAAATCCCTCTGAAAATGTTTGTTTGCATGGGCAGAAAGAGAAGTTAGATTGCATTTCGCACTAAACAAAATATGGCCATAAAGAGACTAGGTAATAAATAAATGGGTCTAACGCATTACCTGTGGCCTTTTGGCTTCCTCAGCAGAATTAGCAACTGCATCAAATCCAACATATGCAAAAAAGACTACTGTAGCTCCAGTCACAACAGATTTGAAACCATTTGGCATAAATGGTGACCAATTTGATACATCCACCTCAAACACACCGGCAAATACAACGACTATAACGATGACTATCTGTGTATTGGAAACAGGTGCATCACTACATCAGTCCAAAACACTTAATAAAACCTCCCAAACATGAAAACGGTGTCATGAAAAAAATAGAACACCTAATAATAACCTTTTGCATGCGTAATAAACCAATAACACTTATCACAGAAGTTCTAATGCAATGTTAGACTAAAAGGCTCATGTTACATGAAAAGTCACTTAAAGCTTCTACAATTAGCCACTTCAACCTGTTCACTCCGAACAATGTGTAAGCTACATGTAGTGGAATTAAAAATTAATTTAGCAGCAAGCAGTCTTACCTTCAGCGTAGTCATAAAAGTGTTCACCGCTGATGATTCCTTCACACCGTAGCAGAGAATCGCAGTTAATATGATGAGAAGAATCGGGGCCAATATATTAATAGAAACAACACCACCGAAAAACTCCTCTCCATGCCCTATCCAGCTTGGAATATGGCCCTTCAAAAAAGGGATCAGCTCCAAGAATTGGATGAAGTAGCTTGCTAAGCTACGAGCAATGCTTGCTGCGCCAATATGGTAATCCACCATCAACTGAGTGAAAACCAAGAAGGCGGTGATCTCATTGAATGCTGCATACGTGTACAGGTATGCTCCACCAACCACAGCAGGGAAACGAGACGCGAGTTCAGCATAGCACAAGGCATTGAGCACACAAGCAGCTCCAGCAAGGACAAAACTGATTGTAACACCTGTTTGAATTTGAAGCACTCGGTGTTACAAACAAACTGAAAACGCTCTGTGGGCAAGTAAAGTATCAATTCAATTCAATCTACGAGAAACCATTTCAATTCGAGCAGTTAAAGGAGCCAAACGGTCAAGCAATTTCGAATAATTTACTAGGCGCAAGAGTGATTCCACCAAATTTTGCACGTCATTGCAAGTTCTACTGCACCCTAGAGACCAACAAGTTGTTGACCCCACTCCAAACTCTAGCAAACAAATCTCTCCGTGAACCGAGTAACAGACTAACAGTAGCACTGTCCAATTTCGATCTGAACCGGCCGGGAAGAGGAGCAGAGGGGCTGTTGTGTTCACCTGGGCCGGCGTCGCGGGCGACGGTGCCGGTGACTACGAAGATGCCGGCGCCGATGGACGCGCCGATCCCGAGCAGCACGAGCTCGAGGACGCCGAGCTGCCGCACGAGGCCCTCGCCGGAGGCGGCGGTGGATGTGTGGGCGCCGATGGGCTTGCGGCGGAGCGCCGCGGCGCAGAGGCCGGAGAGGAAGGGGCGGCCGGCCGAGGAGGAGGTTCTGTGGCCGTGGGCTTCCTCCATGTCGCCTGGGGCGATGGGGAGCTGGTGGCGTCGCGACTTGGGCCTTCGCGTCCTTGGCGTCCGCGCCCAGACGGGGAGGAGTGACGTCGGCTCTTGCGTCATGCGAGGAGCAGCCGAGGCGTGTGGCCCCGCCGCCCCGGCCTGGCCCCGCCGCTCGTCGGGGGTTGGTTGGGGATCTCGGGTTTGGACTTTGGACGTTTGTCGTTTGGTAGAAGGAAGATCCGATTGGGCTGTCAGTATCAGTTTCTGGGCTCTGGAAGATGTTTTGGGCCGGGCCTCCCTCGAGATCCTCTCATCGTCAGGTGTTTGTTTATGGCAAGCCCAATTAGGCCTGAAGAAATATGCGTGACTCAATGGGCTTCAGTCCGTCGTCTTCCAAGTTCCACACTGGCCGAGCCCTCCTCTCCCACACTTCCAATCTGCGGCGGCGGTGGCAGTGGCGCCGACCGCCGGCCCTGAGCTCCACATTGGCGGCGGCGCTGGCTCCGGCCATGGCGGAGGTCGGAGAAGGGAGAGCAGCGGAAGGCGGCGCCAGCGGCTCGTCCCCGGAGCGACGGAGCCGATGAGCGGCGCGGTCCGCGACGACGCCGCGGCCAAGGAACCTCTCGATCCTTCGCTCACCGCCACGCGGGTCCCGCGCGGTGACGTTCCAATCCGATTACGTCCTACACGTGGTCGCTCTCCAGCTGTGGCCATCTGGCGGGCCCAGGCCAGGGGCGTGGGGTCCGCAGCAGGAGCCGACGGGGCCTTGTGCAAATCCGTTCGGGAGCGTCGGATCGGCTGGGCCCTCGATCGGACGGCGGGGACGTGCCCTGGCGACGGGCTCGAGAGGTACAAAGGGCCTGGGGGGGGCGCTCCCTGCATGCAAAAAGCACAACCGCTTTTGCACCGCAAGAGCGGAGCCGGCTGCAGCAGCAGAAGCAAAAGGTGAAGGTGAGATCGGCCTCTCTCCCACCCTCTCCTCCTCCCCCCTCCCCGGCCTCTCTCCTCTCGTCGTCCTGTTCCTGGCCTGGGGTTTCTCCGTCCTCCTCCTCTTGCCCCAAAACCCCATTCCGTGTCCGACGCCGCGCTGCACCGATCGAAGCATCTGCATCCTCTTGTTTTGGTGGCGGTGGCGGTGTACTGGTGGGTGCTGGTGTTGCTCTCGCTGCTCTTCTCGTTGTTGCTGGGGCGTGTGCGTTGGGTTTTTGCCTCTCGTTTTCGTGAATCTCGGCGCCGAATCGGTGGGGTTTTGCGCGCCTCCTGCTTGAGTCGTGCCCTGCGTTCTTGCGATTGCTGCTGCTGTTTGGTTTTCGAATTTCGTGGTGCTTCTGTTTGGAGGAGAGGAGGCGTGCGTGCGCCGAGAAACCCATGGCGACTCTATGCTCGCCTCTGCTCCTCGGTCTTAGCTGCTCCTGCGCGTTCTTCCCGTTCGTTTCTGCGTGTTTTTGTCGCAGACCTCGTTTCGTTGTTCTTCGTGGTATGTTGCTTGACGTTGCGGTCGATTTTCTCGCAGTTCCTGGTTCGTTCAGTGCTGCTTTAAAGCAGTGCGTTTTTTTCCTCCATTTTTCTTGAATCCTGAGGCTTTTTCTGTTGGATTTTGTGCTGCACGCTTCGATCGTGTTCTCTGTTCTCGCTGCTCCTTACGTGCGTTTGCTGCAGCCGTTTGGTTTTGAAGTTAGAGAGCGGACGAGCACCGAGAACCCAGTGTTGATCTCTGTTCGCCTCTGTTCTTCGACTTCCCTTCGTTGCTCTTCGTTGAATTTCGTGGTGCTTTTGTTGAAGGAGAGGAGGCTTCCATGCGCCGAGAAACCCATNGCCTCACCTGCTCCTGCGTGTCCTTTCCGATTTTGCTGCCTTTTCTTTTGGCGCAGCCCTCGTTTGCCGTTCGTGGTATTTTACTTGATCTTGCCGGTCGATTTTCTCGTAGTTCCTGGTTCATTCGCTGCTGCTTGAAAGTAGTGCGTTTTTCCTCCATTTTACTTGAATCCGGACGCTTTGTTTTGTGGGGTTTTACGCAGCACGCTTCGATCGTGTACTCCGTTCTTGCAGTTGCTTCCGTGCGTTTGTTGCAGCCGTTTGGTTTTCAAGTTAGAGGCGAACGAGCACCGATAATCCAGTGGTGGTCTCTGTTCGCCTCTGTTCTTCGACTTCACTTGCTCGTGCAATCCCTCTTCGTTGCTGTATCCATCTATGCTTTTCCAGTGCCGTCGCTTTCGAAGTTGGTGGTGGTTTTCTGGGATGTGAGGCCAATGATCACCAAGACGTGCTATTACCGTGGTGATCTCTGTTTGTCCCCTCTTCTCCAACACGGTGCTCTCGGTCTTGATCACCATCCTTTTGAGTTGATGCCTCCTTTTCTTGTTGATTATTCCCCGCTCCGTATCTGCTGGTCTCTCTTATCTTGAATTTTCTCTTTTACTTTGTTTTCCCTTTTGGTGCGTTCCACAAGTGGCAATTTCTGCATGTGGGATTCATGTTAATGATGCAACCAATCTGAACAATCGGCGAGTCTTACTAGCTTTCTATAATCACTTTATTTTTGCCGTTTTGGTGCGTTCCAGAAGTGGGGAATTCCTTTCACGACGTGAAGGATTTGCACATCTGTTTGTCTCTCTCTTCAGAGCCTCTTCTTTTCTTGCTTTAATCTTCTGCGATGATGTTCTAAGAACGTCTCCGTCTTGTTCCTTATGTGGCTTTACTAGTGGACAATATGCTATCCCCGTTCGTTCTTGATATTGAGCACTAATTTGATGAGCAAGAACGGGGAACATGATCTCGGCATGCTGCAGTGCTGCACTCCCTCGATGCCATGTTACATTTGATTCTATTTGCGTCGAAGAGGTCTGTGTTTCACTGTTTCTTAAGAGGGCTCCTTGCTCCCGATCGAGTGATTTTTTTCATACAACAATGAATGGTGCCTTCTTGTTTGTTGACATATTCCTATAAATTCTCTGTTACAAGTGATGTTCACAGTTTCTGAGCAGTGTCATATTTTTGAGATGGGATTTTCCTCTGTTCAATACTACTTTCTTATTGGCAATTTATACTGCAAGCTTGACAGCCTAGGCTGTTCATTTCCGAAACAAAACATTGAGTTTCTTTTGGGTCCTCAATAGGTTGAACTACTACTGGTTCTTACTTAGGACGTACTGGTTCTTTCTGTTTGCAATCTCTAGCTCTAAGCCTCTAACTACTATTGCTCGTTTTCATTTGCTTTCTTGCTTCAAGTTTTGTGGGTGGTTTATGAGTCCAAAGCTAGTGTAGTTGTATCTATGCTGTGAGCAGTAAAATAATCTTTATTCACTTTATAGTGGTATGTATTTTGTTGGTATAAATCTTGATTGACTTTTAGTATAAGTGCCCAACACAATCTTGGCGTGATCACTATTGAAACTGAATGATATTACTGCTATATCATATATGCATCGCAGAATGTAGTCAGGGTACTTTGACTGAAGAATTTATTTATTTTTATACCTAATTAATTTATTGCGAATTACAGGTCCAGTGGCCAGGAATGGCATGTTAAGCGTCGAACTTTGCAATAATGGCATATCTATGTATTTCTTTTGTCATCTAATTCTAGTTCTATACACAGAAAATGTATCTGCTAATTATATTTTTAGTTCTTGTTTTGTCGAGCTGTCTGAGTATTTGTGTGATATGCAGTGCAGTTTCAACATGTTTAATTTATTTATTCTCTGACATTGTTGGTAAATTATTTATTGATTTTACTTTCACACTAGATATTTTCAGGAAAAACACGCAATCGCTATGGGTGCATCTAACAGCCGTCCACGCCCTGTACAATTTCCACTAAAAAATGGTCCTATCATACAAAAGTTTACTGAAGGAGGAGAAAATGACAGGATTAAGTATGCAGTATCATCTATGCAAGGTTGGCGCAACGACTTGAAAGATGCTGTGAGTACTCTACTGGTTCTTTGTAAGATTAGTGTGAGAATAGCTCTACATAAATATATGCTTGAATTGCTACTGATACGGGTTAAATACTAACCCTTGTTTTTACTCTTATTCTGTAGTTTGCAGCTGTCCCAGATCTAGATGACCTCACATCTTTCTTTGGTGTTTATGATGGCCATGAAGGTTTTATCATTCACATCTCTCGTAACAAAATTTGAAAGTTGTTATCTGTTTGCATAACTACATTTCAGGCAGTTGTTTAAACCAGGGTCAATAATAGTCCAGAATATATATATATATTTTGTGTGTTTGTTAAATTACCTTCAGACATACTTTGGGCATTTAACTCTGGGTATTCTTTGTTATGTGATCCTGGAAACAGTGTCACTCTTTTTATATGGCATATTAGGATTTTATAGTCAACTTTATCAGTTTTAACCAACAATTAGTTATGTTATATTCATGTTTGGTGTCTAAAAGTTTAGCAATATACTCATATTTCACATATCTTTTAATACGGTACTACTTTTTAACAAATTATAATACATTCTAATAGATATTAATTTTCAAAGTTTGCTTTCAAGGTCTTTTCAAATACAAATATTAATCCCTCGCTTTTTCAATAGAAAGCAATTACTACTGTATTTAAATACTGAGCTGTTTTTTTTGCTGTTTCAGGAGCTGATGTGGCATTGTTATGTGCGACACAATTTCATAATGAGCTTCTCAACCATCCAGACTATCGACGTAATCTGTCCCATGCAATTGAGAGGACGTTTTTCAGGTTATTTTGTAGATAAAATAAACCACTGATTCTAGTTCTGTCCTTTTTGGCAGTGGATGTTCAAATGGCCTATATTATGTCCATCTCGCTCATAGTTGCATTTGTTACATGTGCTAATATGAAATATGTGACTGTTGTTCCTGCTTACTTGTTACAGAATGGATGAGCTGTTGGAACTGTCAGAAGAATGGAAGGAATTACTTCCTCGTTTTAATAGCGGTCGGATACTACAGAAACTCTTTTCCAGGGCTTGTATTTGTGCTCACCACTGGCCCTTCACACGGAGAGAGGTAAATGTGACTCATCACATATTATTACATGTATCGTGTGGAGGATATATTGTTCTGTATCAAGGTGTGCTTCTGAGTTGGATGCGGCATCATTGGCACCAAGCTTCAATTAGAGCCACATTGAGTGCCTGGTTTGTCTGAGTTGGAGGCAAAATGTTGGTTTGGTATCATTGCACCTTGTTTGTTACCCCACAACTGAAATTAATTTGAGATTTTGCACTTTATTGTTTTAAACTCATCATGTCATTCAAATTGTCTATCCTTGTCCCCTGGAGGTGTTCAGAACCTATTTCTTGTTTCCCCTTATTTCATAAGATTTTAGTATTATCTGTCAATATATCATTTTTGAATCTTTTGGCCCAGGAAACCCCTTATGTACCGCCACAAGAGTCAGGAAGCACAGCATGTGTAGTTGTCATTAGAGGCCACAGGATCTTTATTGGGAATGTTGGCAATTCTCGTTGCATAATCTCAAGGAATGGTCAGGTATATTATTTGTTTCATTGTCAAAAGTATGGCTGAACATAGGTAGCATCATCTTTTTTCATAACAAATGCATTCAAGTGGTGCCTAAAAGCTTGCTTGTTTCCACTAGGCAATTGAATTAACCACCGATCACCAACCAGACCTTCAGATTGAAAAAGAGAGAATTGAAAGAGCAGGGGGACGAGTAACCGTTGATAATGTCCGTCTAGTACCAGGAGAAGCAATAGGATTCTTCCAGCAGTATGGGGTTGGTACCCCTCGGATTAATGGAATCTTAGCCCACTCCAGAGCGATTGGTATAGTCTTGTGTGGTTTCCTTTTATTCTCAGGTGTATATAATCTAATCTTCTGGGGGAAGTAGTAGGACATTGCATATAGTCTATTGCACTGTAATGGTTTCATTTGCCACTTTTAGGAGATTTTGCATTCAAGTATAACCAGGAGTTGGGACCTGAAGATCAAATGGCGACATGTAAACCAGAACTTCGCAAGGTGAGTGTAATTAAATTGTTTTCGGACCTATCTGTACACATATTTCTGGGTGTGATCTGATGGAAAATGACCTCTTTGTTAGATGGATATTACCGATGATATTGAGTTCCTTGTCATAGTAAGTGATGGTATCTGGTAAGTCCTCAGCAAGATATTTCAGAAGTGGTTAGTTTATTTTTTTGTTCCTAGGTTCAATGATAGTGCGACATATTCAACTCTACATGACATTTAGTAGCTTTCGATCTCGTTTCTTCATGGACATTTGCATTTATCTAGAGGAGACCTCTACATTTTCCTTCACTTTAAATAGTGCACAGCTTGAATTAAATTCTGTTATTCTTCATTGAGCTGTGTACATGTAATTGCCCTGGGGAGTTCTAGGTTGCCACAAAGAGAAATGTTCAATCCCTTTGTTAACTAGTGCTTATAAATGTCATTCATTTCATGATTATTATGTAATAAGTTCAACTTTACCGCAATCTGCCATATAGATCCTGCAGACTCATTCACCACCACTAGTACCCACCAGTATAATTTTATAACACACCCCACCCCCGGAATTTGTTGCCTTTATCTCCTAAATTGTATCTTGTTTCTTTTTCGGCAGGACGTTTCTATCAAGTCAGGGTGTGGTTGATTACATACGCTTCTACTTAAGAGCTGTGAGTTTTTCCTCATCTTGTCTGTGGGTCAAGATTTTATTAGTGACACATTAGAAAGCAACTTCATGCTGGATGGATAAAATTTTATCTGGTGCATTCACAATATCTTGCCTAAGCCTAACCATAGAAACATTTACTACCAAATATATTTATATCCTTTCTTTAATATCTGCTTGACCTGGTACTTGGAAGGAATCATGGAATTATAGCATGTTCGAGTTGATTTCTCCTCAGTCGGTTCCTTGATAGATTTGTTTTGTTGAAGGAAAATGGTTGTCAATTGTAATAACTCGTGCTGTCCCTGATCAATGCAGGGGAGGACTAGTCTGCGCACCATCTGTGAGAAACTTTGTGATCGTTGCGTGCTATCGGCCGACAATGTGACCGCCATACTGGTTCAGTTCACGGACCGCAGTAGGCGTCCTCCTCGCCGGAAGTTGCCTGCTGGCGACGGCAACAAGAGGGACAACGCCCCACCATCCGCACCAGAACAGAAAAAGGGCGATGGCAGCAGCAACACCAGTGGCAGCGTCACGCCATCCGCCGTTAGCAGCTATGGAACGGCAGGCAGCGAAGAGCAGACCCTCCATGATGCGGCAACCAAACACGAGGACGATGAACCTGAAGAAGACGAAGAGCAACCCCTCCTGCGTAAGCGTACTGTTGCGGCAAAGGAAGGGTGATAGTCGCTGCGAGAGTTTTGAGTTCCGGGGCAAGAGGAGAAAGCTCCTGGGATTTCCCATGTTTTGCTACTGCGCTGTTCCCCACTTTTTTTCTTCTGTCGTCGTAGAAGACAAACAGAGTTAGCGTGATGCCACCGCGTAGGGTGATGCCAGTTTTAGTCGTTTCCTCTTGCACTAGTAGTCTAATTTCTGCTGCCTGGGTACGTTCCAGTTCCATTGGATGGAGATTTTGCTTGAGAACTACTTGAATTGACGTTCTGATCTCTGAATCCTGGAGATGCTTAATCCAGTTTACATTTGCATTTTATAAATTTCTCATTGCGTTTGCAAATTGTTTGTGGTATGCTCTTATCTCCGGTGTCTGAAGTGCATTTTCTGACAGCCATGTGAAAGAAATCGGTGGCTCTGCCTGTTTGTTTGGTTTCATGAATCTGAACCATGACAACAGGGGCTTGGCACAATTCGACACGCAGATCACAAAAGAAGAGGGGAAGAAGAAGTGCCCATGGGGGGCAGTGTGTTCGGTGTTCCAGCCACTTCCTTCCTGGCTTCCAGCTGAGACCTGCAATAGCTTCGCCTTTGCTCAAGCGAAAGCTGCAGTATGGAAGAAAGAGTTGTGCAGTGACCTGAATTCTGAACAGTTAGCCTCTCGATTCTGTCTATAAATACAGGAGCATACGGCAAGTGCGGCATCGACTCGCAGCGCATTGTGGCCGTGCTCCCGTTTGCCATTAGGATACTGTGTTGCAGACTTGGAGATCAGTGACCTGTGAAGATGGAGCAGACGCTGCTGCAGCCAAATTTGATTGCTTGCTGTTTGGTGAGGACCTGGGAATTCAGTTCCCCACTCTTTCAAGCAAGAACTGAACTGTTGAAGCCCTTTAGCATTGTCTTCTAATTTCTCAAAATTCTTGTGAAAATGTTGTCCCATATTTGCAGACATGGATGACACTCTCTACCCACTGAGCTTAGGGATCAACTTAGCATGCTGCGAGAACATCCAGGGTAACATTTATTTCGACCAGCAATTTCAAATTTTAATGCTACAAATAAATAATGTTTTTTCTTTAATTTGGAGTTGCTGAATTGCAGATTATATGCTGCACAGGATGCAGATTGAAGAGAGCCAGGTTCCCAAGATGTGCCTGGAATTGTACAAGGAGTATGGAACCACAATGGCCGGCCTGAAGGCATGCCTGTTTGCTACTGAATATATTCTTGAACACTTGCTACTGAATTTGTCCCCCATTTTCTGTTCAAATTTCCATTGCGTAATCTCTGAAAAACCATTTCAGCTTCTCGACTTACATTATCATGTGGTAGGTTTTGAGCTACTATTTCGACTACGACGACTTCCACGCCTGTGTCCATGCTGGTACACTGCCGTATGAGAAGCTGAAGCCTCCCTTGGTCAATGATCTGAACCTGATGCTGGGTTCAGTTAGGCAGTACTGTTGTTGATTCCAGTCTGTATCCTTGACGCAAAATTTATACATGTATTGCACTGTTATATATGCCTAGCTACGGACCTGCCAAAAGTACTCGTCCGTCTGATTGAGCCACATCAGAACTAGGCATCAACACCGGCTGCGGACCTGCAGTACAGGGGTAAGTGATTCACCGTGCGAGTTCGACTCGGCAACCGTCCCACCGAGGCACCGACAAGCGACCCCGGTGATCAGCTGGCCAAACAGGCCGGCAGCGGGCTGGGCTACGCCACAATTGGGCCTGGTCGAGCTCCGCCTCCAAAGTCCAAACTGGAACGAAATTGCACGGCCCTCGCTGTGGTTGAGTTGGTTTGTTTGGTATGCGCGTGCTGGCTTTCTCGCCTCCTCCCGCTCCGGCGCTCCGCTGGCCGCCGCTGCTGGTACTGCCAACGAGCCAGCGATCGCGTGCCCGCCCACCCAGGAGGCCAGACCAGCCGACCAGGACAACGTACGCCTGCTGGCTCGGAGCTGACGTGGACGGATAAGCGACGCACCAAACCCTAACTGAAAGAGTCAAGCGTGTGAGCAAACGGAATAATCGCGTGTCAATAGGGCCCAATCAATAATGGCGTCATGATATACTTCTTGTATTATTATTGTTATTTTAAAAAAACAGCAAACCGGCAGGGTCGTCGTCCAATTCATGCCAGCCATAGCTTAAACTGGTGGTTGATGGATTAGTAGACGTCCTAATCCTGCCCCGGCCTCACTTCATTACACCGAAACGACGCGCGGCGATGTGGGTTAAGAGAGGTTCAGGCTGCACGGAGCAGTACAGCTAGCTAGCCGCCGTGCGACGGGCCGACGGCTATATTATACTCCTACATCACAATTCGACATGGAGAGATCGATAGGATTGGAATCGAAGGAGATGAAAGCGATTGCGACCGCGTTGGTCATGCTCGGACGCTGAAGCCCTTGATCTGAGAAATGAGAGCAGAGATGCCGGCTGTGGTCATGGATCAAAAGCTTTGAAACGGCTTGCCGGAAGCATAAATGGCTCGACGTCGACGGTGACACTGTCACTCGCCGTGCTCACTGTCCTAGTGGCCCCTGCACGCAGAACGCCTCGAGCTAGTCAGCTAGCACGAGCCACCGCTCCACGTTGTTCGCGTGCACCAAAAAAAAACTAAGATACATCCGCTCTCCGTTTCCCTGGAAAATGTCGCCTCGCCGCCGCTGTCTCTTTCTCATTTGCTATCTGTTTACTATTCGACCATCCATCGTGATAGCTTTCTTTTTTTTCTAATTCCAAAAGATATAAATCTTTTTTTTTGCGACACTCGAGCAATTAGCGAGAGATCACCGCACGTGTTACCGAGAGAATCCCACGGTCGATGAGAAGGAACAGCTCGTTTACTCTCTCCTCGATCGATCACGACTGCACTGCCGATAATTGTTGAAATTTCCGGCCGCGTGCAATACTCGGTCGCGAAACGACAGCTTCAAAGGTGAAGCACTATCCCAGCCTCCCCGGGACTTGGACATTTCGCTGAAACGTTTTAGCCCGCTTGGCTTAGGCGTGCACGCGCGGTGACACTGACAGCGGCCCCGCATTGGAGGATCTGTACACGCGAAATTCAGCTCGTGTGCAGTCCANAGTCCATGGTTCGGCTTGCGTGCACTGGAACATGACTTGCAATCGTCCTGCGAATCCGCGCGTGGNTGTCAAGCATCAAACTGATACTATATCTTTGTGTTGCCTTCCTTGCAATGACGAGCTTATACTTGTTAAACCTCCATGGAAGATACACGAGCTTCGCTAAGTGATTTTATATTTAGTAATCTCTCTCTCGATCCAAAACACTGACGACCCAAGCAGCATTATTTTTTCTAGACGTCCAATCTGTCAAAGCAAAGCAGACAACAACGGTAGAGTTTGTTTTGATCTTTTGGGTCCAGATTGCAACACTGCTAGTACGTCAGCCCCAGGCCCAACGGATGGATTCTTCGTTTTTCCACTTTGGTTGAACAAGAAACCCCATATAACAGGACATGTTGTTGTCGAGACTCGAGACGGTGCAGATTGAAGATAATCCAACTTTTAAAGAATTACAGCCTTTATTTGTTATTCTCTTCGAATGCTAATACCCTGCACTCTGCTGCTCCTGCTTGACTCCTTTCAGAAAATTGAAAGCAGAGCAGCCATAGAGATATGTTAAGACACAACCTATTTCACGAATGTCCTTTCCTCTTGCTCACCATAATTTTTCATCAAGTGAACAGTAAATATTAGTATTCCCTTCATCGGTGTTCAGTGTTTAATTCTATGGACGACCGGTCTCCTCTGGATTTGAAGTAAAACTCTGCCTCTGCTTAGTACATGCAATCACTAGGATTACATGAGCTAACATTTAGTGAGCATGTTAATACAATATTTACCAGAGCTATTTTATTAACCGGATCCAGCTATATGATTGTTTTTTTAGCAAAAGAAGAGTTATATTAAATTGTGGCTAAGTACGCCCTCGTGTTACAATTACTTTGTGATACAAAAGATTGTAAGTGTACATATAAACTGCTCATCATCTTTGTGTACTCGTGCAACATATGGTTCCAAATCTCAAGTTCAAACATGCAAGAAAAATCGTATAGTTGACTCCACCAGACAAACACTCAACAAGCATGCTAAAAACATGTTCCCAAAGAACGACGGTCAACACTTCTATAGGAGGAATTGAGCATAATCTTCTTTTTTCTTGTGTATTACTTCTTTCTCATTCTACCAGCTAATAATAAGGAAAACCAACACTAATCTTTTCAGCTCAAAACCAAATGTAGTTGCTTTGAGGGGCATATTTATTGTCACGTGTCCTTCATCACGGCTAGGTTTAAATACAACGAAATGGATAAAATAAGAGCATCTCCAAGAGACTCTTTATCTCACTAGCTAAACTATAATTTAGCTATTTAATCTCAAAATCAGGTTCCAACAGTCTCTCTATCCAACTAGCTATTCTATCCGGCTCTCCAAATC
>JAZFNS010019999.1:73149524-73163678 GCA_037127165.1 Alloteropsis angusta | reverse complement strand
TATGGTAAATTAGTACATAAAATTATAGTAAATAGAGGTGGCCATAGAATAACTTATTTTGTAGCAGGCCACGAAGTATACTTACCGATATATGTTTATATATATAATACATATATATAATATGTGATTGGCTGTAGCCTCTGTTAAAATCAAGACTCGGATATGCTCCCATTATTAAAAAATATATATATAATATATAAGCAAGTGGGCGACCGTGGCCTGGCCTGCTTTTGAACGACCCGCACATGGGCGTAGCCTTGGCCTACTGCAGCGGATGCCCACCCCACAGGCCGACCTGCTTAGTTTGCCTTTTATTTCTTTCGGAAAAATACATGAAATTTTTTATACCTAGTTCATTCTCAGTTTGATTTGTACATCGAGTGTTTGTGATAATCTTCTAGTTTTAGTTTATTATTTTATATTTTTTAGTTTAAGTTTTCAGCCTTTTTTATTTTAGTTTTCAGCCTTGTTTTGGTAGTTTTCTTTTAGTTTTAGTTAAATGATTTATTAGTTTTCTTCAATATTTTTTTCAGTTTTCAGTTAAGTTATATATCTTTTATCCATTATTTAGTTTCAGTTTTCAGTCAATTTTTTTCGTTTCCATTAGGTTTGAATGCCTTTCTTGTGTCTCCCTGACGAGCGGACCTACTCGTCATCTTCTTTCTCCTTCCCCTATCTCTCACCGACACGCGTGACAGGCCGGGGCTGCGTTTGGGGATCGTTTTTTTTTTGAAATAAAGAGTAGGAGCGCTGCTATGTCATTTAAGAAGAAGAAGAAAGCTAGAGTTTACAAAGTCGTTATTACAAAACAGAGATAACACCTCACTTGAAGACATTAAATAAACTAACATAGAAACCACACTAGGGGCCGGTGGCGCCGCCCTCCCTGCAGGCCAAATCTCTAAGAGCCATTTCCTCTCTTAGCCTCGTGAACACCAGAGAGGGTGTCGAGAAGGCCCCGTCAAAAATACGGCGATTCCGTTCCTTCCAGATGCTCCAGGCTGTGTAAACTGACAGAGTCGCCACTCTCCGATTGATCTCCTTGGACCCGCCTTGTGTCGAGATGTTCCACCATTCCTCCAAGGACAGGCCCTGCACCGGCTGCCGAACCATCAATCCGGACCAGGCCACCATCAGGGACCAGACTTCCCTTGCAAACATGCACTCCAGGCACAGGTGCACAGCCGACTCCGGTTCCTGATCACAAAGCACGCAGATCGGGTCGCACGGACAGTGTCGAAGTAACAGCTTGTCCGCAGTGAGTAATTTCTCTTGAACCAGAAGCCAGGCGAAGAAACGATGCTTGCCCTCAGTTCTTGAGCGCCAAATCGCCGAAGCCCGGAAGGAGCAGTAGGATCCCTTGAACTGACAGGCATAGGCAGACTGCGCCGAGTATTGACCTCCCGCTGTCCATGTCCAAGCAATTTCATCTGGACCCACCCCCAACTGAACATCCCACAGCATGCAGGACAGATTCACAAATTCAGCAATCTATGTGCTGGTAGACATCCGCCATAACCCTCGCAGCCAGTTCTGATCCTGCAATTCTGTCCGGACCGTGTTGTGCTTTCTCCAAACTAACTTGTACAAGTTTGGTGCAATATCCCGGGGTGCTCGCCCGTCCAGCCAAGAGGATTGCCAGAACAAAGCTTTGCTGCCGTCCACAACTGTAACTCTAGTACTGGCCCTGAAGAGTTGTCGATCTGTTTCATTGCATGGGACCTCCATTCCGACCCACGGTCGGTCAGGCTCAGTCCAGTGGAACCACATCCACCGCAGCCTGAGCGCTCTGCTAAAGAGCTCCAAATCAAGAACTCCTAATCCTCCAAGCTTCTTGGGTTTTTTGACCTTCCACGCCACCAAACAGTGCCCACCATGTACCTGTTCACAACCTTTCCACAAAACCCCCCGACGGATCCTGTCCAAGCGCTTGATCACCCACTTCTGCGGTGCGAATGCTGTCAGATGGTAAGTGGGCATCGAAGAAAGCACTGAATTGAGTAATTTGAGTCGACCGGCACGATTCACAAACCGGGCCTTCCAAGCAGGGAGCCTGTTAGCCACCTTGTCGATCAAAGCTGAACATCTACGCGACGGAGTTGTCTAGTATGGAGTGGCAACCCCAGGTAATTGCACGGGAAACTCTGGACCGGGCACTGGAACTGTTGCAGCACATCGGCCATGTCCACCTGGTGACACTGAATCGGATAAGCTGCAGATTTGGCCTTATTAGTTGACAGACCAGAGACCCGGCCAAAGAGCTCAAGAATTTCAGACACCACCGAGATTTCCTCCTTGTCTGGCCTCAGGAAAAGTGCAACATCATCAGCGTAAAGGCTCATACGGATTTTAGCAGCCCTGGAGTTAATGGGAGACAACAGACCCAAGGTAGTGGCACAGTCAAACATCTTTTGCAAGGGCTCCATAGCAAGGATAAAGAGCATGGGGGAGAGGGGATCCCCCTGCCTCAACCCCCTGAAATACCGAAACCAACAGCCCCTAGTTCCATTGAAAAGAATAGCAGTAGAGCCGGTGGAGAGGAGCAGTGATACCCAGCCTTTCCATTTCTAGCCGAAACCAAGCTGGTCAAGTACTTCCAGCAGGTAGTCCCAACGTACACTGTCGAAGGCTTGCAATGTCCAACTTCAAGAAAATGCTCGGCTGCTTTGCTCTGTGTAGAGATCTGACCAGGCCCTGGGTATATATGAAGTTGTCTTGAATGCTACGCCTTTTGATGAAAGCGCTCTGAGCTCGGGAGACAATGTTGTTCAGTTCTGGTGCCAGCCTGTTTGCCAATAATTTGGATAGGAGCTTTGCAACTACATGTGTCAAGCTGATGGGGTGGAAATCCCCAATTCTTCTAGCATCACTTTTCTTTGGAATCAACACAAGATGTGCAGTATTCAGATGCTCCAGACGTTGCCCATGCAGATCAAAGAAATATTGTGCTGCTGCTATCATATCGCCCTTGACAATCCCCCAGCTTCTTTTCAGGAACAGACCAATGAACCCGTCCAGGCCAGGTGCCCAGTCCCCAGGTGTGCTTTTGACCACGCTATGTAACTCCTCCTCTGTGAAAGGTTCTTCGAGATGTGATAGATCATGGTGCTGTAAAGCAATCTGGGTCCAGTTCATGGTGACCTCCCTGGCAGGTGGTGGACCGAAGTGGTTACTGAAGTGTTCCAACAATGCCTCCTTCATCCCCTCATGCGAGTGCACTTCTCCCCGGTCAGTTTCCAGGACCGTGATTGCATTCTTCCGTCGGCGACCATTCGCTTGAAGGAAAAAAAGCTTCTCGTTGGCTTCTTCTGCTCTAATGCATCTCAGACGAGAGGCCTGTTTAGCCCTCAGTTTTTCAACCGCAGTTAGCCCCAAGAAACGCACTTTCAAATCCTGCTTGAGCTTTATTTCACCCTGGCTGAGGAGCCTGTAGTCCTGAACGACGTCCAGCACCCTGATTAGCATTTGGACGGCATAGAGCAGAACTTTGTTATTCCCAATTAAAGATCTGGCCCAACTTCTTAGGGCCTTGCTAACACGCTGCAACTTGATATGGACTCTGAGAAGTGGATTGTGCACCCGTAACAGTTTGTTCCACGCAAGAGTTACCACTTCATCGTAGCCGTGCAGCCTGGGCCAGAACTCCTCGAATCTGAACCCCCTGAATTTTCTTACTGTAGCCGGTCCGGCAATGAACAGCGGGCAATGATCAGAAGCCCGGGACGAGAGCGCCTGAAGGAAAACATCTGCATCATGGAGTCCCAAGCTACCGTGCAGAATGCGCGGTCAATCCGGGTCTGGGTTCGGTCATTGCTCCACGTGAATTTCCTGCCCCGCAGGTTCAATTCCTTCAGCTCAAGATCTCTGATTGCATCATTGAAGGCCCCCATCAGCCGCTGGTTCAGATTCGTATTGCTTTTATCTTCTGCTCTCAGAATCAAATTCAAATCGCCTATGACAAGCCACCTTCCACTGACACTGTGCTGCAACCACCTGAGTTCTCCAAGGAAGTTCAATTTGTCTTGATCACCTTGCGGGCCGTATACTGAAGTTAAACACCAATCAATCGCAGTGCTGCAGTCAGTGACCTTTACTGAAACTGAGTACCTCCCGAGCTCAAGCAGTGACAGCTGATATCGGTCCCCATCTGTGGCTACCAGGACACCACCAGAAGTACCCTGGGCCGGCAGGAAAGCATAATTGTCAGCAAACCTGGCCCCCAGGGTCTCAATCACAATTTGCTGGCTGATGACTGCTAATTTTGTTTCCTGGATTGAAACGATGGTAGCGCTGAGATCAGCCACCAGATCGCGCACCACCTTCCTGCGTGCCGGGTTGTTCAGCCCCCGGACGTTCCAGTTCACCAGAGCACACTGTTGTACAGACATTGGAAAACTAAGGACTCCTCCCACACCCTGGCCACCCAGCTGAACATGGCTCTGAAACCTGACCCCGGGCGAAACAACAGACTCGAGCACAGGGCACCCTGCAGCCAACAGCTTTCCCTTGCAGTAACCAAGACAGACACAGCAGCTCCAAACTCATACGAACACCGAAAACACAGAAACTTAACACACATAGTACTGACGAAACACCAGATACAAGTGCCCATTGAGGCGAGCACCACCAGGGCCAAGAGGCCTGGTCTAAGCTTCATCATTAATGATGAGACCTCCCAGAGGCCCCCATCTGCTCCCTCGGAGAGGCCCAGTGTGGAGCGGAACCCCTCAACCAGGTCATCATGCAGAGGCGTTGCAAAGTTACCTCTGAATTCGTTAACCAAGACCTCCGCGGGCTTCTGCTCCTCACCTAGGACCCCGCTGGCCTTGTACAACAAGTTTAGGGCTTTCTCTTCCACCGGCAGCCTGGGGTGGCCCTTTGCCGCAGCACGAATGTTCTTTGTTGCATCCTTATAGTTACCCTTCTTCATGGCATTGGTCTTCATGGCATTGGTCTTCTTGATGGAGCTTGGGTTGCAGAGAAGCGATCTTTAAGCGGTACCGTGAACAGGGGGAGGGCCCTGGGTTGGTTCCGGTGCGCAGTTTGCTCCCGCCCCTCCCTGTTTAGGCGATCCGCCGCCTCACCCAGGGCCAGCCTTGGATCCATAGGCTCGGCCTGGGGGAAAACGTCCAGGAAGCAGTTGAGGTCCGGCAACAAAGGGGGGCCGGCGGAGGGGACATGGGCCTCCCCGCGCGCTCCCCCAGGGGGTACAGGCCTGGGTGAGGTAGTGGGCTGCCAGACTCCCCTGCGGGCCCAAGGCCCAGTGAGGGATCGGCCGCCAGTCCATCAGGCAGCACTGCACCCGCCTGCTCCCCCTCAGGTAGCAACACGCCAAGCACCGGATCTTCTGCTCCCACCTCTTCAGCACCCGCGTCTTCAGCGCCCGCATCGAGGCGCACAGAAGCCGTGCCCGACTCCTGTGCCGCCTTTGTTCGGATGCGGACAGGCGTGGGCCGCTCCTGGCAGGCGGCGTGCGCCTGCAGCTCAGCTTCCACAGACATGGGGTCCTCCACCACCATCGAAGCCCATGCAGTCGGCCTTTCCACAGTCATGAAAACTGACTCTGGCACCGCGAAAAGCCCCTGCATGGCCTTCCCTTCTTGGCACCGCGACCCGGGCCCAGCGTCCCTTCAGCGTCCACCCCTGTGGCCGGAGGAGGAGCCCCCACCGGCCCACGCCGCCCAGCCATGAGCCGGCCGGGACACATCCCTCCACGAAGCCGGCGGTTGCTGCTGCCGTACTTGGCCACATCCTCCGGCCGGGCCCCGATGGGGCGGCGAGCGATCAAGGCGATCGCGCTGACCCCCCAGACGGTCATGAACCGGAGCGCGGCGAGCAGGTCGTTCTCCATCCCTCAGGCCAAGGAACCAGGAGAACTGATGCTTGACCGGGTACTCGGGGAGAACTTCATCGTCGGGGATGCCGCTGATATCGCTCTCATAGCTCTGATGGCTGGGACTGCCAGGGAGCGGGGAGTAGTCCAGTACCTTGTCCAGATGGATTAGCACCTCGTAGTTGAAGGTCTTGGCTGGGGCGTCACGAACTGGCCTGAACTCTTGGTCTGCAAGCCCCAAGTAGAATTCTTCCGGCAACTCGATGGGCTCCTCAAGCTGGAGAGTGCCCTGCAGCACCAGGTCGCTTGGCGCGTCAGTCCACACCCAGAAGTTGAAGCATGAACGCTCCGCCTCCTTCTCGATGGTGAAGTCGATCTCATCCACGAAGGTCGGGTGGCTAAGGAGCTGCACCACGGTCTCAGCTTGGCGCGCATGGAGCGGGACCCCCTCGAGGCAGATCCTCGCGCGGTAATTGAGTCGGCCTATCGACGCGCCAAAACGTCGGCTCCATGGAAGCAGGCTGAGGTCGACGTGACCCACGCGAAGAACACGGGCCGCCAGCGCCGCATTGCGCACCGCCGGCGAGGCAAAACGAAGCAGGAAAGTGGAGGGGCCCATCCCCTCCACAGCTAGTTCGTGCTCCGGGACGTGGAGCTGGCGTAGAGCATCCCGGAGCACAGCTGTGCAGGTGAGGGGGACGCGGGCGTCTCGCTGCACCGCCACCAGGCCATGGATCTCACACGCCCTCTCGGCGTCCCTGATCGCCTGCGTGCGCGGGGCCGCCGCCCCGACTCGGTGGGGGCGCATCCCGGTGTCCCCGGGTGGGAACTCCAGCAGATCCATCGGGGTAGGCAGCGGCGGGGTCGAAGAGGTCGGCNCCGGTTATTTACCCGGTACCAAAGGGCCCCCCCCTTTAGTCCCGGATGCGCGGTACCGGTTCAACGACCGGTACCGAAGGGGGGTTACCACCCGGTACTGAAGGGGGGTTCCCCAGTAGTGGGGCAAACTATAACTGAATAAAAGATACTGCAGATCATAGATATTGCAGATCGTGGATACTGCAGATCATGTATAGCCATATAAATTTCTCATGGGCAAACAAAGGATAATGCAGATCATGGCCAACAAACTAGGAAAGAAGACAAATAATTTATCTAAGATGACAATATATTTATGGGCCAACAAAGTCATGTGATTGCTCATTGCTAAACCATTGTTGTTTGTCCATTACTGTGTAATTTATAATCAATCAAGGATAAAGTCATGTGATTGAACATGCAACCATTCTATCTAATCGACTGAAGAAAAAAATTATCAGTACCATGTTGCAAGATATGAAGATCGAGGCACCATCCATGGTTGAGCAAGGGGCTGTGACCAGCATTGCCGAAGAAGCCCCTATGGCCGTTGCAGCACATTTGTTGCCTGCCCGAACTTCTCTGCTCCGCCGCCGGTGGCCCCTGGGCCTTTCGCAGTGCCGCCGCCGCTTCCTTCCGCACCGATGTCGACGAGGAGGAAAGCTTCTGCGACTGACCTTGAGCATCTCCCGTGCTGCCACCGCCGACTCCTCTCCCTGCTGCAGCATGGTTGCGGACGCATCTAGGGTTGGAGCAGCGGACGGGAACAGTGCTTTTGAAGGGTGGTGGGGATTTTCCCAGGAGGATGGCGCGAACCTTTGCTGCCAAAGGAACCCTCCCCCCTCCCCGCGCACTGGATCCTCATCGCCGTCGCCGACCGGCAGCGCTGCGTACAACGGGGGCTCAAGGCCGTTGCTTCGCGTCGGAGCACGAGCTTTCGCCGTAGACGAACGAGTCGCCGGCTCAAGTCTCTTTCATCAGTTAATGCACGCCACGGGGGACAAATTCGCTGATGTGGCTGCATGTCTACGGCTGCTGGCTATGCTTGTACCTGCCCTTAATAGTAGACAACCAGCTCATCTGTCACAAAACGACAAAATCCAATAACAATAGTTTTTTTTTGAGGGCAAATCAGAGAGCTTTATTCATGAATCTCATAGTTACAATTCCTGTTAGCGGCCTCCCTTAACCAGTTCGGAAGAGCCCCAATCCAGGTCATGACCGGAGCAGACAGCGAAGACATGCGCGCACACAGGTGGGCTGCCTCGTTGCCTCCCCGTTTAACATGAGTACAATCAAAATCAGTGAAAGAAGAACTAAGCTCCCTAATTTCGTGCCAAACACCAGAAATGGTGCTACGAATTCCATCATCAGAGCGGAGGAGGGTGACCACCGACGTGTTGTCTGTCTCCAGGATCACCTTCGATGCTCCCTGCTGAACTGCTAACAGCAGCCCGTCCCTTGCCGCCAGGGCCTCTGCCATCAGAACATCTGCCACGCCAGAGAAGGATCGTGCTGCTGCTGCCAGGACTTCTCCCGCCTCATTACGCAGTACTGCTCCTGTGCCTCCAGTTCCATCGGTTATCAAGAAGGCCGCATCAGTATTCACCTTTATCCACCCGTTAGGAGGTGTTGTCCAGCGTCCTTGCTCTGCAGTTCTGCTTGAAGACCCACCTCTTCTTGCACAAATGAAGTCTTCCAGCATGGTTGAAACATGTCTAGCCGCTGCTGCAGCATTCCAGTTCATCTTTCCATGCATCCTAGCATTTCGCCCTGTCCATAGAGACCACACCCCACAAATGATCAGTTCAGTTGTTCCAGTGGTGCAACACTCTCCGGACAGAAGGTCTTTTGCCCAGGTCGCCTGATGGAGTCTTGGGGTTTTTGTTCCTGTTAGATTCTTCACCTCCTCCCAGAACCTCTTGGCCAGCGGGCAGTTGAAAAAAATATGGAACAAGGATTCAGTTGCATCTCCACAGGTAACACAGGCAGCTTCCCGATCTACATGTCGTCGACACAATTCCATTTTCGTTGGAAGGAAGTTGTTGACCACTCTCCACCAGAAGATACGAATTTTTGGTGGTATTTTCAGCTTCCATAGCTTCCTCCACACCCATGCACTACTCGATGTAGCTGGTGCATTCTGTTTATTCTCCTCCTCCTGAAGTTGATCCCTTTTAAGGAGGCGGTAAGCAGAGCGGACAGAATACATACCAAATTTTTCAAAGTTCCACGCGAGAATATCCTCATCCATCCGTAGTCCAGGCCTGATCTTTAGTATCTCAGCCGCATCTAGTGCCGAAAAAGAGTCCCGGATGAGCACCTCATCCCATATTCTTGTTCCTGGCACAAAAAGTTCATCAACTCGTTGGACTATTATGTTGTCAGGTTGGACTAATGGTTTCATTGATTTGAGCCCCGGAATCCAATTATCACTCCAAATGTTGATTGTATTCCCCGGGCCAACACGCTTAATGATTCCTTTTTTAAGGACTTTTCGGCCATGCAAAATGGCCCTCCATGTCTCAGACGATCTCTTTTTCCTCGTAGCTGACAGGAAATCTCCATTGGGGTAGTATTTCCCTTTTAGTACCCGAGCACATAAGGAGTCTGGTTTTGTGATTAAGCGCCAACCTTGCTTCCCTAGCATAGCTTCATTAAACAGAGGAAGATCACGAAAGCCCATCCCGCCTTCTCCCTTTGATGCAGTTAGTTTAGACCATCTCTGCCAATGTATTTTATGGCTGTCCACCGAGCTGCCCCACCAGTAGTTCGAAATATAAGATTTCATCTTTTTGCACACTGGAGCCGGCAACTTGAAGCAGCTCATCGGGTACGTGGGGACTGCCTGGGCGTTCGCCTTCAAGAGCACTTCCCGGCCAGCGCAACTTAAGTTATTCGCGCCCCAGCCATGAATGAAGCTCCTAATCCTGTCTGCAGAGTAGTCGAAAGTACCATCAGCTACTCGACCAACTGCAGTCGGCAAGCCCAAATATTTCTCCCCCAAAGCTTCCTTCTCAATCATCAAAGCGTGCTTGACAATCTGCTTCATCTCAGAGTCAGCATTAGTACTGAAGAAAATAGCAGATTTTTGCTTGTTTACCAATTGCCCCGAGCCCCTGTGATAGGCGTCCAAGACAGCAGCCAGCCTGTCAGCACTTCTCCAATAACAATAGTTGATGTAGGATTAGAAGGTCACTCATTATTCTTAAAATCGCTTTTTATTTTATCTATTCTCTTTTTCTCAAGGAGCAGTGTTCTAAACTTTTTGTTCCAACCGTATTACTGTGTACGTTAATTCTATCATATCAATTTGACATTTTCCTTCTTTGAAGTCATGGTCTTTTCTTCTATAAAATTCCTCATGTAGGATGCTATCCAATATCAAATGGAGTTTCTCATGGCTGATTATGAATTCATTAGCGTTTATGGACATTCATTAATTTGGTTTGAGCATCTATATACACTCTGTGATTGAGCTATAAATAAAGGGAACAGATGGATGTGATCAATATAATGCTGGCTAGCGCGCGTCGGTGTTTCTCGATCTCTTCCCCTGTCGTTTTCCATGCCAAGACTACCGGCCTGATCAAAAGGAAGGACGACGAACACACAACAGCAACACAGCTCTCACTTGTATGAGATTTGTTGGAGAGACTTTAATTGTGGAGGCAACGGCGACTTTGTTATTTGGCAGACGACAAGTCAGTCTGAGGTATGACGATCACAAAAGCCAACAACAGTCCGTCCGTGTGTTGTTTTGCGCCTAAAAAACTGTGCTTTGACCATTTGTCTTATTCAAATAATTTGAGAAAATATAAAAATAATTATGATATACTTAAAATATATACGGTAATAAAACATGTTATAAATAAATAAATAATATTTTCTCAATTTTTGAATAAGACGAATGGCTAAATGTTGGCGCGAAAATCAAGAAATGCTTATATTGTGGGATGGAGGGAGTACTCTTCTGGTGCTGAATAGTTTTCCATGAGCCTTGAGCCCTTGAGTTGTTGAACCCTGTTGAAGTAAAAAAAAGTACACTGTGGTTACATCAGTTTAGGTACAAGCTAGTGAAACAATTATGTGTCATCTATTCATTTGCCACTGCCATATTGATGTCTTTCGCTCATTCTTGTGTTCTTTTATCCCTTGAAACTCAACTTGTTTTTCTATATGTCGTGGATATCATTATTTGATCTAGCTAGTATTCTGATATGTTTTATTACTTTGGAAGTACTTGCAATATCTGGATATTCCAGCAACTCCTTCTACCTACTAATCTCACATGTAAGCAGCCTCGAATGCCTGATCTGACTATTTAATTAGCTGTTCTTCTGAGTTGTAATCTTTTCATTTCTTATTCTTGTTCAACATTTGAGTAGCTGGACCTCCACTGCACAACACCTACTATATATTGCGCTTCTTGTTCTTCATTTTTGTGATCTCAAGATGATCGATGTATATGTACATTATTCTGGGTTGTTAGGTTTAGGGTGTAGGGTTTTTATTCTTCCCAAGACCATATATATGGTAGCTGCTGTAATGTTTAATTTTGAACTATTTGCTGGACGATATTCACACAGCTAATAGGTATTATATTGACTGACAAAAATTTCAGGTGACGCAATTTTTTTGGAAAATTAGCTGAAAAAAAATAGTAGAATCTACTCTACTACCATGCATGTAAGACTTTGAGATTGACTACCTTAAAGAAAAATTGGTTTAATGGAACAGTTTGTGTTCTTTTAATTTGTTCGTTCTGATGCAGCTACACAGCTCTCGATCGGTCTATTGGTTCCACCAAACTGTTGTCCTTGTCACGTGAGTTCCAGGGACAACGTACAGGAACTCAAACATTGGACATTTCCATCCTCTGCCCTTCGCTGCTGAATGGACTGTCGTCGCACGAATCTGAATGCCAAGGACTTTGACTTACGGTGAGGAGATAATGGTAAATCCATGATCCACGCGTGATCTATTGCCATCTCGTCGATGCGAGTGGAAATTAAGGAGAGGAGAAGCCGGAGTCTGCCCGTGGGTGGCTTCGAGTGTCAAGTCTTTTTTAGACAGCCAAGCAGAACGAAATAAAGGTTTTAGAACACAGGTAGCTAGGTGTGCAACAGGGTGCTTGACAGAGACCTCAGTAATATAAAGCTCGTTCGCAAATTTGTATATATCACGTATAATCGCTTAAAGTGGCCGGACAGCTAGCTAGTCAGGTCGCATCTATCAAGCCCTAGCTTAATTTGGCACCTCGATCGCCAACTAACGCTAGCTTCCTTGTAAGAAAATTCCATTGCTATTTCATACTTAATGAAATAGTACATGCTAAGCGTGCGCCTTGTGGGGAAAAAAAAACAAAAATAAGGCACACACCAATTCTCCTCCTCTCTAGCTAGGAGATTCCATGGCAATTGCAAGTGCGCAAATGTTTTGGCTCTCCGGCCCTCCCCACGTTTTATACTTGGCACTCAAAAAGTGAAAAGAAAAGACCAACATAAAAGTTAAAAAAAAAGTGGGTATATATTGTGTGTCCTGGCGGTGAACCGTGCGTCCATGCCGTACGACGCGATCGACGACGACCTTTGTCCTGACGTCTCCAGTCCTACTGGACGTGTCAGTCTGAATATGAATGTGAGTGTGACGGGTCTTCATCATCGGTCGGCCGGGTTCCGTTTTTCTTTTTCCGCATGCAGCCTACCTTGGTACCTGAATGAAGGACTGGTGGAACATGGCGGTTCAGCTGGTACCAACGAGCAAGACGTTGACATGCATGCGCAGCTGGTGGTGTCGTCCACGTCCAGTACATGCACCAATCCTAATGACAACCGAACCCAGCCTACTATCTTAAAAATACATATGCTTTCGGTGCTCTTCTGAGTTTACCATGATGCGACAAAACGCCATTGCCTGCGAGATTATGGGCACAATTATCTGAATCTCTATCAAACACTAAACATTCAGAAATAATGTTTCGTCCTAATTCATCTACTATAGAAGCGTACGTTTTTCCTTACCCTTTAATTAACACTAGGAATCGCACAAGAACCATTCATTTAAAAACGTGCGGTGTTTTATATATATACTCTATTTCGTTTTATATATGAGGGTAACTACTATTTAGCAGCAGTAGCGTTGAATATTAACGGAGTGCCGTTTGTCCGGTCCCTCCGTCCGGCAACGTAAACTTTTCTGATATTTACTCATTGATTATGGTACTAATCAACTGTACTAAATAAAAAAAGATCTGGTCAATTTGAGGCGTAAATCAAGTCTGCATGCAATGCATGTATGCTTGCACAGATCCAATTTTTTTACGCGAGAAACTTTATGTCGCCCAAAATCAACGCATAGGTTGTAGCTATAAAGATTAGGCCATGGTGCTGTTGATTTGTCTCTGTTTCTTCTCTCTTTTTTCTTTCTCATGTCAAGCTCGTTGATTAGGCCAAAATGAACATTTTATATGATTATGAATAATAAAATCTCGTTGACTCTACAAGCTCCATGCGCAAGATTGGTTTCTCTCATACCCCAGGAGTAACTTCATGCATACAAGGCATTCTCGATCTCTCCTATAAACACGCACGCAACATACTTGCTGATCCAGATGCATATAGCCAGGATATGATGAGAGATGCATGCTCCGTGTTAAATCTCAAAGGTATCTATGAACCATAACATTCTTTATTTCCGGTTTCCAAAGCTGCTATGCACAAAAACCGGATCTACCTTTTAATTGTATGTTTGTTTTTGTGAACCATATCTCCTCCGGCAGCTGGACGACGGAGCTCCGGGCGCAGCCAACCAAGGCCATGCGCAAACTCAAACTGATAATGAAAATATGGGTTTCCTGCTAACATTGGTCACGATTTTAGACACGCCACAAGCAGTTGACAACGAGAATACGGTCACAGGTTCATGTTTTTACGTCGGCATACATGTCGAATCCACTTAATCCGGCCGGAGATCCACTTATTCCGCCACCGACTGCACGACAGCATTAATTTACCATGAAAATGAGCGCTTTGTTGCCTCCAGAACCGATTTTATACTACTTACAACTAGATTCATCAAGGTTTTACGCCTCTACAATCAACTAGATTGTATGGTGTGCTGTGAAATCATCTCGGTGGATGATTCTTCTTTCTGGTAGTATTGTATGGTGTGCTGTGAAATCATCTCGGTGGATGATTCTTCTTTCTGGTAGTATAGTACTACTCCTACTTCACAGCCTCTGCATGCTATACTTTGGTTCTCGCCAACTACGTCACGCCTCACGCATGCCGGCTGGGCAGTTGGCTGGCCGAAAGAGATAAGTACATACGCGAGCAGAGCGGATTGCTAAAAGTTTTCTTCTTTTGTATACAAAGTTGGATGATGGGACCTTATATTGTGGATGCATTTGTGAAGAGGGCCATCATCAGGACTTTTGAGCCATACTACTGTACAATAATTAA